>CM074735.1:140373502-140861002 GCA_037367245.1 Phrynocephalus guinanensis
CCGCTGCATTTTAACAGTCCACTGGCAAAGACCTAACTGCCCTCCCTGAGCGTGACCATGCTGGGTACGGGGGAGGTGATGTTGTGATGAAGAAGGACAGGCCCTCAGCAGTTCCGCTGTTGGATGGAGCAACCCAGCACTGCAGAGGGGAAGGCAGACCTTCGTTTTCTTGTTGCCTGGACGGATGCCCCTGAACAGCTCTTGCAACGCTGCCGCCGCTTCCATCCTTTAACCTTGCCTTTAATCATCAGCAGCACTCACCTGTGCGAAGGATGCTGGCGAGGCATATTCTGGCCTTCCGGAAAGCCAACCAATCCTCTTTCGCTTATAAGTAAACAGGCAGCTCCAGGGGAAGGGAAAGATGCCAGAGCCTCCGTTCCTTGCCCCCAGGCGGGCGGCAGTTCCCCTCCTCCCTTCACGCGCCACTCAGCGGAAACGGGCAAAGCGGCCAGGATTGCTTTTCCAGTGGGTGGGGACTGGCTGTACTGGGAAATCAGCTCCATCTCTCTCTGGCAAGGGAGCTGCTTGGTCGGCACTTGGCAGCCACAGACAAACCCGGCCGCCTCCAAAACCCCTTGGGAGGAGAGGACCCCGGCTCTCTGCCAACACTCTTTCTGGCAAGCATCCAGTTATGCTGAAAGGATGGTTGTTGGTTTGGAAAAAAAAGAATCCTGGTTCTGACACCAGAACCTGACAGTTGAGCCTGGAAAATCGAGGATCCTGGAATAATGGAGTCAGAAAGGCCAGGAGTCCAGATCAAGGCAGATTTGACAGATGGTGGTCCAATTTTCTCTTGAAGGCCTCCAGCACTGGCACACTCCCAGGTGGCACCTTGGTGGTGTCTTGTTAAGCCAGAAGGGCACAGAAAGGGAAGATGGATGGGGCGAAGCTGCCTCTCTAGACTGTAGGCCGTCAGACTCCAGGTGGGGGCTCCACCACAGCATGTCCCATCACTTAAAATAAATGCAAAAAGAAGCCGCAGCAATGACAATGGCAGCGACAATAACAAAGCATACTTCCATGCATTTAGAAAGCCAGCATCTCTGGAGAGAGATGAGGGTAGATTCTGGCCTTGGTTTGACATACATGTAGAGATGGGCAAGAACAAAAAAAAATGTGTTTCATTTCGTTTTGTTTCGTTTAAGGCTTTGTTTCGTTTCGTTTCATTTTAAACTAATTTTTTCAAAACAAAATCATTTCATTGGTTTGTTAATTCGTTATTCGTTTTTACCTGCTTCCCCCCCCCAGCGCCCAGGGGGGTGCCTACAAACGGGCATGGGAGGAATAAAGAGGGGGAGCGGCATTGGAGCCGTGGAACACTGGCCGCCTAAGTGCAGCCTCCTTCTTATCTCCCCTCCTGATCAGCCCCGTGATAATAGGCCATGGGAGGGAAGTGCGGGGGGGGGGTTTGAAGCCGCATTGCTCTGGCCGCCTAAACGTGGTCTGCTTCTTCTCTCTCCTCCCGGGGTCGGGCTGAGGCTCGAGCCCGCCGCATCCCTCAATGGCACCGATGAGGTGCGTGCTCCCTCCCTGCAGCTCGGCGTGAAAGGACCTCTGGACCAGCACCACGTAGGAGACATCTCCGCCCCCCCATTAATGAAATGAACCTAACCGAATCCATTTTTCTCGGTTCAGTTCGGTTCGTGTTAAATTTGCCCCTAGGGTCATTATTCGTTTCATTACATAACAAAACGAATAACAAATAACGAAACAAAAAAATCATTTCACGCCCATCTCTACATACATGCATTCCTCTCTCCCCTCTAAAGTATGTTAAGCTGTTCAATCTTTTGAGTTGTCACCACTGCTACTGCTGCCCAGAAGAAAGCTGGCATTATTCTGGACACTGCACTTCAAGAAGGATGCTGACAAATTGGAAGAAGTCCAAGGGAGGCAAAAAGGACCATCAGGGGGCTGGAAACCAAGCCCTACAAGGAAAAACGGAGTGAACGGGGCAGGTTTAGCTTGGTAGAAAAGAAGACTGTGGGGAGAGAAGAGAGCAGTTTTCAAATATTTGAAGGGCTGTCCTACCGAGGGAGGGGGCTGGAGCTGTTCTCGATCATCAGGACACGCAGCAATGGGCTCCAGTTAGGAGAACCCAGCGTTCGGCTGATTAGCAGAAAAAACTTCCCAACTGTTAGAGCAGTACAGCAATGGACAAAATGACCTCACTGGGAGGTGGTGAGCGCTCTCACAGTGGAAGCATTCGAGAGAAATTCAAACCCCTGCCTAGCAGACATCCTTAGGTTTGCATTCCTGCCTGGACAAGGGGGTTGGACTTGATATAGCTTTGTAGGCCCCTTGCCGCAGGGCAATGGTCTTAAACTGCAGGAAAAGAGATTGCATTTGAACATTAGGAAGAACTTCATGACGGTTAGAGCTGTTTGGCAGTGGAAGAATATGCTGCCACAAAGGAGGGTGGTGGAGTCTCCTTCTTGGGAGGTTTTTAAGCAGAAGTTAGATGGCAATCTGTTGGGAGTCCTGTGATGGGGGTTCCTGCATGGCACGGGGTTGGACTGGATGGCCCCTGAGGTCTCTTCCAACTTTATGGTTCTATGATTCCAAATTCTCTATCCTATGATTCTACGATTGGATTGTCTGGCGGCAGGTTTCAAGCCCAAATTAACTGGACCAAGTTCCTGGAGTAAACTTTTGTTTTGACTCTGGCTCCCTGAATCTCGTCCTCAACCTCCAGAGAGGGCCTTGAGGTTTTCAGAAGACTAATAAGGGGAAAGAGTTCCTTCTGTGGACGTCTGTCATGGAAGCTAAGAGGTCACCATATCAGGCCTTTGGAGAAAGAGGTGCCATGAAGAAAATGCTACTTTGGGGCCCTGTACCTCAGTGCTCTGGTTCTCGGTGTCATTCCAGAGGCCTCGGGGGGGGGAAAAGCCATTGCAAACCAGAAAAGCTACTCTATCTATCTCCAGTGAAAAGGAGCCCTCCAAGCAGCAAAGTCTGGGCGTGAAATATCCATTTGTGTCAAATTTGTGAAGGGGTGGTCAGGCTGCCGTGCTTGTGTACTCTGTCCGGGTTGATGTGGAATTGAGTTAAGCTCCAGGCAAAGCATTTGATATTGTGCGAGGGCATGGATACATTCCCCCCCAAAACCGCCAACATCTGTACAATAGAGATAGGCACGAAACGACCATTTTTTTGTTACCGTTATCCGCTCCGCGTGCGCCCCTTCCCCTACCCCCCCCACTGCATTCGGTCGGGGGGACGCCGGAGCCCTCGAGGCACGTCCTTCGCCGGAACAAATAACAACCATTACGATGGAGCAGGCTTGAACCGAACAGAACCAAGAAAAATTCCTTCGTTCTGTTCGTTTTTGTTAATGGCCGCGTGATGAATGATCCACCTGGCGCTGGCCTTCCTGGTCCAATCTTCCTGGCTTCAGGGAACAACAACAACAAAAAGATGGCCCGCGCTACAGCTGTAGCGCGGGCCACGTGGTCAGCAGTAAACAATAAAATACAGCCGCCGGCGAAGGACGTGCCTCGAGGGCTCCGGCGTCCCCCCGACCGAATGCAGTGGGGGGGGGTAGGGGAAGGGGTGCACGCGGAGTGTGGGAACTCCCCCCAAAATGTTCTCCTCCAGGGACTAAAAAGTCCAGCAACCCCCTGCCATGACCATCTCATGCTCCAAAGGGGGCACTTCACCAGAGGGCTGGCATTCAGGCGTGCGGGGTGGGCTCCTCGCCGTTCACACTAGTGGAGGCGGAGTGCCTCCAAGGAGTCTCCCCCGGGGCGGCAGACGGGGCGTAGGGTGGAAGCACCATGCCCCCCTCGCTCGCTCACTCGCTCTGCCCTGACCCGCCGAGCTCCAGCCAGCCAGCCAGTCAGCCAGCGTATCCACGGGGTAGAGCCCCACTGCACCGAACGACTGACCCGCCGAGCCACCCCGGCCGGTCGGGAAGAGCGGCGATGGTCCGTCGTGCAGCAGCAGCAGCAGTGCCTCAGGAGGAGACGCCGCCGCCAGGTGGGTGGTGAGTGACCGGGGATGACCCCACCACCACCACACACACTGGGGGGGCTCAATGATCTGCTCCCCGCCCCGCCCCCCACTGCTCCCCCTGCCCCGCTGCCCCCCACCCTACTGCCCCTTCTCCATCGGCACCCCTCGATGGCACACCCACCTGGCGTCCCCCCTCAGGATGCGAGGGCCACCAGCACCACCTCCCCGGAGAGCTCAGGGCGGGAGTGGTCCAGAGATCCCAGGGATCCCAGAAGGGTAGCTCACTCTTCCCTCCATGCCTGGGCGGTGCACGGCCCCGGGAGGGCTCACCGCAGCCGCAGGAACGCTCTCCTGGTCGGCATGCTGCTGGCACCGGTGGCGCATGGCCCCAGGAGGGCTCCCCACGGCCGCAGGAATGCTCCCTGGCAGGCTTGCCACCATGCCTGAAAAACGATTAAACGAAAACAAAGCAGGGCCCGGGGCCCCGAACAATGAAAACAAAAATGAAGAGGCCCCCAGGACCCGAAAAATGACCACGAAATGCCATTTTGCCATTTTGTGCCCATCTCTACTGTACAAGGTTCTTCTGATCTCATTTCATACCGTGTCCCTACCCTGCCCTGATTTTCAGCTCCTCTTGAAAACCGTGCGTATCGCGTTGCGTCCATGGTTCGGGGGAAGCTTAGGTTGGGGGCTTTTCAATCAAGGGGAGCAAAGAGAGTGCCTCTGGAGGGGGAAGCCCTCCAGGAGGTAAAAACAGGAGGTGCAATGAAGGCACTCAGGGAGAAAGGAACCACCAGGGTTGCAAGCGTCTCCTAGCAGAGGGAGCATTGAGATGGGAAAAGAGAGGTGGGAAAAGAGAGAGAAGGGTGTGTGTGTGTGTGCGTGCGTGTAAAACCTGGAAGTAGAGATGGGCACAAACTGCTGGCTCGGCGATTCGTGCTCTTTGTTTTGTAGTCGAACAGTTCTTGGTGCTTCCCAGCCCTGCCTCCTGCGGCCACCCCCCCTCCCCTCCCCACCCCCCGCCCTGGCAACTCCTACCTTCCACATCTAAGCATGTAAAACAGGAGAGCAGAACAAAGTGGGCACAAACGGGAGGCTGAAAGACCCCCCAAAATTGACACTGTCTGCACTAGAGATGGGCACGAAACGAACAATTTTTCATTTCCATTTTCGTTTTTTTCGTTTCGTTACGTAACAAAATGACAATCGAATTTTGTCTCTAAAATGAAATGAAACGAACAGAAACACTGCAATTTTTGTCGTGCGTTTCGTTTCCGTTACTGCAATATGAGTGAATTGCTTAAAATCCTAAAACAAATCACAAAAAATTGAAATAAATGGTAACAAAATTTGCGAAAAACAGAAACGAACCGAAACGGACCCTCCAAACAACAAACGACAAATGAAATGCCATTTTTCTGATTCGTGCCCATCTTTAGTGTGCACATATCTTTTCAAATCCACATCTTAAATTTAAAATGCTGCTGAAAAATCTGGGCCTTTTGGGAATCTCATGAGTTTCCTCTCCCTTACTTTCTGCTCTGCAGTGGTGGGGCATTCGGTGCCCAGTTGGTGGATCCTTGCCCCGGCCCTCTGTTGGAGAAAAGCCTGGAAAAGTTACTTTTCCCAAACCCTGGTTCCTGGAATGTGAGCACAGTTCCCTAGGAGAACCTGTAAACACACACGGAGGGCAGAGACGCACAAAATAATTGGAAGCAAAAGCAACACTGATGTCCTTTTCCCATTCCAAATAATTTTACTTCACTGCTTTAGCTCAAAGAGTTGGGTTGTTCCCTGTTGTGCTGAGGGTAAAACTTCAGCCTCACAGCAGTCCTGAGAGGTAGGGAAGCGCCCCGGGTCAGGCCATGGGTCCAAGCTGAGCCCGGCGCTTCTTACAGGTGCAAATTTAGGGGCGTCACCCCATCCCAGGGGGTCCTTAGGGTCCGGTGCCCCTCTTGCACGGCGATCTCCTCGTAGGAAGGAGGGGGGTCCCTTCCCCGCTGCCACCACAGCAAAGCCGGCGTCAGAAGAGCCCCACTCTGGGATCTGGAAGGGAGGGTGGACTTTGGCTGGCACCCGCAGGGAAGCCTCCCCCTCTGGAAAGACAAGGCAGAGGTTTCTGTGGCAACCAAAGCAGCCCGCAAGACATCAGAAATGGCTTCATCACTGTCGTCAGCTGGACGGCTTGCCCATCAGTTGGAAAGGTACAAACATGTCCTTTGCAGGAAGTTTTAAACAGGGGTGAGGACTAGAGATGGGCATGAAACGAGCGATTTTTCGTTTTCGTTTTTTCATTTTGTTACGCAATGAAAACGAAACAATTTTTTTAAAAAACAAAACGAAAACGAAAACAAAATGACCAAATTTGCCGTGTTTTTCGTTTTCGTTGCAGCAGATCCATTGAACTAAAAGGAATGCTAACAAAACAGCAATTTTTTGTTTTCGTTTTCATTTTTTCGTTTCGTTACCTAACGAAATGAAAATGAATTTTTTTGCAAAAAACGTCACGAAAATGAAAACGAACCGAAACGGACCCCTAAACGACCAAACGACAAATGAAACACCATTTTTTTGAGTCGTGCCCATCTCTAGTGAGGACTTGAGTCACAGGACGAGCTGTCAAGTTGGCCTTAAGTCACACTGGAGCCTCCACTTGTTTTTCTTCTTTTTCTCTCCCCCAATGACTTGTGCTCAACTGGTAGCTTGGAACCCACCCATCCCCCTTCCTTTTCTTCTGGGGGGTCCCCCGAAAAACTTGTTTTTAATACGAACTCAGACTTGGGACTCAGGACCTGATACCAAAGACTCAAACTGTGTGAGCCTCCTGGCACAGAACTTAAACTGCAGCACTGCAGTCAAAACTCTGCCCACGATCCAGGTTCAATCCCAGATAGCCGGCTTGAGGTTCATTCGGCCTTCCACCCTTCTGAAGTTGCTGAAATGAGCACCCAGCCGGTTAGTGGGGATGGGGTGGGGGAAATGTGTAGACAGCATTGTCATATTGTAAGCTGTCCCGAGAGTGCTTTAAGCGCTGTGGGGTGGTATATAAGCAGCACACTTTGCTTTGATAGACTCAAATTCAGAACCAAAGAGTGGCCAATATCCCTGGTTTTCAAGCAGCAGGATGCTTCAGCTGTAGGCGTCCTACCTCAGCTGGGTGGGGTGGTTCATCTCAAAGTCCCTCGTTGCTGCAGTTCTGGAACTGGGTGGCCCAGGTTGGCATGGTGACTCTGTGGCATGCCAAGGTATTTTCCCCTTGGCTGCCACCAGATTCTTTTTCTGGGGGGAGACACTGCTTGGAATGGGGCCTGTGAACGTCCTGAGGACCAAATGGGGGGCTCACTCCCTCTGGCCTCCAGCAATGCCCCCCCTCTCTCTGCAATTATTTCACCTGCAGCACCCTCCCGGTTCCTCCACAAGATACCGCTATCTGCAATGCCAGGAGGGAATATTTGTGTCTTACAAGCTACAGATTTGCTCTGGGTCTGTTTGGCTTTTCCTTACACATTAAAAGCAAAATAAATGTGAATGTTGGGCAGAACAAGTTGTTATCAGTGCCATTTCTGCTTTTGGAAAAGACTGCCCATCAGGAGCTAATTCCTGCCTAATTCCCAATCTCTCTCTCTCTCTCTCTCTCTCTCTCTCTCTCTCTCTCTCTCTCTCTCTCTCTCTCTCTGTGTGTGTGTGTGTGTGTGTGTGTGTGTGTTACATTCAGTGCGGAAGTGTGCCGTGGGCTCCATCTCATCCACCTGAGATATTTTGTGGACATCTAAAGAAGACCCATGAAGACTCATGGTTTTTGGCAACTCCGTGAGCCATCATCCCCTGCAGCTTTGGTTGGGAGGGAGTACTTGGGGACAGCCAAGGAGCAGAGGGTGTGTCTGTATGCGTGTGTGCCTCCTTCTGCCCAGTTTGGGGGAGTTCCCACGAGCAACCCTGTGTGCAAATAAAGAAAAAGAGATTGATCCAGACTGACACCTGGTTCCATGCCCCTTATTGCCTGTGAGAAGGAGGGCCTTGGGCAAATGAAGCAGCTGAGGTCGCATGGCCACCACCTCGGGGGACCTTTCTGCACCCTCTCTCTCACCCAGTGCTTCCCACAGGAATTGGTATACAGTGGACCCCCTCGTATAACAAACAGCTTGTATAACATAAAATCTGTACAACATAAAAATTCCGGAGATAGGGGAAATTTGCTTAACATTATCGCCTATGGGAAGAATCCGTAAAACATAAAAATGGGAT
Organism: Phrynocephalus guinanensis; assembly: GCA_037367245.1. Lineage (NCBI taxonomy): Eukaryota > Metazoa > Chordata > Lepidosauria > Squamata > Agamidae > Phrynocephalus > Phrynocephalus guinanensis. The sequence continues at coordinate 140,381,705 of CM074735.1, forward strand.
TACTCCATTTTAAATGCATTCCGATGGGAAATTTGTATAAAGGAAAATTTGCTTAACAAAATTTCATTTGGAACAAATTAATTCCTTTATACAAGGTACCAATGTATTTGGTGTTGCCGAAAGAATTTTTTTTGTACCTATCATTAGCGTTACGCCTCTTGACAATTACTTTTTTTTTTTTTACTCTCTTCTAATTGTTGTTGGAATAGCTACCTAGACGCCCTAAGCACATCTGCTCTCTCCTGATTTCGGAAGCTAAGCAGGGCCAGCCCTGGTTAGTTCTTGGATGGGAGACCACCAGGGAATACCAGGTGCTGTAGGCGCCTGGAGTAGGAACTAGCAAACCAATCCAGTATTCCTGCCAAGAAAACTCCATGGACATGGGGTCACGAAGAGTCGGTCACGACTGTAATGACACAACACACACACAATTGTTGTTGGGTATTTCTCCTCTTTATTTCATTATTATTATCCTTTTAATTTCTATTTTTATATTGCAGATTTCCCTCTGGGAAATTGGTGCGATAAATAAATAAATAAATAAATAAATAAATAAATAAATAAATAAATAAATAAATAACTTCGATTCTCTGTCCCCTTGGCAGAAGCTGGGCTCTACAGCTCAAAGGTCCAAAGCAGAGACTTAAGCCTCGGGATGCTGCCAAGCAGAGTGTTCATTATACTTGAAAAACCACATGGCCTTATTTCCAGGGGCAATCGATTAGCAAAAGGAAAGGTGATCTCTGGGAAAGACCACCCTGCCGGGAAAGGCAGGAGGCACCAGGAAAAGAGGAGGACCAGACACAAGAGGGACCGACTCCCTCAAAGAAACCACAGGTGTGATTTCCCAAGAGACGTGGAGGCCAGCCGAACACAGCAGGACACTTGGGAGACTGCTCAGACATCAGGGCTGGCAGGAGTCGGAGGCGCCTTGATGGCACACAGCAGAGCCCATTTAGAGACGCCTAACGAATGGCCTTTTCACACAACCCCTAAAATCCGCGGCAAATGGCTCCCAGATCTGGAGCTTAAAATTGTTTCCCCACCAGCTCCGGAGTTTACAAAAAATTAAGTGCGACCACACCCACCTAAACGCGTCCCAGCGCACTTTTCAAGTACCTGCTCTCCAGAGCTGAAAAAATGTCTGATGCAGATGTAAAGTAGTGAGTGCCAGGCTCTCCTCGCCTTGTGTTTGTTTTTTTCCCCGCCGCCCCTTTAAGAGACAGGAATCATGATGAGGACGGGGTTCGGGCGGCTTCCACTGGCAGACGGAGGTGAGCCTGAATTTTTTCTCCCTTTTTTTCTCCCTCCCCTCACGCAGATAGGAGCAAGGAAGTGCGGAGGGGGTGGGAACACAGGAAGAGCGACGAACCCCCAAGATCTCTGGTCCGAATTTAAGTGGCCAGCGGATCTTAGGGGTCGTGTAAAAGTGCCCGAAGCTTCCTTTCGATGTTGGACACAAAGGGAGTGAGATTTATTTATTTATTTATTTATTTATTTATTTATTTATTTATTTATTTATTTATTTAAAAACTTATATACCACGCCGTCTTCCCGTAGGAACTCCGAGCAGTTCACATCAGAGCAAAACAAGAGACAATTGAATACAACAAAACAGATAATAAAATCAGTTCAACACATAGTAATAAAAAAGGCATGGAGGCAGATGGCAGACCAAATAAAATAAAATAAAATAAAATAAAATAAAATAAAATAAAATAAAAATCAAGGGTCACCAAACGCCTCCCGGAAAAGCAAGGTTTTTAAAGCCTTCTGGAAGGCAGGCAGGGACTGTGCAAGGAGCACTTCGCTCGGGAGATGGTTCCATAGTGTTGGGCCAGCGTATCGGAGAAGGCTCGGTTATGGGTGGACGTTTTCCGAGCCTCCCTGGGCGTGGCCACCCACAGCGAGTGTCCCCACGACATCCTAGTTGATCAGGCCGAAGTTGACCACTGGGGGATCCGCTCTGCCAGGTAGCCAGGTCCTAACTGCAGGCTGCTAAACTATTGCCCTTGAAGAAGGCTACACACGGATGTAGCCAAAACACACTGGGCAGTTTCCAGAGTCCAATGCACCTTCCCCACCTCCCACCCCCAGTAGACTTACTGGAATGCTAGCCCTGCTGCTGAGAAACAGAGCGGGAAGAATAGGCAGAGCGCCGGCTTGGGTGAGGGAGCCCTGAGTTCAAATCCACATTACATTGCCTTTAGTGGCAATAAGAGATGGGCACGAACCAAAAAAAAATAGCAATTCATTTTGGTTCAGTTCGTTTTAAGGTTCATTTCGTTTCATTTCGTTTTTAATGATTTTTTTTTGAAATGAAATATTTGTTTCATTGTTCATTTCGATTCATTATCCCCCCCCCATTCAAGTGCCAACCGCGTGGCCCCTAGAGCCCGGTCAGCGCTCTCCCCCTTTATTTTAGAGCACGGCTCCTTTTTAAATTATTTATTTATTTATTTATTTATTTATTTGATTTATTTTTTACTGCCAAGTGCCAACCACATGGCCTGCTCTCCCCCCTACCCCCTGGAGCCCTCTACCTGCAGCTAGGAGGACCAGACTAGGGAGAGAAACACTCCAGGATCCAGATAGGAGACCCCGGCAAATGAAACTAAGCGAAACGATATGGAAATTTCCGTTTCATTTCATTTTGTTTCTCTTAGGGGGGGAGTTCGTTATTCATTTCGTTATGTAACGAAATGAATATCGAATAATGAAACGAAGCAAAGGTTCATTTCGTGCCCATCTCTAGGCGGCAATGTGCCTTCAGCCAAACGTACATTGGGAACTCTATCTTGCTTGCTCTTTGGGATGTTCCCTTTTAGGAGCAAAGCAAAGCAAAGTGTTTTAGTTCTATACCACCACATAGCACTTAAAAGACTCTCTAGGAGGTATGCAACTTATGCTTGCAGGCTACATATTGCCCCACCCCCCACCCCCAGTGAGCGGTGTCCTCCCTTTACCGACCTCGGAAGGATGGAAGGCTGAATGAACCTGGAGCTGGCTACTTGGGATTGAACCCTGGGTTGTGAGCCTAGATATAGCTGCAGTTCGGCACTTGAACCACCATGCCACGAACCTCACCCCCCCCATCTCCTGCATGCGCACGGGAAGTATTGGTGACGGCGGGCAGGATTTGTCATCAAGGCTTCTGAATGAGCTGAGCAAAGAAAGAGGCAGCTTGCCCCTCCTTGGGGTGGGCTCGGGCGCTTACCGTAGACGGAGCCGGTGTCGCTGAGGGCAAAGACGGCGAGCGTGCGTGGCGAGGAGGAGAAGGGCCTCCGCCTCGTCAGCCCTCTGCAGCAGAGGCAGCCAGCCGCCACCGTGCAGGAAAGCAGCAGGGCCAGGGCCAGGGAGGCGCACAGCCTGGAGGAGGAGAGAAGGATCCTGAAGACAGAGCATCCCTGACTGCTGGCACCGGCTCCTCTTCGGGAAAGGACTTGATGAGTGAGCCAGTTTATATAGGTGGACCAGAGAGCTCAGAGGGAGGAATAAGCATGCAAGCCACCGGCCCCGGGACATTTGGGGATGAGGAGGAAGCTGCAAGAAGCTGGGAGAAAAATCACACGACAATTTTCATTCAGGCCAGTTCAAAGGCCCCAGAGCTGTCCTTGGTTCCAGTTACAAAACATAATTACAGTAAAAGGCAGTGACTGCGAACCTTTTAGAGACCAAGTGCCCAAACTGCAATTCAAAACCCACTTTTTTTTTTTTGCAAAGTGCCAATACAGTAATTTAACCTGCATACAGGTGGCTGTGAAGGGGCAATGTCGAGTGCCCACAGAAAGGGCTCCGACAGTGCCACCTTTGGCACCCGTGCCATAGGTTCGCCATCACTGGCATAAGGTGTTTCTTATGCCAGAGGGTTTGTTTTTGACTGCAGTGGATAGCTGCGCCTCTGGGTCCCCTCTCCCTGATTCGATAAAACAAAAGCAACCACTACCGCCAGCCCCAAAACAGGAGGTGTATTAGCAGTAGTGGGGAGAACAGGCATTACAGTCCAAAAGGAAACAACACACACACACACACACACACACACACACACACACACACACACACACACACATCCCAGTTTGGCTCAAATGATGCTTTAGGGGGGACAGGCGTCTTTCCTGCTGTTTCAGCGTCTTCTGTCCAGGACCACAGCTCCCCATCTCTGCCTCCTGAGGACCAGTCATCACACGACAGCAAGATAGATTGCAATGTGCAACAGGAGCCCAGGCAGGTGACCACAGAGTGACTTGTCCTTCTTGAGGGAAATCAGCTTCCAAAGTGGAGCTAAAGGGACCCGTCAGGTTTGATGAATTTGGGAGAAGTTATGCTCCTGACTGGATGGCACTTTTTAATCTCATTGTATTTATACAATGACAATAAATTCTATTCTATTCTATTCTGCTTGCCATGAGACAGATTTGGATCTGCACCAACGGAATAGAGGGAGAGCGAAGAAACCGGCACATCTCCTTTGAGAACGGAAATGTTAGCTAAAGCATGCCAATAATAATAATAATAATAATAATAATAATAATAATAATAATAATAATAATAATAATAATAATAATAATAATAAGAAGAAGAAGAAGAAGAAGAAGAAGAAGAAGAAGAAGAAGAAGAAGAAGAAGAAGAAGAGATGGGCACGAAACGAGCGATTTTTCATTTTCATTTTCATTTTTTCGTTTTGTTACGCAACGAAAACGAAACGAACATTTTTTTAAAACAAAATGAAAACGAAAATGAAATGACCAAATTTGCTGTGTTTTTCGTTTTCGTTGCAGCAGATGCATTGAACTAAAAACAATGCTAACGAAACAGCAATTTTTCGTTTTCGTTTTCGTTTTTTTGTATCGTTACCTAACGAAACGAAAATGAAATGTTTTGCAAAAAACATCACGAAAACGAAAACAAACCGAAACGGACCCCTAAACGACCAAACGACAAACGAAACACCATTTTTTGAGTCATTTCTAATAATAATAAAGAAGAAGAAGAAGAAGAAGAAGAAGAAGAAGAAGAAGAAGAAGAAGAAGAAGAAATTGGAGTTGACAAAGTCACCATCAGTCAGCTGCAGAAAGCCACCTTACTGGGATCTGCTCGCATAATTTGCCGATACATCACATAGTCCTAAACGCTTGGGAAGCATTCGACTAGTGACTTGTAATACAAAATCCAGCGTAGTTATCTTGTTTGCTGTGTGATGATGATGATGATGATGGTGGTGGTGGTGGTGATGATGATGATGATGATCATCATCATCATCATCTGATTGATCGATGCCAATTAGTGGCACAGCCATTACTTTGGCCAGCTAGCAGAGCAGAACAAGGTCAAAACATCATCATCATAACAAGGCAATAATAAAAATGCAGAAAAGGCATCATGATTCATGATTGCTAAAAGTTCAATTGCATTAAAGGATAATAAAATTACAAAGATGGTAATAATATTTTTGTTTGTTTGTTTTGTTAAAGCAGATTGTAAAACCACAATGGGTTTAAACCACCATGTAGGGAGACACGCCTAATTAATGAAGAACAGAATCGCTCTCCTTTCGCTACTCACCACATATACCAGGCAGGGACGCTCAGCACCTCATACCCAAGGCAGCTGAAATTGAAAAGTAAGCATTCACATTGTACTATTGTTACGGACTGTGAGCTACAAAAGGGTATTTGCAGTTCTGGGGCAGCCTGACTGTGCATAGAATTCATTTGAAACCCTGGCCCTTCAGAAACTGGTGTGTGTGTGTGGGGGGTTGGGGGCGGTACTTCACCAAGTACTGTATCACAAAAAAAATCAACGTTCATAAATCTGCAGGAGAAAAAAATGCAAAGGGCTAAAACTTCCTTTCACATTGCATGCTGTGTAACGTGCTTCAAACTATTTTAAAAGTGTCCAGTTTCGCACCAGTGCCTGTAAATTAGCACATGTACCTGTTGGAGTTCTCTCCCAATAGTATCCGAATGCACACCAGGGTCCGTTGGGGTCTTTTGGGTGGCAGGGTGTGTCGGTGGCCATTCTAGATGCCCCAACATCTCCAGGCCAGATGCGGAGACGCCCCGGGATGTTGGCAAACTTTTGGCTTCGATTCCCAAGTCTTTGGTCCCAAATCTGAATCTGAGTCTTTGGTGCTGCTGAGTTTTGGGTCCCAAACCCCAAGTCTCGACAAATCTAGACCACTGCCTGGCAGGTATCTATAATGAGTCATGTCCCTGCCTTGAGCAGAGGGTTGGACTCCAATGGCCGTCAAGGCCCCTTCCGGCGTCATGATTTTAGGATTTTAAGACCCTACTAAGGACGTTTATACACAACCCCTAAGCTCCACGGCAAAGGGCTGCAAGCTCCGGACCTTAAAAATGTTTTCCCACCAGCTCCGGAGTTTGCAGACAATTAAGTGCGACCCCGCCCACCTAAGCGCGACCCAGCTGCACTTTCTTGTACTTGCTTTTGGGAGGTGAAAAATATTTGATGCGGAGAGTGCCTGAGCTCTCCTTGCTTCTTTTTGTTGTTTTTCTTTCGCCTCTGCCCCTTTAAGAGCAACCAGGAAGTAAAACCGGGGCTCGAGGCAAGCTTCCACGCACGGGAGGTAAGGGTTTCTTCTTTTGTCCGTGTCTAAGGCTTTTCCCCCCTCCCTCCCCTCCCGTAGACAGAACAAGGAAGTGCGGAGGGGGTGGGGACGGAGGAACAGCAAGGAACCCTCAAGATCGCTGGTCCGAATTTAAGGGACCAGCGGATCTGAGGGGTCGTGTGAAAAGGCCCTAAAAACAAGGTTTTCCCTGGGGGAGGGAGATGATTTGGGTTCAGAGGCATGCGTTAGGCCAGAGTCATTGAAACCAAAAACCCAAACTGAGTCATGGAAACCCCCCCCCCCGAACCCTGAAGAGTTGCTGCCCTTTGGACAATAAAATGCTGAGCAAGGTGTTCCAAGGTTAGTAGAAGGCTCTTGCTCAGTTCTAAATGCAGAGAAGTCACTGAGGACCCGGTTCTAGCACCACCTTTGGTCTACGCCAGTGGCAAAAACAATGGACTTCCCAGAGCTTGGAATTATTGGTTTTCAGGAACCTGGGGGAATCCTGGGATTTGTAGTCCACCCACCCCAACATTGACAAATTAATATTAGGCTGTTCACATTTGCATGTGCCTTTGCACGCGCACACATGCGCACACGTGCGTGCGCGCACACAGCAAGCACGCACTCTACGAAAAGCCTGGCAAAGCAGCAAAGTCACAGCAACAGATGGAGAAGGGGCTGACCTCTCAGCAGATTCGCACTTGAGCGCGGGTCTTGCTGGCTGAAACACACACAAAGAGGGAACAATCAAGAGGAGGAGGAGGAGAAGCTCACCTCCCCAGGTGCTGATCGTGTCACGGCGGGTGGTGGCGGTGGGGAGCCCCACCATGGGGTGAGGCACCATCCTGCTGTCCAAAGTCACACGAGTTGAAAGCCCCCCTCCCCATTTGCACATTTGCCCACCAAACAGAGATAGCACCATGCTGCCTATGTCTGTGACGAACAGCTTGTCCAAGAAAGAGATCCGTTGATCCCAAAAGTCTGGGTAGATTCTCCCTCCTTCTCTGTTTTAGAATAGCAGAATAAAGGGTGTAGGAAGTGGGCATCCAGCAAGTACAGCCTCAGAGATGTTAACATAACAACATAAGAAGATAAGAAGAGCCCTGCTGGATCAGGCCAAAGGCCCATCTAGTCCAGCTTCCTGGATCTCACAGTGGCCCCGCCAGATGCCTCTGGGAGTGCATGAGACTACATATCTGTCTCCTGATAATACCACTCCCCTGCATCTGGCCCTTGAAGTACCCTGGTTATAAGCCTGGAGATTACACATCTCCATCATGGTTTGTAACCTGTGATGGACTTTTCCTCCAGGAATCTGTCCAATCCCCTTTTGAACGCATCCAAGCCAGATGCCATCACCACATCCTGTGGCAGGCAGATCCACAGACTAACAACACGCTGGGTTAAAAAAATATTTTCTTTGGTCTGTTCTCACTCTCCCAGCTCTCAGTTTGAGTGAGTGTCCCCTAGTTCTGGTATTTTGTGAGAGGGAGAAGAGCTTCCCTCTATCCACTTTACTCATGCCCTGTGTTATTTTGTACGTCTCCATCATATCCCCCCCAGGCGTCTTTTTTCCAGACTAAAGAGGCCCAAATGTTTTAGCCTTTCCTCATAAGAGAGGTGCCCCAGCCCAGTAATCATTTCAGTCGCTCTCGAAAGAGGTTGATTACAGTGGCAGAAAGAGTATTGCATTGCGCTGCTGTCTTTTTCTGCTGTGTAGTACTATCCCTGCATCCACAAGAGGGTTTTCTCTGAGCCCAGTGTGGGTGACAAAAACTACAGATAATAGCAAATACTGTGGATAGAATGGTAAAAGAAAAAAAAATCCAGAAGTGTTTTCATTGTGTATTACCAGACCAGGACACTAGAGAGTGCCAGAGACTATACCACATGTTCTATCTTCAACAATTAAAATATCCAGCAGGGTCTTTGGTTCCCTCTAGTGGTCAGCTGTGGTCATATATGGTGAAAATACTTTCCCCTCTGCCCCCCCTTTAATAATTTTAATATTTTTTTACACCATGAATAAATTAAGCTGTGGATATTGATCCAGAAGATATGGAGGTCCTTTATACTAATAGTCAGGTTGAGATCGTCTTCAAAGCTGGCTCCTTGAACTCTTTCTCAGGGATGTTTCCCTGACCGTGAGGTACCCTTTGCAAATAAAGTACACCGGCATGTGCTTTTGTATTTTTTCACTGGCAACCGAATGTCTGTAACAAACATAACAAAAACCTTATCTTCAACTTTTCAGAGGTATATATGCTCAGGCTGAAAATTGTGCAGCTTTTAAGGTTTTTAGGGGTCTAAATTTCATATTTTACAAATGCAATTGTTGGTTACGTAAGAACATAAGAACATAAGAAGAGCCCTGCTGGATCAGGCCAACGGCCCATCTAGTCCAGCTTCCTGTATCTCACAGTGGCCCCACCAGATGCGTTTGGGAGCGCATGAGACTAGATCTCTATCTCCTGATACCACTCCCCTGCATCTGGCCCTTGAGGTACCCTGGTTTTAACCGTGGAGATTACACATCTCCCTCATGGTTTGTCACCTGGGATGGACTTTTCCTCCAGGAATCTGTCCAATCCCCTTTTGAAGGCATCCAAGCCAGATGCCATCACCACATCTTGTGGCAGGGAGTTCCATAGACTCACAACGCGCTGGGTGAAAAAATATTTTCTTTTGTCAGTTCTTACTCTCCCAGCCCTCAATTTGAGTGTATGTCCCCTAGTTCTGGCATTTTGGGAGAGAGAGAAGAGCTTCCCTCTATCCACTTGACTCATGCCCTGCATTATTTTGTATGTGTCAATCATATCCCCCCTCAAGCGCCTTTTTTCCAGACTAAAAAGGCCCAAATGTTTTAGCCTTTCTTCATAAGGGAGGTGCCCCAACCCAGTAATCATTTTAGTCGCTCTCTTCTGCACCTTTTCCAGTTCCACTATGTCTTTCTTGAGTGTGTGTGTCTCTGGCTAGGTCAATCCCGGGATAGGCTTGATTTATAGTATTAAAAAAGTTAAAATAAATAAAGAAAACATACTGAGACATTGTTTACTGTGGAAAACCAGAACAAAACCCGGATATCAGCAATTACTAAGAGAAAATGAAGGGAAGAATTTCCAGTAACTTAAAAGGAAAAGGATTACAGTGGCACCTTGTATAAAGGAATTAATTCGTTCCAAATGAAATTATGTTAAGCAATTTTTCCTTTATACAAATTCCCATAGGAATGCATTGAAAACGGAGTAATCCCATTTTTATGTTGTACAGATTTTTCCCATAGGCAATTATGTTAAGCAAATTTCCCCTATCTCCAAAATTTTATGTTGTACAGATTTTATTTTATTTTATTTTATTTTATTTTATTTTATTTATTTATTTAACTTATATGCCGCCCACTACCCAAGGTCTCTGGGCGGCTTACAGTCCAAAGAATAAAACAATTTAAAATAGTTAAAAGTAAAATATCAATAAATCATCAATAAAAAACCTTACACTAAAATCATTATTCTAAAATTGTCATCAGCGGACCCACAATCTATATTATATCAATTAAAAACCTTCTGGAACAGGAAGGTTTTTACCTGGCGCAGGAATGTAATCAGTGTTGGCGCCAGGCGGATCTCGATCGGGAGGGCATTCCATAGCTTGGGAGCAGCTGCCGAGAAGGCCCTGTGTCTACAGGCCATCCCTCTCACCTCCTTGAGGGATGGCTCTTTCAAAAGGGCCCCCTGGCTCGATCTTAATTGCCGGGTAGGTTCGTATGGAAGGAGGCGGTCCTTCAGGTATCTAGGTCCTAAGTCGTTTAGGGCTTTGTATGTCAAAACAAGCACTTTGAATTCGGCTCGGACAGCAACTGGTAACCAATGAAGGTTACGCAGAATCGGCGTGATGTGATCCCTGGCGGCCCCACCACTTACCAGCCGTGCCGCACGATTCTGAACCAGTTGCAATCGCCGGACCATCTTCGAAGGCAGCCCCACGTAAAGCGCATTGCAGTAATCAATACGGGATGTTACCAGTGCATGCGTAACTGTCATGAGGCTGTGCTCGTCTAGGTAGGGGCGAAGCTGGTATATTTTCCGCAGCTGAAGGAAGGCACCCCTGGCCACCGAATCCACCTGGGCTTCCAGAGTTAGACCGGGGTCCAGAAGCACCCCCAAGCTGCAGACCCTGTCCCTTAGGGGGAGTACAACCCCATCCAAGACAGGAAAATGGCCCTCTAACCTGTCCGGCGAAGCACCCACTAACAGCAGTTCCGTCTTGTCTGGATTGAGTTTCAATTTATTAACCCTCATCCAGTCCATTATCTGGCCCAGACACAAGTTCAGTACAGAAATCGCCTGTATGTTATACAAACCGTTTGTTATACAAGGGTCCACTGTAATTCTAAGTCTGCAGCATTTCAGGAACAACACTTTCGTCAGGACATATAAATATCAGAACAAATATGAGAGTAGAAATGTGGTATAATGACTAGTACATTTTCATAAGCTATAAAGTGGCCTTTACTTGTCTGTTGCTTGGATTCAGCACAACATTATTAAAGTCTGATCAAAAAGAAAATACTGTATAGCAATTCCATGCACATACCCCAATACATATTATCTGGAAAAGTCTAAGCAATATGTATGGCACTCCACTCTTATAAACAGTCGGGAAGGACATGAAAAGGCAATTTATTGCCGTCTCTTTCCACTAAAGCTGTTATTTGATGCACCGTTACTGGGCTTTCTTTTTCCAAAGAGATATATCGTTTTCCACAGTGCATCATCTTCAGGACTGACTTAAAGTTAATGATACTTGGGTTTTTCTGGGCAGCGGTTAAAGAAAGTTTTGCAATAATGTTACATAGAACAAGGTAAGGATGAGAAAGAGGATGTCAATTTCCTGAGCTGGAATTGTTTTGGAAAAGTTTGCCTTTCTATTTTTGTGACGGGCATTCTTAGATAAGATTAGTACAGCCCGCAGCAAGAGCATAACCAAGTGAACAGTGTGATCAGAGCTTTTCCACCTCAAGGGCACATGTAAGAACCTAAGAAGAGCCATGCTGGACCAGGCCAAAGGCCCATCTAGTCCAGCTTCCTGGATCTCACAGTGGCCCCACCAAATGCCTCTGGGAGTGCACAAGATTAGATCTCTGTCTCCTGATACCATTCCCCTGCATCTGGCCCTTGAAGGACCCTGGTTTTAAGCATGGGGATTACACATGCCCATCAATGGTTTGTAACCTGGGATGGACTTTTCAGAAGAAGAACATAAGAACATAAGAAGACCCATGCTGCACCAGGCCAAAGTCCCATTTGGTCCAACTTCCTGCATCTCACAGTGGCCCCACCAGATGCCTCTGGGAGCGCACAAGACTAGATGTCTGTCTCCTGCTACCACTCCCCTACATCTGGCCATTGAATACCCCGGTTTAAAGCCTGGAGATGACACATCTCCCTCATGGTTTGTAACCTGTGATGGACTGCTCCTCCAGGAATCTGTCCAATCCCCCTTGGAAGGCATCCAGGCCAGATGCCATCACCACATCATAAGAACCTAAGAAGAGCTGTGCAGGATCAGGCCAAAGGCCCATCTAGTCCAGCTTCCTGTATCTCACAGTGGCCAACAACAAATGCCTCTGGGAGCGCACGAGACTAGATATCTGTCTCCTGATACCCCTCCCCTGCATCTGGCCCTTGAAGTACCCCGGTTTTAAGCCTGGAGATGACACATCTCCATCATGGTTTGTAACCTGTGATGGACTTTCCCCCCAGGAATCTGTCCAAACCTCTTTTGAAGGCATCCAGGCCAGATGGCTGGAAAAACAAATAAGGAGGGATACCCATGGAATCCCATAAGGTGATTGTATGTAGGTCTTTCACGGCACAAATCTATGTTGAGAAAGCCATGGTGGCTCCTCGAAAAAAGTAACTTTTCCATCTGTTGAGCTATAGCCAAGAATTTAAATCCTGACCTACCCTTCAAAATGTGACCCACAGGATTAATGCTCAAGATACACCTTAAGGGGAATGGGGAAATGCATAACAAATGTGGAGAGTACGTTCCACGGTATCATAGAAGGATGGAGTTGGGAGGGGTCCCGAAGGCCATCGGGTCCAACACCCCGCCCTGTCCCGTCCCACCCTACTCAAGGCAGGAATCCCAGTCAAGAAAGACCTGACGGGTGATGGCCCAATTCTCCCACCACCGCCCCAAGATCATGGGTTCCCTTGTCATACTACTCTAACAGTTAAGAGGTTCAGGCAAAATCTGGCGTCCTCTAACTCGGTGGTCCCCAACCCCCGGTCCGCAGACCGGTGCCGGTCCGTGGACCGGTCGGTACCGGGCCGCCTGGGGAGGCCGGGGAGGCTCCTCCCCTTTTCCTCCGCCACCCTCCTCCTCCTCCTCTTCTCTCCCGCGGGCGGCCGGTGGAGGAGGAAGGCTGGAGGAGCGCAGGAGGAGCCACCGCCTTTGCCTTTGCCTTTGCCTCCTCTTCCTCCACCCTCCTCCTCCTCGCCCTCCACCACCACCACCACCAGCAGCAGCCACGGCGGCGGCGCGTCCTCCTCCTCCGCCGCCGCCCTCCTCCTCCTCCTCTTCTCTCCCATGGGCAGCCAATGGAAGAAGAAGGGTGGAGGGCGCGCGGGGGCCGGCGGGGAGGAGGGGGCGTGTGCGGGAGGCGCGAGGAACGGGGGAGGGACGAGGGAAGCCCCCGCCAGGCCCCGCTGGAGGAGAGGAGAGGAGAGGCCGGGGTGGGGGGCCGGGAGCCGGAACACCGCCGCCGCCACCACCGCTCCGCTGGGAGAGGGAGAAGGAAGGAAGGAGCGGCCGCTCCCGCCCCCCGCCCCCCGCCCACAGAGAGAGAGAGAGGCTGGGGCCCCCGAGCCCCCCCCAACCGGAGTGTGCGTGCGCTGGCCAGCGCAGAGACGCCACCCCCCCACCGGCCTCCCTCCCCTCCCCCCTTCCGCTCGCCTGCCCGAAGGCTGAAGCCGGCAGCGGCGGTGGCGACCGAACCTGGGCGGCTGCCGTGGCCACCGCGGCCGCCGACAGGAGGAGGAGGCGGGGGCCCGCCCGCCCAGGAGCCCCGGTCTCCCCCCCCACCCCGCCCGTGCGCACGGGGGGGGAGCGGCACGCCCAACGCCCCCAGCCGGCAAGCGCCGCCGCCGCCACTCCCGTGGCCCCCCCCGCAAGGCACACACGCCAAGCCCCCCCACTCCCCCTCCTCCCTCCCCCATCCCCCGCCCCCCACACACACCCTCCCCTGCCCCCCCCGCCCGACCCCCCGCACCCCCCCATCTCCCCCCCTCCCCACCCCCAGCCCCGGGCCACGGAAAAATAATCAAACATTTACCGGTCCGTGGGGACAAAAAGGTTGGGGAGCACTGCTCTAACTGGAGCCTATTATGATGTATCAATCACTTGGGGACGATCAAGAACATATCCTGCCATTCCCCTTTCAAGTATCTGAAAAGTGCCATCTTTTCTCAAGGCTAAACATGCTCAGTTGGTTGAGCCCTTCCTCCGAGGGCTCGTGTGATCCATTTCCCTGGTCATCCTGATTGCCCTCCTCTGAACTTGCTTCAGCTCAAACCCATATGGCCCCAAGACACCTTGGCATGCCCTATTCCTCCCCACCCAATTCCAGTTCCTTCTCTGTCCCGCACAAGCAACCAGCGTGCTTTGATACCCAACGTTTCTGTCCAAGTCAAGAGTCGGCAGCCAAGCGAGCAACGGCCGTTGGTCCTTACCTGAGGAAAGCCCCGGCAGAGCTGTCCCGTTGGCGAGAGAAACAAGAGGAGGCTGAGCCGAAGGGCCCGCATGGTTTGCACGGAAGAGCGTCCCCAGACTCACTTCACACCTTGCGATTCCTCTGGCGCCGCCAATCAGGGATGCTATTCAGCTCACGGAAGCAAATAAATAAGATAGGAAGTTAGAACCTTGGGTGACACCTCCACATGGCTTGGGAATGCCTGACTCCAACAGCGTCCAAATTGGAACCCCATTCCAACTGGGCAAATTCACGTTAAAGTATATTGCCCCCCCTTGCAAGGAAGTTCGGAGTAAAAATCCATTTCAGAAATACTGCCCCCCAACCCATCCATTTCAGCCCCGCTCCTGCATCCAGTCCATCAAACCTCCCCCCAAACCTACCACTCCTTGTTTGACATCTATTATTACCAGATTTTTGTGGTGACGACTTATTCCTGTGCTGCTAAGCCATCATTAATGCTGTTTCCTGCAAAAGTTACACAAATGGTGTCACATTGCCTTCATTGGAAGTTAAAGATTAAGCGCCGGTTCCATTTTTTGAAAGCCAATGATTGACCAAACGGCATAAGGTCCACTCGGAAATATTGTTTGCTTGATCCCACTTGAGGCCTTGAAGGCATTCCCCCCCACACCCACACCCCAAGCTTCTTCTCCCCTCTTTGTGAGTTTAAATCCCGTCCTGTGGAAAAGGGAGACAAATATGGTGCCATCTTGTTTGTTTGTTTGTTTGTTTGTTTGTTGGGTATGTGGGTTCCTGCACGGCAGGGGGTTGGAGTGGATGGCCCTTGAGGTCTCTTCCAACTCTAAGAATCTATGATTCTTTGCTTCTATGATACAAAATCTTGAAACATTGCCTTTGAAAACCCTGACCATCCAGCCTTGTTTCCGGGGTTGAATTTGGTTGTGTCCCCTCCCCCTTCTGTTTTCTCCTCTTCAGCTTCTGCGCTGGCAGGCAGGAAGAATGCAGTCCTCCTCTACCATGAGAATTTGAGCGATTGATTTGCATCTCAAACAAGTGAGTCTAGCCTGGATCTCCTGGCATCGTTTCTCCCCTAGCAACGCTGAGGATGCCTGGGTCTGCTTGACATCTCCCCCCCACACACACACATGCACACACATCCCTATCTGACTGCTTTCTCTTCTCATCCATCAGCAAAGCAGGTAGGCTAACTCAACAGCAGCAAAAACAAATATAGTTTACTGTCTTGGGTGGAAAAAAAAGGTGGAAGAAACCTTCCAGTCTTTGGAACCTTTAAATGTTTGGTCTGTTCTTTCTTGGAGTAGGAGCTGGCAAACCACTCCAGTGTTCCTGCCAAGAAAACTCCATGGACATGGGGTCACGAAGAGTCGGTCACGACTGTAACGACACAACAGACACAGACACAGACACACACACACACAGACACACACACACACACAGACACACACACACACACACACACACACACACACACACACACACACACACACACACACACACACACACACAGAGTTCTTTCTGTCCCCTTCTTCTTTCTTGGATCTGAGTTCGGTGGCCTGCCCTCCATGGCCTGCCACGGCTGGGTGTGTGGGATGCTGACTGAGTTCAGAAATACCGGAGGTCTCTAAAAAGGACAACCTTCGAAGACTGAATCAATGGCTTGGCTTGACAAGAGGCAAGGAAGGAGAGCGGATGATCCATCCTTCCCCATTAGCATCAGTGCAGTGTCTCCTTCCCTTTCTCCTTCCCTTTCCTTGCTTGCAATTGCATCGTCGTTACCTTTCTTGTTCACGTAATTCCACAGCGGCACTGGCTACCAGTGTGTTTCCAGGCCCAATTCAAAGTGCGCTGATTATTAAGAGCTACAAAACCTTTTATGATTTCGCTCTGGTCTAGTTGAAGGACCATATCTCCACCTTGGCTCTTAAGAAAGTTGTTGACAGAGGGTCTTCTCTCAGGCACCATATTTTCAATATCAAAACAAAAAAAAACTACAAATGTGTAGAAGTAAAAGGTAAATAGGGGGTTGAGCTGTGTGACCAGAAAAACAAATGCAAAACTAGGCTAGGTGATCTCTCTCTCTCTCTCTCTCTCTCTCTCTCTCTCTCTCTCTCTCTCTGTGTGTGTGTGTGTGCGTTTTGGGTTGTGACTCCATGTCCTTGGAGTTTTCTTGGCAGGAATCACTGGAGTGGCTTGCCAGCTCCTACTCCAGGCGCCTACCTACAGCACCTGGTCTTCCCTGGTGGTCTCCCATCCAAGTACTAACCAGGGCCGACCCTGCTTAGCTTCCGAAATCAGGCGAGATTGGATGTGCTTACTTAGGGCATCTAGGCAGCTTAGGTGATACCTAGAAATGTGCATTTTCATGATGTGTTTACCTAAATAGGCCACTAGAAGCAGCCAGAGACCATGCTATGCATTCCTCTTTTTGATGAATACATAGTGTGATCTTATTAATAAATAACTTGTACTGTACTCTCTTTTTTCTCTTCCTTCCTTCCTTCCTTCCTTCCTTCCTTCCTTCCTTCCTTCCTTCCTTCCTCCTCTCTCTTACACTTGAATGTCACAAATGCCACATTTAGCACAAGGGATCTTGGGGCAGGGGTGCCACTCTGCCACTGCGTGCGCTTAAGTATCCTTGACCTGTTGTCACCCCAGAAATGCAAAAACAATCATAGAGTAGTTTTTCAGCATTTGGCCAAATATGGTGCCTGTCCCAGAGGAATATTATTTCTTCTCCATCTGACACAAAGTGATTTAATTTTGTTCTAATAATTCATGAGTGCTTTCCCTTATGGCCCTGCCTGGAGATTCAGAAATGGTGATAGATGTTCTATTTATCTTTTCTGTTATTTTACACACACACACACACACACACACACACACACACACACACTTCATTCTCTAATACATTCAGCAATTAGAACACTTAATTAATAAGTTCTGAGTGCACTTCCATTAAACCACTGCTGCATGCTTCCACTGCTTTTTTTAAAAGTATGATTATATAATTGCTTCATAGTACAGAGTATATAAATTCAATATTCTTGAACTAAGGATTGGAAGTTTAAAATACATAAACTGAAGACGGGAAAAACAAATACATTATTATTACTTTTTGAGGTCAGAAAACCTGCCTCAGACAGAGAGACAGAGAGAGACCGGGCTGGCGGGGGCGGGGGGGGGGGGGTTGGCAAAAAATACAAAATTAAATCCAAACCTTTTTGGGGAGAATGAACCCCCACCTTCTATTGAATGCAGCTTTTACTGTGGATACTGTTTCTATGATGGAGCTAACAAATGCCATCAGAGATTTGTCACCCATAAATCTGGCAAAGACGGTGCTGCTTAGGTATCCATTTTGTATCTGGCTGTGTTGTGTAGGCATTGTGTTCCCTTATAGTGTTAGATAATTTCAATGGATTTTCTAAAAGGAGGAAATGCAAATAAAATGCTACAAAAATTGTTTTATGATAGTACTCTCAGAATTAGGAAGCAACTGTTGTACCTGTCCTCATGCACTCCCCTCAACAAGCTGGTGTTTTTATAAGGACCATCAGGGTTTCCAGATGGTCCCTCCAGAAGCTGAACACCTGCAAGTTAAAACATGAGCGTTAAGAGAAAAGCATACTTCCTCTTCTCACTGTTTTTTTTTTAAATAAAAGCTTTTCAGACAATGCAACTCTCTCGAAGCTAAGGGCCTGAGGAAGTATGAAACAAAAGTACCAGTATGTTTGTTTACGAAATGTGGCTTAAGGCAGCCTCGCGACAGAATGCGCAGACCATGTTCTCCTCACGTGGGTGCACTCTTTCTAGATACGGAATCAACATCTGGCTTGAGACTCCCATAGTGGATGGTGGCAAAGTGTCCTTGTGGGATCTATGTACAATGATAAGATGCTGTGGGGGGGTGACATTCTCAGGATAATCAATTGTGGATACAGGTGCAGTCAGATTCATAGAATAATAGAAAATTGGGATTGGGAGGGGCCTCTTAAGGCCATTGAGTCCCACCCCCAGTTAAGGCAAGAGTCCAAATCAAAGGATAGATGACTTACAGTGGTCCAATTTTTTCATGAATCCCTCCAGCGTTGGGGAGCTTATCACCTCTCGAGGTCAGATGTTCCAATTTGTATCTCTCTAACAGTTAGAGATCCCCCCCTCCCAATATTCAGCTGAAATTTGGCTGGATTCTGGGTGTGCAGGCCTGCCTTGTCCATTATTCATACACAGACAGAAAGACGGATAGAAGGACAGGCAGGCAGGCAGCAGACAGACAGATGGAGAAAGAGAAAGGAGCCTTAATGCAATGATAGCTACAAGTGCGTTGAATTTCTTCCTGCCTTCTTGTTATCAAATGCGTATCTGGATAACACAGTAATAAAAGGGAATGACATAGGGGAACTGAAGGGCACCTCAGAAGGTCTTGTTTTTCTTTTGGTGACATCTGAATGAGAATTTTAAATTTCGAATTTCAAATTTTTAATTTACAATGCAACTCCTTTCTCACAAAAAAAGGCTTGTGAATTTTAAGAAACACAGTGGTACCTTGTATAAAGGAACTGTGTGTGTGTGTGCGTTGTGTCGTTACAGTCGTGACCGACTCTTCGTGACCCCATGTCTATGGAGTTTTCTTGGCAGGAATACTGGAGTGGTTTGCCAGTTCCTACTCCAGGCGCCTACAGCACCTGGTATTCCCTGGTGGTCTCCCATAAAGGAAGTAATTCGTTCCAAATGAAATTCTGTTAAGCAAAATTTCCTTTATATAAATTTCCCCTTAGGAATGCATTGAAAACAGAGTAACCCCTCATCGCGACCATTTTTATGTTGTACGGATTCGCCCCATAGACAATTCTGTTAAGCAAATTTCCCCTATCTCTGGAAATATCTATACAGATTTTATGTTATACAAACCGTTTGTTATACAAGGGTCCACTTGTATTTCACAAAGTCAACTAGTGCATCAATCGCATTCACTCTTGCACAGATTTCATCTGAATCAACCACTGATTTGTTTTCAGAAGGTCCACAGTTCCACTGTCTCTATTTGTCTCTCTGTCTCTTATATAATGCGTCAGCCCTGAATGTTCTGTATTGGATTTGCTGGTTTCTTTCCCATTCAGTTGTTGCCATGGAAGGATCGCCCGGTTCTGTAAAATTGTGTGTCCTTTTTCTGTTCTGTTGTCGTCACCTGTCATTTTGTGTGTGTTGGCTTGGCTAAGGTTTCAGTTGGGCTAAACCTGCCGCTTCCTTGACAGTAATGGAGGTTTTAGTCAAATATGTCCCATCGCTTACAATGCCTGTTCTGGCTGCTAATGACAGAATGATTATCAACCCCTCGTGCACTGGCTTTTCATTTATTTATTTATATTTAGGTTTATATACTGCACCAATTTTCCCAAGGAAACTCTGGGTGGTGTACAAGCAACACAAACAACAATTAAAAACACCCCAATACGAATCAAAACGAAACATAAAGTGTTCTGCTTATATACTGCCCCATACTACTTCAAGTAGTCTCTGGGTGATTTACAGGTGTGTTTTTTTAATTACAGTATGCAGACTACATATTGTCCATCCCCCATCCTCCCAGCCAGCTGGGTACTCATTTTACTGACCGCGGAAGGATGGAAGGCTGAGTCAACCTTGAGCCTGCTACCTGGGATTGAACCCCAGGTCAGGTCGTGAGCAGTTTTACCTGCAGTACATACCAAAATAGAAAAAAAAAAAATATATAGGAATATAGAAAAAAAATAAATATAGAAAGGAGAAACATTCACTAAATATAGAAAGGAGAAACATTTCTGCCTCTGCGTTCTACCGGCTGGCTGGCTTTCTTATGTCAAAGGAAGCTTTGCAGATGCCTTGAAAGGTATGCACTACGAAAGATGCACATTTAGAAATAAAAACAGGACTATGGGAGATCCCTGGCGGATCTGCTCCACTTCAGAAACAAGATCAGACTGCCTGGAGCATCAGAGTAGAAGCAAGTGACCCAGATGAGAAAGGCGGAGAAGGGTCCTTAATTATATCCTAAAAGGAGAAAAGGAGGGCTCGTATAAGGCTAAAACCAAAAAACCATAATCTCGACACCCCCCCACCCCAGAACAGAGAAAAGACCCAGGTTAGGAGGCAACATTTGTGTCTTAGAAGCTACAGATTTGCTCTGGGTCTTGTTTGGCTTTTCCTTACACATTAAAAGCAAAAGAAATGTGAGTGTTGGCCAGAACTTGTTATCAGTACCGTTTCTGCTTTTGGAAAAGACTGCCCATCAGGAGCTAATTCCCCCCTAATTCCCAATCTTTCTTTCTCTCTCTCTCTCTCTCTCTCTCCCCCCCCCCCTCTCTGCAATTATTTCACCTGCAGCATCCTCGCGGTTCCTCTGCAAGATACCGCTATCTGCAACGCCAGGAGGGAGCTCTCCAAATTGCTTCAATTAAAGGCGCCCCATGTATCATTGGTGCAAACGTGGGAGCGGGCCAAGCGAGTTCCCAAGAACGAGGAAAACAAAGCTATATTTCCTGGGTGCCAAGGAACAGGTCATATGATTTCTGGCAGGCTGAGAGTGCGGAGGGCTGCGATAACGTTTCTGGCGGAGAAACGGTGCCAGAGCAGCATCAAGGGCAGAGAAGAGGCGGCATGATCCTTCTGTCTCTGGTTGCCCTTGGAAAGGGGCAACAGTTCTCCCGGTTGGCACTCGAGAGGTCTGCCCTGCCCCCCACACGTACCCCCTCACCTCCATGTGTTTAAGTCATTGGGACCACCACCCGGGCTCCTTTCACATATGGAACATTTCTCATCATTTCGAGAACACAGCCTGAACGCATGCCAGGAATTTTTTCTGCCATTTGCATTCGACTGAACGGACAGGAAAAGGCTGGCGGGTGGAGCACACTGGAGTTTTTGCTACCACGCATGCGGCCTTCAGGGGATTTGGCTGGGGAGGGGGCTCTCTGGGCTGGGGTGACGGCCAATCTCTCCAGCGGTTACCAACTGTCCTTTCCCTGCCTCTGAATCCAGAGAGAACCCCACCTCTCTGCTTTTGCCTCCTTCCCTTCTCTTGAGTCCACTGGAAGATGTGAGTCTGTTGAAGTCTTTAGCTAAAAGCAGTCATGTTCTGTCTGTTTGCTGTTCAATCTGTTCAATTGTAAGTAATGAAACCTTTTCATTCTTTCTTGCTTCGACATGTGAGCAAGGGTGAATGAGGCCTGGCTGCTATGGCAAGAAATCTCTGGTGAGCTTATCAACAGATGAAATCCATCTCATATTCAAGACGTACAAGTTGATTATCCCCCTGGATGTCAAATAGTGATGGGCATCAACAATGGGCATGCTATGGAAATGTGTATGCTCCGTTGGGTATCGGCTGTCTCCCTACTCAACCACATCACAAATGATACTAGTAGACAACAACCAGGTGTGGTATCAATAACAGAGATGACTGCTATGGACGCGTCCTCAGAGAGGCACCTTCCACCATCACCAAAACTGCGTACCACGTGAAAATTGATGGCCAGCAGCCACGTGGGTGACCAAAACAGAGATGGCAGAACACTGTCAATAACGGCATGCACATTGTCGCCCCAAAGATGCAGTTGCTCCGGCAAAGTGGCATTTCAGAATCCAAAAAGTGGACACTGCACCTGCAAGAAAACGCTAGGAGGAGGAGGAGGAATCTTTCTTATACTAGTGTCTTGGAGTAGGTTTGGGGGACCATAAGTTGATATATGCCTCCCGTCCCATTCTTATATTTAAAGAAGACATCTCTTCTATTATTAATGGTATTTGTTTTTATTTGATACATGAGTTGCTTTTAACTTCTTTTTTTACTAATATTTTTATTTTAAAACTAACAAACAAACAATATAAACAATAATACAAAGAAACAATAAAAACAATAAAGTGCTCCCTCACTCCCCTGGGACCATCCAGTTGTTCCTTTAGCTTCTATTCTTTCTTCATCTTCTCTTTTTGTAGTTGGCTTCTTAGAGTCCTTTTCTCCAGAACTGTGTTGGATTGTACATCGGTTGTTTCCCTTTCCCTTTTAGTAGTACATAGTCTATAAAATTTTCCCAGATATCATAGAAAATATCCTTCCTCATTTCCCCTCGCAAAACTTTTAAACTGCAAGACAGTTTATCATTTAAGGCTATATCCCACACTTCATTATACCAGTCCACAATTTTAATATCTAGCTTCAGTTTCCAAATTTTAGCTATAATCAGTCTTGCTGCTGTCATAAGATTTGCAATTAATTCTTTTATTTTTGTATCATATTGATTAAAAAGTGGTAAGGTAATGATAAAAGTGCAATTTCCGGCTTACATTCAATATCAACTTGAAGTATTTCTCTTATCTCACTGAAAATCTGTTGCCAGAACTAGTTGTTTTTAACTTCTATTCTAGATGTTTTACCATTACATTGTTAAGTGACCACTAATGGGGTGGCATATAAATTTAATCAATAGAATAAAAATAAAGTGGGGGTGGACTAATTTCAGGAACTTGAAACTACTCTGATCTGGGATTCCTTGCATTTCTGGTGCAGAAACAGAGGAATTTAACTAACATAAAAATACTGCAACAGAGCACAAGCATTTCTAAGAAGGGTGAAGGAGGGCATGGGTCTGAATGATTGTTGTCCGTTCACAGCTTCATCCACAGATGGTCTGTCTTTGGGATATCCTTGTAATGTGGAGTTTAATTTTAGGTCCTTCCTTCCTTCCTTCCTTCCTTCCTTCCTTCCTTCCTTCCTTCCTTCCTTCCTGCCTGCCTGCCTGCCTGCCTGCCTGCCTTCCTTCCTTTCCTTCCTTCCTTCCTTCCTTCCTTCCTTCCTTCCTTCCTTCCTTCATGACCCATTATCTATTTCTACACATGGGGAACGGCTAATGAGGAGACCGTTTGGAAGCCATTAATTGATTGCTAGGAGCCGCCTGGTGTCACTTGGCAACAGCATGATGGAAAGGGCTCTTTTAGAGGTGTACATGTGCGTGCGTGAGCAAGCACACTCACACACGTGTGCGTGTGTGCCAAGGCACTTGAAGCTGCCTCTTGGCTCTTCCCCCTCTCTTTCTTCTGACCAGCATTTCTGCATCCCTGTTCCTTCTACAATCAAAAGCGACTGTCTAAAGCAGTCACCTTGAAGGAGCAAAATAAGGACTTGGGACCCAACGAAAGGCAAAATATAGGGGAGAGCCAGGGCATCCTGGAACGGTTACAAATAGGGATGGGCACAAAACAAAAAAACGAAATGCTGTTTTGTCATGTCGTTACCTAACAAAATGAAACGAAACGAAATGACACGAGGAAGCAGCATTTTGTTACAGACAAAATAATTTGTTGTTGTTGTTGAAATGAACCATTTTGTTCCATCTGTATGCTGCTTGGGGGAGGGAAAAAAGTTTTTTTAAAAAGCTCCAGGCTTTTAAAAAACACTTGTCCCCCTCCCCCAAGCTCCGCCTGCCAGCTGCTCAGTGCTGGGATGGGGGATAAAAACCTTCCCCCCCCTCTAGGGCTGATCCACTGGTGCAGAATTTTTAAAAAAACTTTTTGTCCCTCCACCACTTTCCACGCCAACAAACCATTTCATTAGTGGTTCATTTCATATTAATTTTTTTTGGAAAAAATTATAGGAAACAAAACAAAAAATGGGGGGGGGGGGGAGAAAGAAAATGAAACAGAACATAATTATTTTGTTTCGTGCCCATCTTTAGTTACGAAACCTACGCCGACGAGGGAACCAGGCGCAGGCGGCTGCAAGAGATCAGCAAGCAGCCATGAAATCCCGGGCTGTGGAGGTGGTGGTGGGTGGTGGGGAGCCCGGTCCCAAGAGGGGCTGTGATGCTGCCTGCACACACACACACACACACACACACACACACACACACACACACACACACACACACACACATTTTCTCATCCACTGCAGTCCCAGGAGAGGTGGTTGCACATCCCCCAGCTAGTTGTGACGTTTTCCTCCTGAGTTCTCATCAGCTCTCAGAAAGTGTCCTCCTGTCCTGATTATTCTCAGGATGCGGGTGAAGGCCGACGGCCTCCCCTGTGTATGCCCAGGGTGACGACCAACGCTCGGTGGCCTGGAACAGCGGGTTCACACAGTAAATTGATGCCAATGGGGCTATTCTGAGCCAGGCAGAAGCTTGCGAGCTTCGGGTTTCCTGCAGCTGTGGGATTTGGGGCCTTGTAGTCCTAGAGGCATCTCTCTGGGTTTAGCTTGTTGCCACTCAGCACATCACTGGGGATTTATGGCTTGTTGTCCTATCGGACCCTGCCACCGTACTGGAGTACCTCTTCATTGGCCATTCTTTCACAAGTGCTAATCGCTTATTTACATAAAACCTTCAATCCCTCTAATGAGTTGAGCGAATTCAGAACCGGCAGAAATCACATCTAATATGGGGTGGGCAGTGTACTGACTCGAACCAAGCTGGAAACGGCAGCTGCAAGAAGGTTGAGGAAAGGCGGAATAACGGCAGAAGCAGAAGCACCCTCTACAGCTTCAGAGGGCAGGGGGGCAGCCCCCCCCCCAAGCAGAGATGGGTGTGAACCGAACCACGAACCAGGCTGCTTTGTGGTTCCGTCTGCGTTTCGGTTTGGGAATCCCGTTTTTGCCAAAATGGAACAAAGTGCCGAAATTTGTTCCCTTCAATATTTTGCGTTGCTTCGGCAAAATGGGAGGCCCGTCTCTGCCCCTCGCCCTGCCCCGTCACCTCCCTGCCTGCTATCAAATATGCCACCACCGTCCCCACCACTGTCTTCCCGAGAGGGAGCATGCCTGGGTCCTTGCATGGAAGCCTGGCCTGCTGCCTGGGCATTTCCGAAAAACAAACAGGCCATGAACTAGTTTGTTGTTTTAGGGGGAGTTATCATCATTCAAGATTCAAACCACCATGAATAGCCAGGCCATCTCCATCTCCAATCCTAAGCGATCCTCCAGGCACTTTGGTGAGGTTCATACCACTAGAGCAAGGAGATTGCCTCAGGTGGCAGAAGCTGGGGGCGGTAACACACTGCTAGACGAGAGACTTATGGGGCCGGCATCTTTTGCTTTCTCTCCCATTTCCAGTATCAGAGAAATATTCAACTGCAAAGTCCAGTTAGCTTTTATCCATGGCAAGAGACAGGAATGCCATCTTGTTTAGGTTGGAGTTTTCTTTGCACCCTCACATGCCGCCTATGGTTTGAGTGAATGGGAGAGATTTTTTTCAAGCTGGGGTGATTGTCTGTCTATCTGGCACTAACCCACTGTTCCTTTCAGCCTTTGACTTCAAAAACTGCCCTGCCTTTGCTGAGTGTTCTTTAGGCTGTTTCATGCCAGTTGTTTGCTTGCTGTTGATCGGTTCAGTTGGTGGCTAATTATGGGGCGCAGTAAATAAATCCACACACACAGGTATGTAATTTCAAGTGAATATAAGTAAAGAAATGCTTTTAAAAATTAGTTTTACTATAAAAGTCCCAGAGTCAGTTGTTGAGATTTTACACCCCAGTTACTTAGAAAGGCGTTGACTCTGAAGATATTGTAGTTATTCTCCTTTGTGAAGGCAAAACAACAACAACAACAGCTTTCGTGAACAAGTCCTCTTCTACAGACGCAAGAAATATTCTGGGAAATATTTATGCAGTTATACATGGTCCCAAAAGAAAGAGACCGTGTATTTCCTAGGCACAGGTTGTTGATGGTGTGGTATTTCAAGGTCACGGCCATTAAGACCCCAGTTGGGATTCATTTGCCCTCCGAGGAACCACTGTTCTGGATACAGTGCAAAGTTTTTGTCTTTTAAAAATAAACCTTCCAGGTACCCGAGTTTCGTGATGATGGCAGTTAGCGATGCAGGCATTGGGGGGGTGTTCTAGACCCCTGCCCCTGGAAACGGACTCTGAAAGGATGGCAGAGTGCCTTAGGGGTGCCTGAGAAGATCCAGCTTTGGGAAGCTGAGGCAGGAAGTCCTCTGCTATGAACCAGGCCAGCTGCCCACCGAGCCCCCCAGGAGCCAGTCCAGCTGTTGCACCAGCTGAGTTAGGAGCAGGCATGAGGACCCTCGCCAGATGTTGATTCTCTCTCCCCCCTACCCCACCCCATCTCTGTCTGTCATAACTAGAGATGGGCACAAAACGAACAATTTTTCGTTTTCGTTTTCTTTGTTTCGTTACGCAACGAAATGACAAACGAATTATGTCTCTAAAATGAAACGAAACGAACAGGAACACCGGAAATTTTGTCGTGCGTTTCGTTTTCGTTACGGCAATACAGTGAACTGCTTTAAGTGCTAAAAAAAAATCACAAAAAAATGAAATAAATGGTAACGAAACGGTAACGAAACAAACAAAAACGAAAACGAATTTTTTGCAAAAATTCACGGAAAACAGAAATGAACCGAAACGGACCCCCTAAATGACAAACGACAAACGAAATGCCATTTTTTTATTCGTGCCCATCTCTAGTCATAACTTCAATCACAGCTCTTTGAATGGCAAACACACACAGTAAATTAAAGCAACCCAGCCAATGAACATGGCAAAAAAAAAAAAAAGGTCAGGGGGAAAAATGTTTGGCAGAAAGTTTTGCTACAAGCAAAGGGGGAAGAGAAACTCAGATTCAGCGTTACCCAAAACCTGAAGACGATTCGGTGTCTTCTCTGGTGGGTACAGCCCAGGGATTTTGTGCCTTGGGAAGAGCTTGGGTGGGAGTCGTCGCCCTCGCTGAGTAATTCTAGACATAAAAACGGCCAGCAGTTGGAACCCCGCGCTACTCATTACTTTGAGGCCTCCTCAAAGTAGGTTCTTCTTGGGCAAAAGTGGTCTGATCCTGACCTTTGGCTGGCTCCACCGTGTCAGAAAAATGCTGTGCCCTCAAGTCACCCCTGACTTACAGCAGCCTTAAGAATGAGCCATCTCCCAAATATCCCACGCCGAACGGCAGGAAACAACCACTGCAACCGTGAAAATGCAAAAAAGCACAGGAGGAAACAAAACCTCATTTCACCTGCCACGTCAGACGGAGGAAGGTGGCGTTAAGACTTGAGCAAAAAAATCTCGTCAGATTGCCTCTAAAAAAGCCTTTTAGGACTCTTGCAAAAGTAGCCTTTCAAAGGAACTCGGAAATGTTGTTATACTAAAAACGCAATTCGGCTCCAGCTGTGCCACTTTACTTTTGAAGTGCTGCCTAGTTTTACTCTTGTTATTCTCCTCCCATCCCACAGCCCCAAAGTAACTATTTAAAGATAACTGGGCTCCTCGTAACTACAGAAATACCTCATAAGATGAATTCACCTTAAGACAAAAATTTCAGAAGACAAATGAAATGTCCAGGAATAGGAAAACCTCGTAAGACGAATTTTCCTATGGGATGCTTTGCACAACGAATTCAGTGCATTCCTGTGGGAAACCTCATTAAACCTTGTTTCGTTGGATGAATTTTTCGTAGGAGGAATTGAGCTGTAGAATGAATTAAATTTGTCTTAAGAGGTACCACTGTAGTTACGTCCACGTTCCGCAAGCGGCCTCAAGCATCCACAGGGAGCTTGGTCCGGCCAAAGGATTGAGTGTTGTTTCAAGGTGATCACGTTGGCAGGAAGGATCGCAGTCCTCTTGGCAGGCCACTCATTGAAGGGAACTGCCGCTAATGGTTTGAGTCCAGAAAACACGTCGTTATGAAGATAAATAGGGAAGTGCACATTCTGGGCACTTTCCCCAAAGGCTGGCACTTGGCGTCTCTCTCATGCTGAACGCATCCGGCAAAATCCTTCTCAAGAAAGGGCACGGGAAATTAATCACAGCTGGACGTCCTCATGGCTGCTCCCCCCCCCACTGCCTTGTCTTTCTGCAGTATCATTTATCAGTTTTTTTTGGGGGGGGAGCTGGTTGCCCCCCCCCCCCCCGAAACCTTCATTTGGCTGTTATGAACTGCAGTGCGAAGAGCAGAGAAGTGTAATTTGGAAGCCTTTGAGTGAATCCCCAATCGAGGTGGCTCCTGTTACTGCTCGAGACGCTATAATCAGAGATGCGGAGAAGCTTCCCACGCTGCCAGGGAACCACGGAGATGCATGTGGCATTGAGGATGCAGCCAGGGTGGACTGGGGTGGGGAGAGAGATGGTGGACATGGTGCCCCCCCTGCTGACTCACAAGATGGGTGATCCTGTGGGTCTGGCAGTACAAAGGCAATGCCACTGTGCTGAGTTGGCCTCATGGACAATTGGACCTCAATTTAAACGAGATGTTGACAACCTTGAGCAGGACCAGAGGAGGGTGACCAGGATGGTTGAAGGTCTGGAAGAAATGTCTTCGTAGGAACAGCTTAGGGAGCTGGGAATGTTTAGCCTTTCGAAAAGAAGGGTGAGGGATGATATGATAGCTATGTTTAAATATTTGAAAGGATGTCATATTGAAGAGGGGACTGGTTTGTTTTCCATGGCTTCAGAGACTAGGACTCGGGGCAATGGTTTCAAACTACAAGAAAAGAGATTCCATTTGAACATTAGGAAGAACTTCATGACAGTTAGAGCTATTCGGCAGTGGAATAATATGCTGCCCCAAAGGAGGGTGGTGGAGTCTCCTTCTTTGGAGGTTTTTAAGCAGAGGCTGGATGGCCATCTGTCGGAAATATTGTGATGGAGGTTCCTGCATGGCAGGGGGTTGGACTAGATGGCCCTTGAGGTCTCTTCCAACTCTATGAGTCCATGATTCTATGTCCGGGGTAAGTAGAGTGACTGACGTGAAGCTTTTAAGACAGCTGCAGCCAGTTCTCCACTGCGGAAACAGCAGAGACGGGTGCCGTTCTCACTTCTTGGGCTTCCCATTGATGCCTACGATTAATTTTGGATGATGGATCTTAGAACTGTAGGACCCGAGAGGGACCCCATGGATCATCCAGTCCCTCCCCGTTTCAAGGGATGCCCAGTGGGGGAATTGAACTCCCAAACCCTTTGGCTCCACAGCCTAACCTCTGACCTATCTAGCCAGCTCCCACGCTTAGAACTGTAGAGGCGGAAGGGACCCCGTGGGCCATCCAGCCCAGACCCTGTCCAGAAGGCACCAACCAAGGGGGGAATTGAATTCCCAAGTTCAATTTCAAGGGGGAATGGAACTCTGGCTACCTAGCCAGATCCTTCAACCGCTCAGATCTCTAGCCATTCCATTACAATAAGCTTAGAGCTGGAGGGCTAGAATCAGCCACCCGTAACCACGCCTTCTCGGTGTCTGGTCCCTCGCTCTGGAACCACCTTCCGAGTGAGTTGTGCCTTGCACAGTCCCTGCCCGCCTTCAAAAAAGCACTAAAAACCTTGCTTTTTAGGGAGGCATTTGGCGACCTGGTTTAGCTTTTTTTTTTCTGCGCCGTCTTGCCGATGATTTATCGACTCCTTTGCTGAGTTGTTTTATTTTATACCATATTTTTTTTTAAAAAAAAAGTTGATGTATTGTTTGGGTCTGCCTCGCCCTCTTTATTCACCGCCTGGAGTACCTTCAGGAAGACAGGCTGTATAAAAATGAATGAATGAATGAATAAATAAATAAATAAAAATAGAATGGTCACTTCCCCATCTCACGGATGATGACAAAATCAAAAAAGACACCTGAAAGAAAAGCGTGTGTGCTCATTTATATCGACAGGTTAGAATTAGAAATGAATTTCAGGGTTTGGAAAGAATGAGGAGGCCCCGGCTGCTCTCTGCTGAGGCCAATTATCACCATCTCTGTGCTAAAGGGAACCATTTCGGAATCCCCCCAGACCCTTTCGTTATCGATGTCAGAGCAGTGGGTTTGTAAATGCATGATGTGATGTGCAGTTTCTATGAGTGGGAGGCTTTACAACCTTGCATGCCGCCTGGGATTTGAGTGACTAGGCAAGGCCCTTTCACGGCTTGGGGGTGGCTGTCAATCTCTCCAGCACGAGCCAATTGTTCCTTTCCTGCCTCTGAATTCAAAGAGAGTCCTGCCTCTCTGCTGAGAGTTCTCTTTCCCAATCGGTCTCTTGGAGCCTCGTGGCGCAGTGGCCTGTCCTGCAAGTAAAACTGTGCTCACGACGTGGGTCGGTAGCAGGCTCAAGGTTCACTCAGCCTTCCATCCTTCCGAGGTCGGTAAAATGAGTACCCAGCTTGCTGGGGGGGGGGCAATGTGTAGCCTGCACACTGTAATTAAAAAATTGTAAACCGCCCAGAGACTACTTGAAGTGGTATGGGGCGGTATATAAGCAGAACACTTTGCTTTTTTTTTTGCTTTGGGAGGCAGCGTCAGACAGGCGTTTCTCCTGTTTGCTGTTGATCCATTCACATCTGTAAGTAATGAAACAGTTTTATGCCTTCTCAGATCAGTGTCTCAGAGTGAGTGACTGGGACTGAAAATGCCAGTTAATGAGAAATGGGGTGGACTTTGGGGAATGTATAGCTGTTCTGCTCTGCGAAACTCTGTATTTCTACTAGGTACAAAAAAATAATAATTAAGAAATTCAAAAGGCCACAACCCTGTATGTCATTATGGCTCCCCTTGAACTGGTGACATCCATCGATGAGAATCTGGAACTTTCCACCCCAATAGAAGTACAGATTCCAACTCCAAAATCCAACCCCCTGCATGGCCAGTGGTGTGGCCATTCTTCCGGCATCCCTGAGACAGAAGTAATGAAGTAATATTTTTATTCTTTCTCTTATAAATATCTCAGAGCGAGTTATTGAGACTATAAGTGCCTGTTAAGGAGAAAAGGGTGGACTTGGGGAAAATTGTACAGATTCTGCCTTGAGAATCTCTGCATTTCTACCGCACCGCAAAGAAGGAGCTTTAACTCTGCAACCCGAGGTGTCCATGGCTCCCCTTGAGCTAGTGATTCGACATCCAACAAATAGTGTGCAAAAGTTTCCAAACCAGTGCAGACTTCAGAATCCTGTCCCCTGTATGGCCAGTGGTGAGGCCATTCTCTGGAAATCCCTGGGAGGTGATTGGCTTCACCCCTCAGACGGAAAATGCCTCGATGCAGCAGCAATGGGTGTTTTGCAGCGGGTGAATTTCTCTTGGGCGAACAAGGCCGTGAAGGGTTTTACAACTACAACCAAAATGGAACTGCTGGCACCACAAAAAGACAAAAACATGCACTCCGTGCTTGTGCATATTAAAACATGTAGCAAACATAAAACTGAGGGAGAAGGTCAAAGGAGGTGTGTGTGTGTGTGTGGGGAGAATGAGTAGGTAAAGAATAAAGCAGCGATAACATGTACATATGTCACCTTCACCTGGGCTCTGGGTATCAGTTTAGGTTGGACGGGGATTCAGAATACTGTATATACTCGAATATAAGCCTAGTTTTTCAGCCCTAATTTTGGGCTGAAAAAGGGGGCCCTCAACTTATATGCGGGTCAATATTTTTAGCCACTGAGGCAAGTGCTTGGGTTGGTGGCTAAAAGTCATTTTAAACATTGCATGCTGCTTCTCCTGACCCCCCCCCCCTGCATCACAGGGGAGCGGCCTGCAATGTTTGAAATGACTTTTAGCCTCTGACCCTAGCACTTGCATCAGTGGCTAAAAGTCATTTTAAACATCACACACCACTCCCCCAGCTTACAAAGGAGGAGCTGCCAGGCCCTGCTGCATTTCCCACCCTAGGCTTATACTCGCGTCAATACATTTCCCCAGTTTTGGGGGGTTAAATTAGGGGCCTCAACTTATCCTCGGGTCGACTTATACTTGAGTATATACAGTAGTCAGTAAGCCGTTTTAGACCAGGAGCATGCAATTAAGAACAGGCGTTCTTTCAAGATTTCCCATCCAGGCCCACTCACCCCCCCGGGCGCATGCATATAGATGCACACCCACCAAACACGATGCAGCAGACGCCTCCCCGTGCAGCCGCTGGGGCTGCCGAACCAGGAGACTCGGCGAAAACACTCCGGCAAACATGTGTCGTTGCAACACGGCCTTGCTTTTTACGTGGCTTTCGAGACCCGCAACATTGCCGCGGGGGTGGGGGTGGGGGTTTCTTCTGGTTTAACAATTCCTTTCTCTAATAAGGAATTATGTGCATGTCCGCACGGCTGTTTCCATGGGCTGCAGCCTCCTTCACTGAGGAATGGAGTGCACACACGGGGGCGGGTGGGAAAGTAATTACAGAACACATCGTTGGATAATTGTTT
Organism: Phrynocephalus guinanensis; assembly: GCA_037367245.1. Classification (NCBI taxonomy): domain Eukaryota; kingdom Metazoa; phylum Chordata; class Lepidosauria; order Squamata; family Agamidae; genus Phrynocephalus; species Phrynocephalus guinanensis. The sequence goes on from CM074735.1 coordinate 140,414,149, forward strand.
AGTTCTGTTTCAGAGGCTTCTGCCAGCCGGCCGGTCGCTATAGCAAATGTTCATCCGTGACACCCTTTTTTCATGCTGGGAGACAGGGTTCACACGTTCATTTTCAAATCAAGAGCGCCTCGCCCTTTTCTGCAACACGAGGGGGGGGTGTCTGCTAACGAAGCAGCGTCCCTCGCAAATCAAGCCGGAGGACCAAAAACTAATGGTGATGGATAATCGAAATGGAAACAGGAGATTCCAAAAGGCGTTTTCCACATCTTTCTCTCCATCTCTCTGTGTCTCCCCCCCCCCCCCCACACACACACCTGCCCACAACTCGGAGACGCAAGCTGGGAATCGCTCAGGTGTCCTTTTCTTTCTGCCCACCTGCAAAGGTTCTTGATAGCTTTTGTCAGGTCTGCCTGGAGTCATCCCGGGACAGTCAGTTGCTATCGCCACTACCCAGTTTTCAGTTTCTGCGCTGGTTACGGCTTGTTGGGGCCTTGCATGGACACAACTTGCATTGCATGTGTAGGTAGAGACTTAAAAAGCAAGCCACCTGGCCAGGTGACCTCTCCTGGGGCATTTTTCCAACGCAGGGTTCAGCCGCAGAAAATCATCACCCAAGCCCCATAATAAAGGAGCGTCCTTTGTTTGTAGAGTGCCATTCCCATATGCTGAGGGGTGCAATTTCCTTTGATATTTCAGATGAAGACAAGGATCAGGGCAAGGAAGAGCAACCAGCCAGCTCGGCATGTATGCAAGGATCCACCTTGGGTCTCATTGATGAAAGGAAGTGGACTTTAAGCAAGCAAATAGGCAGAGAGAGAAACATCTCACTGCAATTTTAGATATGTATTCCATCAACAACACCCAATGTGAGTGTGAATCGCGACCAGATCCTGTCTGTTGGCACGGGTATGTGGTGTGCTTTGTTCCACCCGCAGGGTGTCTTTAGTTTTTTTTATTTTGTCTGGGTTTTGGTTTGTAGGTTTTGGGCCCCTGTTGAGCATGCCGCATGGACATCAGTGATGGCACACAGTGTAGGGTGCCGTCTTGTTTCACCTGCCTTCCGATTGCAGAAGCTGCACCCACATCTGCAGAGGGATTTGCAAACGGCATTTCTTACTCCTCATTCAGCACGAGAGCTACATTGCCAAACCGAAGCAGCGCTAATTCAAAGCTGCTCAATTCAGTGGTTAAAGTGCTGTGCTGCAACTGAAACTCTGCACACAACCGGGGGTTCAGTCCAACCGTCTCAAAGTTCACTTAGCCTTCCATCCTTTTGAGGTTGGTAAAATGAGTGCCCGCCCTTAGACTCATGGAACCATAGAGCTGGAAGAGACCTCGAGGGCCGTCCAGTCCAACCACCTGCCATGCAGGAACCCCCATCAAAGTACCCCAGACAAATGGTGGGGGAGAGCGTATACCCTGCATAGGTAATTACTGTGGTACCTTGTTTAAAGGAATCAATTCATTCCAAATGAAATTCTCTTAAGCAAAGTTTCCTTTATACAAATTTCCCATAGGAATGCATTGAAAATGGAGTAATTCCCTCATCATGACCATTTTTACGTTGTATTGATTTGCCCCATAGGCGATTCTTTTAAGCAAATTCCCCCAATTTCTGGAATTTTTTGTTGTACAGATTTTATGTTATAAAAAGCATTTGTTATACGAGGGTCCACTGTACTTAGCCTGCCAATAATAATATATTGTTTTATTGTTTTATGTCACTTTAATATTATTTTTATTTTATTTTTGTTTTATTGTGTTACTATCGTTTTGTTGTATAAATTGTTTGAATGTATTAATTGTTGTAAACCACCCAGAGTGACCTTGCTGCCAGATGGGCGGTTTGTTGTTGTTGTTCAGTCGTTCAGTCGTGTCCGACTCTTCGTGACCCCATCATGGACCAGAGCTCGCCAGGCCTTCCTATCCTCCACTGCCTCCCGGAGTTTTGTCAAATTCATTTTGGTTGCATCAATGACACCGTCCAACCAATAAATAAATAAATCCAATAAATAAATAAATAAATAAATAAATAAATAAATAAATAAATAAATAAATAAATACTTGCAAACCGCCCAGAGAGTGGCTTAAGTGCTGCGGGACAGTATAGAAGCAGAATACTTTGCTTTTTAAAAAAATTCAATTTACAAAATTTCAAAAATTTCAAGTGCTATTTCACTTGCTAAACACTGAAAACCAGCAAGGATTTTCATGTTGGCAAAAGGAGTAGATAGCATTAGTGCAATTTTTTTATTATTCTGTTCATAATTGATAATCAACGATAATTGATTGCTAGTGGTGGACTCGGATAGACAATTCATACTGATGTTGTATCTTTTAATACTACAGTATGTTAGTGTTGTATCTATATTTTAATGCTATATTTGTATAATGTATGCCTTTGATCACTTGGATCAACACAGAGAAGCCAGGGGCTGTGGAATGCGGTCACTCTTGAAATGAATAGTCCCACAAGAGACATTTATGTGTGAGTGGCTCTAGTGATTTAAATGCTAGGATTCCCTAATAGGGAAGATTGTGCCGATGTGGGACAGACTTCCAGAGGTGGAGCGTGGGCTTGCCAGCATCTGGGGAAAAGGAAGTATTTCACCCCCTAACCAAGGGCTGGTGTGTGCGTGTAAGTGGGGCATTTCAATGTGAGTGAGCACAGTGTGGTTGCCCAGGGAGGGTGGATTGCACCCCTAACAATATTGCCCCCTGGTGCAGACCACCCCTCTGGCATCCCCCCCACACACACTACGCCGCTGCAGACGGTGACTCAGCCGTGCCTTACGTCTCTCAGGGTCCTAGCTGATCCTTAGCTGACACCCTTCTCCTGCGCCTTATTCGACCTCACAGGGGGGTGGTGAAGAGGAAATAGGGATAACCCCATGCATCTGAGCTCCTTGGAAGAAGCGTGCAAGAGATGGAAGCATTCCCCCCCCCCCCGTTGGAGGAATCACAGTTCTTGAGGGAAGAGAGCACAATTAGAGTGGACAAGGAGCCAGGCTCTGAACACCAGAGGGGGCCCTTGCATCTGTGCAGGAACGCCGGCGCTCTCCACCATCCGTTCCCCTCTCCTGGCACCGCTCATACCCTTTGCCATTGCCTCCCCTCCTCTTCCCGGACTTCCAACGAGGGAGGAAAGTTGCATGGTTTCTGTTAAAAAAAACCAACCACTTGCTTTTGCCTTGTGCTCGTTCGGCTTGGGACAAGGAGGCCATTCAATGGGGACAGACCTCTTCTCGCCTGGTGAGCCTTTCTTCAGGGACTTTTCACACAAACGTCCCTGAAGAAAGGGCCAAAAGTGGACTGAGAAGCAAGACATTAAGCTGCCCCCAGAGTTTTCTTGAGCACACGTTGGTGTGAAAAGTCCCTGAAGAAGGCCACTTTTGGCTGAAACGCGTTGGGCTCTTTTAATAAACTATTTTTTCTCAGCATCTTGAGAGTGCTTTCTCCTGTACTGCTACTGTTTGTGGATGCTCCAATTTTTTCACCCTTGTAAGCCTTTCACATCCACTTTGTACCGCAACAAACTAAAATGTGTAATAAATCTTATTGCGGCCACGTGGTTTTGTTGCTGCTCCTGCGTCCCCAAGGATGCCCTTTGTTGTTACATAACTTTTGTGACTCCACGGACGGGGTCCGCATCAAAGTGCATTTTGTTTTGTTTTCCAGTGGCACTATATATATATTTTTAAAAAATTATTAAAACCTGATAGGTAGGTATATCAGTATATCGATTTTCATTTGTCATTTGTCGAACTTCGAATACTTCTTTTTTTGGCTTCTTTCCGTGCATAGTGGCTTCTTGTCCAGTGAATTTACTGTCCTGTGGCTGCTCCAAGTAGTGCCACTAGGTGGCCCTATGGAGATGGAACAGGTATGCTGTGGATTAGAGATGGGCACGACTCAAAAAAAATGGTGTTTCGTTTGTCGTTTAGGGGGTCCGTTTCGGTTCGTTTTCGTTTTCGTGAATTTTTTGCAAAAAAATTGATTTTCGTTTTGTTACGTAACGAAACGAAAAAACGAAAACGAAAAATTGCTGTTTCGTTAGCATTCATTCAATGTATTTGCCACAACAAAAACGAAACGCACGACAAAATTTCTGTTGTTTCGTTTCGTTTTGTTTCATTTTGGAGACAAAATTCGTTTTTCATTTCGTTATGTAACGAAATGAAAAAATGAAAATGAAAAATTGCTCGTTTCGTGCCCATCTCTACTGTGGATTAAACGGTACCCCATGGGGCCGGTACCAGTTTAAAAACCGCAACGGGACAGCGACAAAATGGAACCGCGATAGAAATTCTTCAAAAAGAAAGTGAAATGAAATTGTGTCTTGTGTGCACTGGCTGGATTTTTTTCCACCAACCTGAGGCCAGGGTTCAAGGAAGATGCATTGAATTGCACTTAAGAGGGGCATAGGGACACTTTATTTTGCTTAAAGCACAACGGACGTAGGGGAACAATTTTAAGATCTGCATCTCAGAGCACTTTCTAGAGCAGTGATGGCGAATTTTTTGGAGACCGAGTGCCCAACGTGCAATTCAAAACCCACAATTTTTTTTGCAAAGTGCCACTATAGCAGTTTAACCTGAATACAGGCGGCTATGAAGGGGGTGATGTCGGGTGCCCACAAAAAGGGCTCCAAGCGCTACCTTTGGCACCCGTGCCATAGGTTCGCCATCACTGTTCTACAGCAACAAAGTGGACGTGGGGTAATGGACCTAAGAGACACACACCACACCAAGCGGTGCAGTGAAACGGAAGAGGCCGGCCACGTGGGCGGTGTTTGGCTTGGAATGTCCGCAAATATATCCTGTGCATTTTCATTTGCCAGAAATAGGAAGTCCAACCTTTCCTGATGCCTGAGGCAGGGGGTTGCTCCCCCACCCTCACTGTATACAGGAGGCCGATGGTCAGTGCAGCCTCCCCCCCCCCATAGGAATGGCTGTGATAGGGAGCACCTTGGCTGCCCCATGATACCACCCCCCCAATCCCTCTGCGATTTGCAACCAATGCCTGGCCCTGGTGGGTGAGTCCTTGGGCCACGGCTGTGCCACCTTGGCTTCAGTCTCTCATGCCAAGCCAGGTCTTTTTTCAGAACAGCCAACCCGGAGCAAGAGAGACCACGTGGAGCGGCTGGGGGATGGGGGTGTGTGCTGTTGCCATGTCTGGCTTCTTTCTTTCAATTTATTTACTAAATTTATACACCGCTCCATCTGGCTACACAACGAATCTTTTTAAAAGCCACCCACAGCCTCTATTTCTTGGCCGAGAAGTGGCTTCAAGTCGTCCCTGCGGTGGGGCAACTTAAGCCGGAGTAAGGCATGGCAGGCGTGGCTCTGCTGCCGTCCCCTGCGCTCTGCTGACTGAGCCCTTTAAAGGTGGTTCACATCAGTTGAAAGCCTTTGGCATTGGTTCCCCCCCCCTTTCTTTTATCATTCCTTCCTCTGATATGTCTGTGAAGATTCTCATTCATCCAGGTGAGTTTATCTGTAAGTTGAGTCATGGCTACTGGACATCTTTTTTGAGAGATAGAAACGTTTCGCTGTTCATCCAAACAGCTTCATCGGTCTGAATACAGCTAGTGCAAGTCCTCCATCTTATAGTCAGCTTTGACCTCTTGTCACCCTGGTCTGACACTTACCAGGCTGTGCTTTCCAAAGTACCCAGACAAATCAAAAAGCCTTCACCACCAAGGCCATAGCTAAGGACCCATTCTTGATAGGCTTCAGCACCTTATTTGGCCATTGCTCACCTTAAGGCTAAGGATACTATTGTCTCCCTAACGAGCCTATTTAGGCCACTGTTCATCTTATCTGCCTAATTCAGGCCGGGGTGACAAGAGATCAAAGCTGCCTATAAGATGGAGGGTTTGCACTAGCTGTATTCAGACCGATGAAGCTGTTTGGATGAACAGCAAAACGTTTCTATCTCTCAAAAAAGAAGTCCAGTAGCCATGACTCAACTTCCAGATCATTCCTCTGATGTATGCACATGCACTTCAATTACATTGCATTTGTGTGTGTGCGGGGGTCTACTTCCAAATGGAGTCGAGGGATGTTAGTTTTGCTCTGCAGAGGAGCTGGGACATCACAGGAGTACATGTCCTTTTTTGCAGAAAGGTTCAAGCACTGGAAGAATGTTGATCAAAGACATATTTGCAGAATGCCCATCACATCCGATCTCGCTTGATTTTGGAAGCTAAGCAGGGTCGGCTTTGGCTAGTCCTTGGGTGGAAGACCACCAGGGAACAGCCTGGAGTAGGAACTGGCAAGCCACTCCTGTACTCCTGCCAAGAAAACTCCATGGACATGGAGTCACAAAGAGTGAGTCACAACTGTAACGACACAACACACACACACACACACAGAGAGAGAGAGAGAGAGAGAGAGAGAGAGAGAGAGAGAGAGAGAGAGAGAGAGAGAGAGAGACATCCCCATGAGTATGGCTGGTGATTCACAAGCACGTGGAACATTTCTGAACTTTCCATCACCGTTCCACCATCACCAGGTACGAGCTCTGTGACCTCCATTTTAGGCCCCTTATTTCCGAATTATTTCTATTTATTGGTTTGCTTTTTAAAATGGTTAGGCCCGGCAGAAGTCTCCACCTTCCAACAAACACTTACACCCCCAAATTGGGGGAAGATTCCACTTTCTACACATTAGGAAGAACTTTCACTTACTACGCTCCTCTTCTGTGGTTACTTGACATGTGTGCTTCCAGATTTCTATTTAGACAAATGAAAAAAAAATCATGATTGAGAGGAAATGCAAAAACAAACAAACCCCTATGTATGCCTTTGAGAGGAATCAATGCGGCACCCAGAGTGGGTGGCCTGGCCGGCCCAGTCATCCTTCCACGACTATCCACTATCAACTACTGTACAAGCGTAACGGTATTTCACTAACGTTTAGTAAACCCACCTGGATGAAAGAAAATGAAGAATATTCCGGAACACACACACACACAAAGGTAATTTGAAGACAGTGGTGTGAGCCCTTCTCGGTGGATTCACAAAATGGATGCCCAGAAATTTGCCCTGGAATCACACCAATGCCTCCGATGCTGTCACTTTGTGCACCATTTGTCTGAAGATTATTCGACGCACACCTAAACGCTGTTAATCGTGGGGGGACCCCTTGGCACTGGCCGCAGCAGGGGGGCTGGGATCCAAATGCAAGCAAATAATTGATGGGATTTTAATTGCAATGAGGCTTCTTTCATCAGCTTCTGCCTTCATTTGGATGAAAGGAAAGGCACTCAAGAAGGCAACTTAGGTAGAAAAGGAGGCGCCTGCAGCCCACCTGCGAGACGGAGGTTGAGCAAATGGGACCAAACAGGAGGTCTCTTGTAGTTGAACATGGAAAACTCCTTCTAGTGTGGTTTTCTTCTTCTTCTTTTTTCGTATTTCAAGCACAGGCTTTTTCTCTTCCACATCTGTGATTTGTAAATTCTGGGAAATTCTTGAAAAAGAAAGTGAAATGAAATTGTCTCTTGTGTGCATTGGCTGGATTCAAATTGGTAAATTTTTTTCCAGCCCAGCAATATTCCAGTTTACAACATGTTAAACAGAAGGGGTCTCACACCCACAAAGGCAACTACTTTAATTTGGGGCTAAATGACTTTAAAAAAGCAGGGGGGTTTCAAAGCCTGAGGCATCCACAGCCCTGGGTCCAGAGAGGGCAAATCCATCAGGATTGGTTTTCCCCCACATTCAAAAGTTTTGGCTCTCAGATGATTTCTGCTCCAAATATGAGCAAATCGGCCAAATAACAAACTCCATTCTAAGAGGAGGCCCTTGGTGGTTCCATGGCCAGCCAGGATGTCTCCTCCGTTTGCAAAGGCTGAAGTGGTCTAGAGACCCAGGAGGACTGAGGTTGCTGTAAAAGTCCATAAAGAAAGAAGCATTCGGAGCCTCTGCCCATGTGATGCCTCAAAGGGCCTTTTTACACGACCCCTAAGATCCGCTGGTCCCTTAAATTCGGACCAGAGATCTTGAGGGTTTGTCGCTCTCCCTGCGTTCCCACCCCCTCCGCACTTCCTTGTTCTGTCTGCATGAGGGGAGGGAGAAAAAAAGGGAGAAAAGAATGCACTCTTACCTCCGGAGTGCCAGTGGAAGTTGCTCCGACCCCCCCCCCCCCCGTCACTTCCTGGTTCCTCTTAAAGGGGTGGGAGGCAAAAACAACAACAACAAAAAGAAGCGAGGAGAGCCCGGCACTCTCCGCATCAAAATTTTTCACTCTCCCAGAGCAGGTACTTGAAAGGTGCGCTGGGTCGCGCTTAGGTGGGCAGGGTCGCACTTAATTTTCTGCTAGCTCCGGAGCTGGTGGGGAAACATTTTTAAGCTCCGGAGCTGGGAGCCATTTGTGGCGGAGTTTAGGGGTCGTGTATAAACGCCCGGAGTCCCTGTGGCAGCCCATCCTGGGGCGGGGGGGGGGGAATAGGTGTCCAATGCAAGGCAGGACTGAAACACACTGTGGCTCTCTTTACCCTGGCAGATGGAAGGAACCACCCCAACGTCTCCGGGAAATCTCCCAGACTGGCGTCCCCGGAGATGAGCAGATGCACGTACAGTACAGGCTGCATATACATTCCCCCATGGATTCGTGGGCTCTGCCATCTTCCTACACACACACACACACACACACACACACACACACACACAGAGATTTTGTGGGACAATCAGACCCAGTGCCTATGCATATATGTACAGCTTTTTTGGCCACAAGAGAAGCTGCAGGCCAGAGCAGTGATGGGCTGGAAATCTGGGCGAAGAATTGGGTGTGGTTGAGGTGTCCCTGTGCAGTCAGAATTATGAGGAGCTTAACCTCAATAGGAAGAGTTGCAGCAATCTGAAGGATTAGAGGCCAAAAATACGATAGACCTTTTTGCTGGTTTTTCTATGGCAGCCTATTTACAAAATAGTTACAATAAGATCCATTAGTTTCCAGAGACGGACATCCAGTAGCACAAACCATCCAGCTGATCACAACAGAGCCAACCCATTCCGCGCCCGCAACATCATCGACGGGTCGCCACCAGCCACGGCCGGAGGGAGGGCGACTCCCGGGGTTGGAGGACTGGGGTGGGGGGTGGGGGGGTCCCCGCCGGGTCCAAGGAGGCGCCTCGAGGGCTCCGGCGTCCGTCCGTCCCTCCCCCCGACCGACCCAGCAGTGCTGGAGGGGGGGGGAGGGAAGGGGGGGGCGGACGGAACGTGGGAACACCCCCCCCCCCAAAAAAAGTTCTCCTCCGGGGACTACAAAGCCCAGCACGCACCCACCCCCCACCCACCCCCCAGGCCGGCTGGTGCTGCAAAAGGGGGGCGCGCGCTTCCCCCGAGGGCTGCCGTCCAGGCGTGCGGGGGGGGGCGGGCTCCTCCTCGAGCCTTCGCAGCACTGGCGGAGGCGGAGCACCTCCAAGGAGCCTTCCCCCCCCTCCCCGGCGGGGAAGGAAGGAAGGAAGGAAGGAAGGAAGGAAGGAAGGACGGGGAGGACGGGAGGGCAGGCGGACGGGGCGTGGGGTAGGGCGGGGTGGAAGCGCCGCGCCCCCCCCCACCCCTCTTCCTCTTCCTCGCTCGCTCTCTTGCACCGCCCCACACACCGCCAGCCAGCCGGCGCGCGCCCCCGCCCTCGGGGAGGAGCCCCACCGAGCCAGCCAGCCAGCCGCCCGCTTGCCCGCCCGCCGCCCCGCTGAGCCGCCCAGCTGAGCCGCCCCGGACGGCCGGGAAGAGCAGCAGCAGCAGCAGCAGCAGCAGCAGCGCCCCAGGAGGAGGAGGAGGAGGAGGAGCCCCCCCCCGCGGCGGCCAGGTGGGTGGCGAGCGGCCGCAGGACGGAGCCGGCAACCCCCCCACACACCCCCACCCACCCACACACCCACACACGTACCGATTCCGCGACTCCCCCCCCCAGCCCCCCACTCAGCCCCTTCCCCGCCGGCGCCCCTCGACGTCCCGTGTCCCCCCCCACCCCCCACGATCCAGAATTGGGGGTGGGGGGGTCCGAAGCGGCGGCGACGGCGACGGGGCAAGCTGGGACTCGGGCCACTGGGTGGGTGGGTGGGTGGACGGGGGGGTTGGAGGGGGCGCCCGTGGGGAGGGAGGAAGGGGGGGGAGAGAGAGAGAGAGACCCTGCCGTCTTGGCCCCACACGGGCGTCGTCGTTTTTTTGGGGGGGGGCAGGCTCGCGGCAGTGGGGGGGGGAAGAGTCGTGGTCAACATAAGGAGAGGCAGTCCGGCTTCCAGAAGCAGAAAACCACGTTTGGTTTCCCGAGTTGCCCCCCCACACACCTCCCGCGCTCCCCCCCCCTCTCCCATAGAGGCAGGAGAGGGACTTGCTCAAGACGGAGCGCTGCCCTGCAAGGCGGGTGTTGCAACCTTCTTTCGCGTTTCTCCCCCCCCCCCCCGTCCCGCGCTCATCCCCCCCCATCCACCACGCACACACACACACTCTCTCTTCTCTCTCTCTCTCTCTCTCTCACAGACACACACACTTTCCACGTGCACGCAGGCACACACACACACACACACACACACACACACACACACACACACACACACACACACACACAGATCTCCCCAGATCTCCTGGAGCAGCTGGGCACCTCTTGAGTAGATTGCACATGTGCACGCACACGCACACTTTGCACCAGGTCTTCCCAAATCTTCAGGAACTTTTGCCTGCTCTCCTGGGTTGATAATAATACCCTTTGGGGGGGGGGGAGGGGGGCTTTTAGAGATCCTCCGGGCTGAGCCCAACCGGGCCAATGAAGCGAGGCAGCCTTGCCTTTCGGGCAGGCCACCGGCTCTCTCTCACACTCAAAGGGGTGCTTCGCCCACAGACTTCCCCGCTCCCCGCTTGGGCCCTTCTGTCCCCCCCCCCGGAGGCTCCCAAGTCATGAGCCCGATGGCCCCACGGCCTTTGCAGGGGGCATTTGGGAGCCTCACTTTCCCCTCTTGCCAGCTGCGGCCAGAAGGGCAGGCTCAGGGGAGGGCCGGGTGTCCTCTGCTAAATCTCCAGGCACTGAAGGGCCTCCACTTGCTTCCCTGGGTCTCCTGTGGCCCAGCCTGGGCGAGGAACAAGGGAGTGGAGGTTCACCAGCCCTGCAAGGTCACAGGGGTCATCCCTTAGCCCAACAGCTGAAGGGGTCCCTGGTAGGTTTTCTTGCAAGGCAGGTAGAAGAGACTTTGTTTGCTTGGGGTCCCTGGTCTGCTCGTGGACTCTCCCTCCTTGAAGAGCCAGGGAGGCTCCTGCATCTGCTGTTCTGAACGGACCAGGGGTCAGGGCAGAAGGGGTGCACATCCCATCATTTATTTATTTATTTAAATATTTTATATACCACCCGTCTTCCAGAAGAACTCCGGGCGGTTTACAGCAATAGCAATAAGAACAAAACTAAGTAAAAAGCAAAAATCATGATGTGCACATCACGATAAAACTACATCAGAAAAAGAACAGAATAAAATTCACTAGCCAGAGGGCGGGACGGGGAAAAAAAAAGATTATTGGTCGCCAAATGCCTCACGGAAAAGCCAGGTCTTTAAGGCTGGCATAGCCAGCAGGCTGGGCTGACGGGAGCCACGGCGTGAGAACGTGGCATCGCGAAGCCCTTCCGTAAGACAGACCCGCCGTCCAATCCCGTGCAGAGCTGCTGTGAAAGTTCAGTTCCGAACCGGGAGAGCTCCGCACTCTGCCTGCCTGCCTTGGATGGCAAGGCATTTGAGAGTGAAAGATATTTCCCCGGTGTTTGTCCCAGGTGTGTCCCTCTGGCCTGCAAGCCATGGCGGGAAGCACTGCTTTGCGCTCTTGGCAGGTGGGGGCTGGAAAGGTTCCTGCTGTAAATACCTTTTGGGGTGGCAGGCAAAAGCCCCCTCCCTTCCCGCCTTCCCACCGGGCACTTGCTAGCCTTTTTCGCCTGTTGTGATCATGCATGGGTGGTGGAGCCCTCGCTGCTGTTCCTTTCATGCCCAGATGGGCTGGTGTCGTCCCCCCCGGCCACCCCCTCTCCACGCTTCTTGTGTTCTGCCTTTGTTGGGTTCCTTTCAGCTGCGCCGCACGCTTGGGTCTGTGCAGGCTCCCGTGTGTGTGTGTTTGGAGCCGGGCTTTTAGTGTTTGGCCGGCCTCTGTGCAGAATTGCCTGGTGCGTTCTCCAGATGAAAGGGGGACTCCCACCCGTTTGGTAGTAGAGAAAAACAGGTTGCCACTTGCAGCGTGCGGCTGCAGGGAGCCTGTCTGGTCCTCAAGAGGCGCCTCGAAGCCTCCAAAAAAGTGCCAAAGGTCTGGGCCAATGGGGGGGTGAGAGGAAGAGCCCCTGGCTGTGGTGGGACCCAGCGCAACTTTCGTCTGAGCAAATGCTAGTGGATCTTGGCCAGAGCCCGGGAATTTTACTTTTATACTCTGTGACCACTAGGATCCCGTGCCTGCATGTGTCTCCGCATCGGCATGACTAGTGTTCGATGGCAGATTCTAGAGGTGACAGGGGGTCCTGAGAATAGAAATGTTCCAGCGTGGATCCTACCCCTCTGCCCCCAGGACCCTCCCTCCGATGCACCCCTTAAGCATCCCCTTGCTTCCTCCGCCCTCCTTTGTTGTCTTTCGTCTGCCATCCTGATCTCCCCCGTTTTCTCCTCGGTGCCCCCGTGGCATCTCTTTTTGTTTCTGAATGCACACACCTGCAGGCCGGCCCTGTACTTCCAGGAAGGATGACTCCACTGGATGAACAGGAGATAGCGCTCTAATTAGGAGCCGGTTCAACTCCTCCTCTGGTAAGCCAGGAGAGCTTCCCTGCTTCCCAAAGACAGGCTTTTCTGTGCAAATCGGAGGCGTGGAATAATTCCGCGGAAAGCTGGGGCACAAGGAAGAGTTTGGTTCTTCTGCGCTCCTTTGCCTGCGTTGGGCCTGGAAACCTCTCGCTCCCCCCGGCTGGGTTTTGTTTCCCTCGGGAAGAGGGGGAACGTCCCCTTTACCTGCTTGCAGAATAGGCCTGCTTGAGATGAGTTAATTATTATGCTCCCCATTTCCAGCCTTCCTGTCAAGCTTTTCAAGTGTTTGAAAGTCTTTACATACATTATGTCAAATTTCCAAGAGAAAACAGAATCCTCCAGAAAAATAATCTCGAGGCTTCTCAATATGTTCTTCTTAGTTTGCTCATTTTTTAAAAAAACAACAACAACATGGCTCTTTGGTTGACAGCAGATCTCAGAGAAGTTCCTTTTTTATTTTTATTTTTTATTTTTGGATTGCGAGGCCCAGAATCTGAAGTCCTCTGCGCTGGGTGGGAGACGGTTGCTCAGAAAGCAGCTTTTCCACGGTTGAGGAGGGAGTGAGTCACAACCGTGCGGTTTTGCTCTTCTGTTTGGTTGTGTTCTGCCCACAACTGTGACAGCTCCCCCCCCCGTCTTTTGTGCATTGCTCAACCTTTGTTATTTAATTGCAACGACGTGTTGCTCTTTTTCACAAAGGGAGATTTGGAAGGGAAACCCACCCTTAGATCCACAAGCCTTTGATGTAACGCAAGCTTCCCCGGTGTGTTTGAGATTTCCGAAGCCTCACAACTCCCTTGTGAGGTAGGCTAGAGTTACAAAACCCACCCACCCCCATAGTGTGGAGTGAAGCAAGGTGGGAGGCTTGGGTGAGGCTGTTATAGATACAATTTCGGTGTTGAGTTTTTAATGTGCACTTCCTGGCTTATGGAGTCTAGGACCAACCAGGGCTGTGGAGTCGGTAGATAAATGTTCCGACTCCGACTCTGTGACTCCTAAGTTTTTTTGTACTTCCGACTCCGACTCCCCGACTCCCGACTCCTCTGTATTAATATGCGAATGTATTTTATACATTCCTTGGGGGAAAGAGCCGACCCCTGTGGGACCCCCACAAGGGAGCACCCAGGGAGCTGACAGCTCCCCACCACCACCAAGCTGCACACGCTGGGGCCGGTCTTCCAGGAAGGACCGGATCCAGCTGAATGCTGTGCCCCCCGATCCCCACCCCGGAAAGCCGGTCCAGCAGGATACCGTCCATGGTCGACGGTATCACAGGCCACTAACAAATCCAGGAGGACCGACAGGGTAGAGCAACCCCTGTCAGCCCCCCCCCCGGAGGAGGTCATCTTGCAGTGCAACCAAGACTGTCTCAGTCCTCCCGATACGGCCTGAACCCGGACTGGAATGGGTCAAGGACTTGTTCTTCCTCCAGGAACGACTAGATCTGGACGGCGACCACCCTCTCGATGACCTTGCCCAGGAAGGGGATGTTGGCAATCTGACGGTAGTTGGCCAATTTGTCCGACGCCTGGGCAGATTTCTTTAGGGTAGGCTTCACCACCGTCTCCTTCAGGCGAGAGGGAAAGACCCCCTCCCTGAAGGAGGCAGTGGAAATAATGGAAGCCCACTCAGTCATACTCCCTCCCGCAGATTTAATAAGCAATGCAGGGCAAGGGCTGCAATAAGCCAGGGCCCCGGAGGCCTCAATACTATTTTTACAGTAGAGAAGTCATTAATTATAACTTTTTGTGAATTGGGACATTTAAGCTTGCTTTTTTAAAAATTCCAATCTAAATAGTCGGAGTCGGAGTCGGTGCATTGTTTGCCGACTCCAACTCCAGGTACCCAAATTTTCCTCCGACTCCGACTCCAACTCCACAGCCCTGGGACCAACATGAGGGTATTCACAACCGTAGCTCCAGAATGTCCCCCCCCCCAAAAAAAAACCCAGCATAGGTGGGAGGGTAGGCAGAATGTCACATCATCCAGAAGCGCCATGGGCATGAAAAGGACCCTTTGCATTGGTTATGCATGCTCCGAAAAGGAGTTTCCCCACGTGTCGCGGGGGTTGTTGGAGGAAAGTTCCCACTGTGGAAAATGAGATTCCCCAGCCCCTTTCATTGCAAGTAACACCCCCCCCCTCTGCTGTTAATGCACTTCTCAGCCCTGTGCCGACATCCTGTCCCAGCTCCCCGCCTCCCCCTCTGCTCAGCAGTGGCGGTGTCGTGACGCCAGGCCTTCCTGTGTCAAAGCACTGGAGTTTTCTTAGTGACAGGGAGTACGATGCTATCTCCTTGACTGTCGCAATGACGCTGCGCCTGGCTGCAATCCTTACGGTAGCTGGGAGAGAAAAGGATTTCCCCAGGAAACAGTAGATTGTTGCCTGCTGGTCCTGAAATGGAACTGGCAATTTAGGGTCATTAGCTTTACAAAAGATCTGCTCCTCATATAATGATCTGGGCCACTCTGGCTGCCTGCATGTTGGGGCCTTTCTCAAGCTGGTCCTGGCTGTGGCTACCGTCATGCCTGGGTACTTTCCCTTCCACATTTGGCATCGCCACATCTGGCAGTGCAAACTAGATGAACATCCATGTCTTTCCTAATCGTTTCATTCTAAATCCCTCAACTCAGCCAGTTTTTTGAATGAATGCGTTTATCCTCGTGTGCCCCAGAAAACCAAGGTAAAACTCCCAGAAAGAAACAAAATTCAGATGTGCTGTTGCATCACGGAACCTTTGCATTAGTTAAATAGTGGAACCTGGAAGTTGAGTCATGGCAACTGGGCTTCTTTTCTTGAGAGATTGAAATGTTTCGCTACTCATCCAAGCAGCTTCATCAGTCTGAGGAAAGTTAGTGGCAAGTCCTCCATTTTATAATGCACTTTGATTTCACATCACCCTGGTCTTAATAGGCTCCTAAGTTAGACAATGGTCTGTATAGATGTCCACCAGACATCTGCCCCCCCCTGGCCCCCCTCTTTGGCTGCCTTTAAAAAACTATTAAAACTTGTTTGTTTAAGCAGACATTCCCTCAAATATAATGCAATTTCAGTGTTTACCCATTAAATCTTGATTTTTAACTGATTAGCCTGCCGATAATAATGCATTGTTTTATGTCATTTTAATATTAATATTATTTTTATTTTTGTTGTATTACTATTTTATGGTTTTATTGTATGAATGGTTTGAATTTGTTAATTGTTGTAAACCGCTCAGAGTGACCTTGCTGCCAGATGGGCGGTATAAAAATTCAATAAATAAATAATAAATAAATAAATATGGGTTTGTTAGGTAGATAATGGCTTGGATAGACTCGCTAGGTGGGCAGTGGCCTAAGGTGTGTGAAAGCGTGTGCAGACCTCTACACTGGAGAAACTAAACAGCCTTTGGACAGGATGGCCCAACATAGGAGGGGTAACAGCTCAGGACCAGAATCAGCAGTACACCTCCATTTGAAGGAAAAAGGCCACTCTTTCAAAGATGAGGATGTACACATATTAGACAGAGAAGAGAGGTGGTTTGAAAGAGGAGTAAGGGAAGCCATTCATGTGAGCATTAATGAAAAACCCTCTCTCAACAGAGGTGGGGGGCTCCGGCACAGTTTATCGGCTGCTTATCAAGCTGCCCTTTCATCAGCCCCCAGACAAATTAGAAGTACATACTTCACACCTCCACCAGCAAGGCCATGGCTAACGACCTATACTTCATGGGTGTTGGGAAAGTTGTCAAAGGTGAGACTTTTACACACCCCAGGCTATTGTCCACCTAAGGAGCCTATTTCAGATCATGATCCACCAGTGAACCTATTCAGGCCATTGTCCAATTTATGAGCCTATTCAGACCAGGGTGTGTATGAAATTACGGTGAACTATAAAATGAAGAATTCACCACTAACCTTCCTCAGACTGACGAAGCTGCTTGAATGAGCAGCGAAATGTTTCACTCTCTCGAGAACATAAGTCCGGTTGCCGCCACTCAGCTTCCAGATAAGCTCACCTGGATGACTTGGAATCTTCACAGACTGAAAGAGTGGAAGTGACTTAACAAGTAAGTTCAAAGAGAATATTGCTCTGGCCTCTGCATCATGGCTGGCGTGGCCAGCTGGGGTCTGAGAGATCCAGGCGCAAGGTCCCACTCAGATCTGCAGCTCAGTGGCTGGTTTTTTGGCCCGTTCGTCTGCCTTCCAGCCTCACCTGACTCAACTGGATTGCTTGCATGAACAGGGTTGGATTGATGGACTGATTGATTTGACTTATATACAATATACTCCCCAACAGTGCTAGAGTTCTCTTATGCAGACTCGACGTAGCTCCACACCCCAGCAATCTCCGTATTTATTTAGCCAACATTGGAAGGATGGAAGGCTGAGTCGACCTGGAGCTGGCGACCTGAGCCTGTTGGGTTGGGACCAGGGTCTTGGCAGGAGGCCGGCATTTCAACCCCTGTGCCGTGAGGCTCACTGTCTTTTGCCTGATCTCTCCCCCCCCCCCCGCTTGCCTTTTTGAGCATGTTGGGAAGGGCATGGGGGTAGAAATAGACTTAATTTAATGCATTAAACAGCTCTAGGGAGTGGCTCTCCTTTTGGCTTCTCAATGACGATCCCATAAGACGGATGTGTTGTGCAGGCAGGCGTCTGGCTTAACACACATCTCATTGGGAAATTTGAACCCGGCTCTCCTCGGTCCTAGTCTAAGGCTCTCATCCCATGCAATCGGCTGAAATACGGCCTTTTGTATCCAAAGGGGCCAGGAGGTGGCCGCTGTTTCTAGAGCTCGCTATACATTTCCCACCCATTGCTTCAGCTGGCAGACGGGGCTAATGGGAGCCAGGGTACTCCAGCGCCTGTGGGGCTGTTCTCTGCCCACCCTTGATGGGGATGAAAGCCCCTGCCTCCGGGAATTTGCAGCCTGCGTTGAGAGGAGAGCAGCCAAGCAAGGGGAAATGGGCCGTGGGTGCGTGGGTGTGTGTGTGTGTACGTTCAAGAGTGCCACTAACCATAGCTTTTAGTCAAGTGGCTCTCTGCAACGCTCCCGGCTCCCGGCGGGCACACAACTCCTGTAGACAAAAGAGGCCCGTTCAGAAAGCGTGCGTCCCTGAGGCGCCCTTGCTCCTTTGCCAGGCATCAAAGGCCTCGGGGAGGAACGGATCCAGCCACCATCAGATGCGTCGGGGTCCCTCGTTGCCTGCCTACCTCTGCTTTGGGTGACCATTTGAGCGCACAGTGGTTTTGTTATTAGTCTGCATGTTTGTTGGTCTCTTGCCGGATCCTGCTTATGTTATATGGTTGTTGACGGGCTATGTCTATTTTTATTTTTTAATCTGTTTTCTATGATATTACCGGTCCTTCTTCTTCTTCTTCTTCTTCTTCTTCTTCTTCTTCTTCTTCTTCTTATTATTATTATTATTATTATTATTATTATTATTATTATTATTATTATTATTATTATTATTATTATTATTACAGTGGACCCTTGTATAACAAACGGTTTGTATAACATGAAATCTGTACAACATAAAAAAATTGGGAGATAGGGGAAATTTGTTTAACAGAATCGCCTATGGGCAAACCCATTCAATATAAAAAATATATGCGATTAGGGATTACGATGTTTTCAATGCATTCCTATGGGAAATTTGTATAAAGGAAAATTTGCTTAACAGAATTTCATTTGGAACGAATTAATTCCTTTATACAAGGTACCACTATTTTGATTTGCTGTGTTTGGGTTTTTGTGTGTTTGGGCAAGTTGTTCTCGGCAACGTGTTATACACCGCCCAGAGTCCCTGCGGGAAAATTGGGCAGTCAACCAATTCAAAAATAAATAAATAAATAACCCACTTGCCAGATCCACCCCCGGCCAGGTTGCATTGCTTGTCGTGGGTGCTGTTGAAATCTCTTTGCGTCATCACAGGGGACAAAACTTTTCTGTCAAAGGACAGGAGTTGCAGGTCTTCAGTGAAGTGTTGCCAAAGCCTTCCTGACCAGGGCACGTCTCCCATAAATAAATAAAAACCCGCCTTTGTTCGTTGTGCTTAGGCCGGAGTTGGTGCCTCTGGTATCGCAACTGGATTGGGCCAAAGTCAGAAAAGCAACTTTTTCATTGAGCGGCCGTTTCCCCTGGCCACCTTGTACTTAAGCTTGCCAGTTGCAAACCTCAGGAACGGCTGGGTTTAAATTAGGAAATATTGGGAGAACAGCATCAGAAGGACAGGGAAGAGGGCAAGAAACCTTTTTAAGACACAAACACCCCAGGCATCTTCTCCGCCCCCCCCCTCCAAAATCAGGTTTACTAGGCATAGCAGCATGCCAGCAAAGGGCTTTGTAAGAGAAGTCCCCCCCCCCCCAATCATCCAACCAAAATGACTGGCACCAAAGAGAGAGCGGGTTGCAAATTGTGGAGGTGCGGAGTTGTGGGGCGGGGGGGGGGGGGGGATACAAATTACGACCAGCCTGCAATGAGATGGGCTGTGTTTGGAAATATTCGCAGTTCTTTTTAAAGCTGAGTCTCTCTGGTAGGGATGTGTTCTGTGCCAGAATTAACAAGCCCTTGGCACAGGGACTGGCTGGGAGCGATGTCTCTGTCTTCCAGTGTTACCTTTTCTCATCCACTAATGGCTTGCCTTAGGCCAGGTTGCCGGACATGGTATTTATTTTACTTTCTTATTTAAAATATTTTTTTGCCCTGCTTTTCTCCTTAAAATGCTGGACTGGATGGGCTGTGGCCTGTCCCAGCAAGGCTGTTCTGAGGTTCTTATGAAAGCCTGCCTGCAGAGGAAGGTGTTTCCCCTGCTTGTGGAAGGACAGCAAAGATGAGGCCAGTCTGGCCTCCAGTGGGAGGGAGTTCCACAGTCTAGGAGCAGCCACCGAGAAGGCCCTCTCCTGCGTCCTCATCAAACATACCTATGAAGATAGTGGGACTGAGAGAAAAGCTTCCCCTGATGATTTTAATACCTCAGCAAGTTTAAAGTTATTTCACCCTGCAAAATTCATTCCAATGTTTCCGTCAACACAGAGATGGGTTTGGGGCTGCTGAATTTGTGGAGAAAAATAAAAATTGCCACTTCCTCACTGCCAATATGTGTGGAAGACACAGTACACCTTGGGGTATTTTTATGGAATGCTTAACAAGAACAGTCATCTTAACGTCCCAATTTGTGATAGCGTATGTTAATTTGTGCCTGTCTTAGTTGTCCCTTGCTTCCTGATGTACCATATGATGCTTAATTATTAGGAACATGCCGTGGAGGGAGACCAGACTAGGGAACATCTCGCAGACTAAATAATCTGAGTCAGATTGCTTAAATTCCATGCAAACCGTTTTTGTCAATTACAGTGGCAGGACTGCAAAGGGTGTACATTGAAGTGCAATTTTTTTTGAGACACGGGATTTCTGTAACTTTAGGTTGTTGTTTTTCTTTGTAAAAGAACATTCAACATAGCAAAATTGATTTTCTGTTTTGTTTTGTCTTTGAAGGGAAGTCTTTAAGATACAGCATGATAAAGCTCAACCCATAAGGTGTAAACAGAGCTGTGCAGCCTCTTTCTTGTGTGCCGAAAAAGCTTGTGTCCAGCGTCTTTGTTAGAACACATCGGCATCAGCTCTTTTTATCATCTGGTGGCTGGTGTTCCTTAAGATGGGAGGAGGAGGAGGATAAAACTTTTATCGCAATTTCTTATTTGTATGTTTTGTTCAAAAAATTGAACTTGCAAAGAAGGAGTTACCCCAGTGAAGAATTCAGAGGCTTTGATGTTGGTCTGATGAGGCAACATGATGAGTTTGCTTTTGTATTTGTTTATTTTTGCATAGTACTCATAAGTAGCGATTAGCAAACACTCTGTAGATGGACCCCTTTAGTGGGTTTTTAAACTTGTCCACAGCGAAGAACCAAGCCCTAGGGGGGAGATTTGAGGGACTCAGGTGTGTTGAGCCTTGGGAAGAGGCAACCTAAGAGTCATCCTCAACTGTTTGAAAGGGTGACTTTGTAGATGATGGGGATGATGATATAGCGCTGGGTGCCAGGTTCACATTTCCACAGAATTTTAGGAAGTCTCAGCAGCAGGGCCTGCTTTCCCCAGAGTGCTCCTTTCTCTGTTCTAACAGGATCTGAAGGATATAGGCAGGATGTCTCCCTGCCAGCGAAAATATTACAACAGATACTAGATTAGGTGACCTTTGAGATCTCTTCTGACCTTGAGGGGAAAGTCCAGTTTGTCAGTCCATGCTAGAGTCAGTGACCGCGCAGAACTCTTGACTGATGGAAGTCCCATTAATTCCATGGGTTCCAACTTAACAATTGGATTTTGCCTTGATATTCTAGAGACCGTAAGTCTGGTTGCACCAGCGCAAGGGTCTTGAAGGTGGATGCATATGCCAAATGGATTGGAACCGGCAGACGCAGATACATTGGAGTGGTTTGGTACACCAGAGGCTGGCAGATGTAGGTGTGGGTTATGGTTTTTGTTAAGAACTTAGACAAGGGAGCGCAGGGAATGCTTGCCAAATTTGTGGATGATACAAAATTGGGTGGCATAGCTAACACCCTGGAAGAAGGAAACAAAATGCAAAATGATCTTGAAAGGCTGGAGCAGTGGACTAAAAACAACATAATGAAATTTAACAGGGATAATTGAAAAGTATTGCACCTATGAAAAAGAAGCCTAATGTACGGTTACAAGATGGGAGGGGGACACCTGGCTCAGTAACACTACAAGTGGTAGGTGATAATCTGAACACGAGCCAGCAGTGTGATGTGGCTACAAAAAAGACAAATGCCATTTTACGTTGCATTAACAGAAGTACAGTGGACCCTCGTATAACAAATGGTTTGTATAACATAAAATCTGTACAACATAAAAAAATCCTGGAGAGAGGGGAAATTTGCTTAACAGAATCACCTATGGGGCGAATCCGTACAACCTAAAAATGGTTGTGATTAGGGATTACTCCGTTTTCAATGCATTCCTATGGGAAATTTGTATAAAGGAAAATTTGCTTAACAGCATTTCATTTGGAATGAATGAATTCCTTTATACAAGGTACCACTGTATACAGTCATTTCCAAATCCCACAAGGTGCTCGTCCCCCTGTATTCAGCACTGGTGAGGCCTCACCTTGAGTTTTGTGCCCAGTTCTAGACTTCAAGGAGGATGCTGACAAACTGTAGAAAATTCAGAGGAGGGTGCCAAGGGCCTTTGGCCTGATCCAGCACGGCTCTCCTTATGTTCTTACGTTTTCATAAGGATGATCAGGGGGGCTGGGAACCAAGCCAAGTGATGAAAGACTGAAAGAACTAGGCGTGTTTAGCCTAGAAAAAGAAGAAAGGGCGATAAGATAGCACTTTAAAAATGTTTGAAACACTGCTATACAGAGGAAGGGTCGGATCTATTCTCAGTAATCCCAGAGTGAGCTCAAGTTAAAAAAAAAATGTGTGAATATCAAGAAAAACCCCTTGACTGTTAGAGCAGTAGGGCAGTGAAACCGATTTCCTTGAGAGTTTTCATTGTCGAATACTTTACTCTGGAGGCATTCAAGAGAATTCTGGACAAACCCCTTAGAGCAGGTGTGTCCATAATTCAGCCCTCCAGATGTTTTGGACCACAACTCCCACAGTCCTTTGTCATTGGCAATCTAAGCTTAGAATTCAGGAGGGCCGAATTTTGGACATGCCTGCCCTTACAGATATACTTTGATTTGTACTCCTGCATGGAGCAGGGGGTTGGACTTGATGGTCTTAGAGTCCCCTTCCAACTTCATGATTCTATGATTATCCCAGCAGATCTGTTAGAGCGAGCATCACTGTGCCGTAGCGGTGCTCAGAGACTGAACATAAATAAAGATGCTGCTTCCATTACTGCCTGGAAATGGCAATTAGCACAACTGCTGCACTACCCGTTAAAGAAAATGGCGATAATAAATTCCTAATAAACCCCAGGAAAATCCTGCATCCCACTGAGATTTCTTTTGTGTTTTGCTCGATGGTCGTGGGCATAGGATCGAAGGAGGAATGGCAAAGTAGGCCGTAGCTCAGGGCTTGGCATCCTGCAAGAGGTACCTGGCAGCCTGCTTTCCTTCTTAGCGAGTCGCCCGTCTGTTGCCAACAGAGTATTCCTGCTTTGCTTTGTGACCAGGTTCCGTCTGTTAGACGGGCCTGTGGGAGCCAGGTGCTGCTCTTCCCATCTGGTGCTTGGGGATTCTAGTCCCTGCAGTTCGGTTTTCCAGTTTGTACTGGGTGGCGGTGCCCCAAGCTGTCTCCAAACCATGAGCTCCTGCTTACGCTCACATGTTCCGGTGAGCTTGGACTGACCAAAGCCAGAGGAGACGAGCTGCCCCCGTATTCCACGGCGACCACCTCCAGGATTGGGACCAGGGTCTGCTGCTGCTCCTTTGTCAGGGAGGCACATTTTACCCCCCACCCACCCTCCGCAGGCAGGTAAACAACTTTTGCATTTTTGCGGGCTGTTGGATTAAGCAGTGTTCCCCTTTATTTTCCTTCTTTCCTGCACTGCGTCATAATCTGTGCTTTTCTTTATGCCTTAACATATGGTATATTTACAGTCTGTCATTAAAGGTAAAGGCAAAGGTTCCCCCCGCACATGTGTGCTAGTCATGTCCAACTCTAGAAGAAGCACTTATCTCTGTATTCAAGCCGAAGAGCCAGTGTTGTGCAAGTCCATGGCCACGTGCTGGCATGGCTGCAAGGAAACACTGTTTTACCTTCCCGCTTTTAACGGCGGTACCTATTTATCTACTTGCATTGTTTACATGCTTTCGAACTGCTAGGTTGGCAGGAGATGGGGTTAACGGCAGGAGCCTTTTGCTTTCACCCGGGTTTTGTGGAGGAGCAGGGGTGGGTGGGTGGGTAGGCTGGTAAGACTGAATCCTAGCAGAGAGAGGCCGAGGCTGAGGAATAACCCCAGGGCAAGTTTCCATGGGGACCCCCCTCTCCCCGAGAAGACGGTTTTGGATGCTGCTCTGCCAGCTGGCCCCACTCGTGCCTTAGGTGGCCGGTTTCTGACGCGTCCCTCCTTGGAATCGTACCAGCGGGTTCCATCGTGCAGAGAATGTGTGCACAAGAAGGTTGTGGGACCACATGAGTGGTTCTTAGAGTGAAAGACTCCTGCGCCTGACATACAGAAAGGAATTTTAACCAGGAGTGGGGAAAACTATTTATTTTATTTTATTTTTTGCAATAGTTCCCAGAAGGTGAGCACAGTCTGAAAAACTAACTTTTCCCACCTCTGATTTTAAGACGTTTGGCATTTAAAGCACCGCAGGCTTCATTTAATAATCATCCCATCCCATCAGGTCAGTTCTGACGGACGGCAACCCTCTCCAGGGTTTTCCAGGTAGAAAATGCAGTACAGTGGTGCCTCAACTTACAAATTTAATCCATTCCGAATGCATGCTCTTAAGTTGAACTACTCTTAAGTCGGGATACCTATCTAAAAAAATAGAAAAATTAAGTTTAAAAATTTTTAAAAATGCAAAAAAAAATGTAAGTCGAGCAGACCATATCTGGCTTTTCTCCTAGGAAGCGCAGCAGGGGAATCAAACCAGAGAAATACATAAATATATAAATAAATAAATAAATGCAGGCAGGGCCAGGGACCTAAACCACTGAGGTTGCTGAATCAGTTCAGATTTTGATGTTCAGTCGTTCAGTCGTGTCTGACTCTTTGTGACTTACGGCTCCCCTTTTCAAGGTTTTCTAGGTAGAGAAGACTCATAAGTTGTTTCCCTTTCCCTTCGGGGGTGCAGAGCGACTAAAATGATTACTGGGCTGGGGCACCTCCCTTATGAAGAAAGGCTAAAGCATTTGTTGCTCTTTAGTCTGGAAAAAAAGGCGCTTGAGGGGGGATATGATTGAGACGTACAAAATAATGCAGGGCATGAGTAAAGTGGATAGAGGGAAGCTCTTTTCCCTCTCACAAAATACCAGAACTAGGGGACATACACTCAAATTGAGGGCTGGGAGAGTAAGAACAGACAAAAGAAAATATTTTTTTCACCCAGCGTGCTGTTAGTCTGTGGAACTCCCTGCCACAGGAGGTGGTGATGGCATCTGGCCTGGATGCCTTCAAAAGGGGATTGGACAGATTCCTGGAGGAAAAGTCCATCACAGGTGACAAAACCATGATTGAGATGTGTCATCTCCAGGCTTAAAACCGGGGTACTTTAAGGGACAGATGCAGGGGAGTGGTATCAGGAGACAGATATCTAGTCTCCTGCGCTCCCGGACACATTTGGTGGGGCCACTGTGAGATACAGGAAGCTGGACTAGATGGGCCTTTGGCCTGATCCAGCAGGGCTCTTCTTAGGTTCTTAGGTTCTTATGTTAACCTCGGAGGCCCAGTGGGGGAATTGAACTCCCAGTCTTTGGCTTTGGAGCCAGACGTCCAAACTACTGAGCTATCCAGCCAGCTGTGGACTTCCTAAGCAGGCACATTTAGTGCAGGCCTCTGCACATGGGTATATTTATTTATTGATTATTTATTTTAGAGCATTTTTACCCCACGTTTCTCCTTGGAAAAGGACCCAAGGTGGCTTACAACAATGAGGGACAATATATAGCCCAGAACATTCAAAACATATTCAAATTAAGAACAGGGAATTAGAAGTTGCCCAAAAGAGGGCGGCGGTGGTGGTGGTGGGATTTTATGGCCATATTTCCATGTTCTCTTGGCTGTGTCCTACGTGTGTGTGTGTGTGTGTGTGTGTGTGTGTGTGTGTGTGTGTGTGTGTGTGTGTGTGTGTGTGTGTGTGTGTGTGTGTGTGTGTGTGTGTGTGTACAGATCTCTTGCCCACTGCTAACCTCCTTCTGGCATCAACTGGAGGCAGGATAACTGGTACATGAAGTGACCTGGAAGGTAATCTCTTCATGCAAGAGAGGGTGGATTTGATTGTTTTGATGGAGAGAGAGAGAGAGAGAGAGAGAGAGAGAGAGAGAGAGAGAGAGAGAGAGAGTGCTCCTGGGAGTCGTATTATTGCTTTATTTGTTCTTGCACCTGGAGTGCAGCGGGCCACGAAATGACCAGATGCAGGGGGTGGGTGGGATCAGGAGACAGCTATCTCTACCGTTGTCTCGTGCGCTCCCAGAGGCATCTGGCGGGGCCACTGTGAGATACAGGAAGCTGGACTAGATGGGCCCTTCTTGGCCTGATCCAGCACGGCTCCTCTTATGTTCTTTTTATGACCCTTGCACTCCCATGCGGCTCCGGGCCATACAATCATAGAAGAATGAACTTTGGAAGAGGCCGATAAGACCTCTGCTCGATGCAGGAGGAGAAATCAAAGCGGATCTAATAGAGGGTTGCCTAATTTTCTTTTGAAAGCCTCAAACTTGGGACTGCTTACCTCCTCTAAGGACATTGCATTCCGTTGTCGTACTGCTCTAACAGTTAGGAGTTTTTTCCTGATATTCAGCCTGCCTCTGGCTTCCATTAGCTTGAGCCCATTGTTGTGCATCCTAGACTCGGGGATGATGGAGAACAGATCCTGCCTCTCCTCTTCAGGACATCCCTTGCAAATATTTGAAGAGTGCGATCATGTCGCCTCCCGGTCTTCTTTACTCAAGGCTAAACATGCACAGTTTCTTCCCTTTGTCCTCCAAGGCCCCTTGGGCTTGGTTTCTAACCCCCCCCCCCCCTCATCCTGTTTGCCCTCCTCTGAACTTGTTCCCATTTGTCAGTGTCTCGTTGTATTAGTTTATGACGTTCATGAGGAGCTTGGGATTCTGGACACATTTGGGGCAAAATTCTGCTTTAAAAAAGCCGGCTGCAAAAGGATAAATGCTTCTCTGTTCACGGGCACAGCACCTGCTTTGCATGCTGAGTGTGTGTCTGGGGTTCAGTCCCTGCCATTTCCAGCGACAAAGAGGCCCAGGGAGAGATGGGCAGATGGGAAGCATAAGAACCTAAGAAGAGCCATGCTGGATCAAGCCAAAGGCCCATCTAGTCCAGCTTCCTGTATCTCTCAGGGGCCCCACCAAATGCCTCTGGGAGCACATGAGACTAGATCTCTGTCTCCTGATGATACCACTCCCCTGCATGTGGTCCTTGAGGTACCCCGGTTTTAAGACTGGAGATGACACATCTCCATCATGGTTGGGATATTTTGTGCCAATTTCCATAGTTCCATTTATGGGCAACAAGGATGTTAGGGCTAGAATCCTGCTGATGTTCATGGAAGGAGTTGTGGTAGGCAACGGTAGCGAATGATTTGTTGCAAGAAATAACAGGAAAAATTAATGGTGATGCAGCAGATATTGGTTGCACAGTTGGTGCATAAACAGACCTATGACGGAGATGCTGCCCGTGCCAACTAGCCATGGCCTCCTGCACAAAACCCATATGGATCCCACCAAGATTTTCTCTAAGGCAATTGCATTGCAAAAGGAACACAGTCAAGGTTACCTTACTGGGACAATGAGTAACGGTTTATCATTACTTTCGAAGCTTACTTTTAAAAATTTACTTTTAAAACCGTAATTCAGGGAATCCAGAAATCTGGGGCATGTACATTCCCCCATTTCTTTCTTTCTTTCTTTCTTTCTTTCTTTCTTTCTTTCTTTCTTTCTTTCTTTCTTTCTTTCTTTCTTTCTTTCTTTCTTTCTTTCTTTCTTTCTTTCTTTCTAATACAGTGGAACCTTATGTAACAAACTGTTTGTA
This sequence comes from Phrynocephalus guinanensis, assembly GCA_037367245.1. Lineage (NCBI taxonomy): Eukaryota > Metazoa > Chordata > Lepidosauria > Squamata > Agamidae > Phrynocephalus > Phrynocephalus guinanensis. The sequence continues at coordinate 140,441,572 of CM074735.1, forward strand.
TAACATAAAATCTGTACAGAGAAATTTGCTTAACAGAATCATCTATGGGGCGAATCCGTACAACATAAAAATAGTTGCAATTAGGGATTACATTTTCAGTGCATTCCTGTGGGAAATTTGTATAAAGGAAAATTTGCTTAACATAATTTCATTTGGAACGAATTAATTCCTTTATACAAAGTACCACTGTATTTTGTATCCCGCCTTGCTCAAAATCTTGTGAAATTTATGTTAGTTCCAAGGTTTTTTTTATTAAAAAATATTGACTCAGTGAGCAGCCAAGTGAGCTACTCAATAAGTTACTTTTCCTTTCATGACCACACCACTTTTCAAACATTGCAAGAAAGAATAGGAACAAATTAATTTCAAAACTCTGGATTTTCACACCTGGCTGGAATGCGGTTGCATCATATGTGCTGGACATTGGAGTGACGTCTCAGTCTGTTGCTTGCAGTCTCTCTTCTCTCTCTCTCTCTCTCTCTCTCTCTCTCTCTCTCCCCATCTTAAGGACCAGAATCTTGAGGACAGGTGTGTGGGATTGTCCCTGTATATAAGAAGGAAGGGTAAGATGAAAAGCTCCAGATGTGGCCCTTTGCACTAAAGTCGGAGCGTACCGACCATGGAAACATTTCCATTGGGTTTTGTTTGTTCATAAAACTGGGTCTAAAAGAAAACCAGGATTAGATGCACCCAACCTGGTTTGCCGTGGCTGCTGCTTCACCTTATATGGTGATCTCGTCTATCAGACAGGCCTGGGGCTGGATACAGGCACTTTCCTGTGACATTTCAGCTGAGTTTGATTCTTTATGAATCAAACCAAACAGGGGTTATCCTTTCAAAGAATCCACTCACGCTCCCGTGCTCTCCGCCACAGCTGGCTTAGGGAAATCTCAAAAGCTCAGTTTTGCTCGCAAAAGGGAGATGGGTTTTTGCAAAAATGCAGGGATTATTTTTCAGCAGCAATCAGGCACATTTATGTCTCCGGCATCTGCTCGGTTGGCTTGCAGAGAATGGTAATGGCACTTATTTAGTTTGTACAGATTAAGAGCATGAGCAAATGACATTTTCCCTGTGGTAGCGGGAGAAAATAGAAGCACAGTTTCGGGCGCCTTTGTGACAGTGGAAGAGGTGGAGAGGGCGTTGTAAGTGATTTGATGGGGATTGTATTAAGGGTTGCCATGTGGGGAGGGGGAGAGAGAGGGAGGGGGGGTTGAATCCACACTGGAGGGAATTACTGCACAGGTATTGGCTCTGGTCGCTAAAAGTCCAAGAAGGAGATCTGGTAAGCTGTTGGCAGAGGCAGTTGTGGGAGGGACCCACGAATCAAGCAGCCTCTGCATGGATGCCGTCTGAGCCCCGATGGGGGTCCAAAACAGACACAACATTCAGCTGGGCATTAGCAGTGGAGCTGCCTTAAAAGGTTCAATGTGTCTGCTTGGACTCAGGAGCTTTGAAGTAATGTGTCCCTGGAGGGAAAACACTTTTTCACTTTGTAATTGTAAAGCTGGCACCTCAGCCTAATTAGACCATGTAGTCTTTCTCTCTCCCTTTCTTGTAACTCGATCTGCATGATGAGGGATAAGAACACCAGTCGACCTTTCAAGATTATTTTAACCATTGCAACCAAATGATGAGAGTCTCTGTTGTGTGAAAGTTAAGGAGTGTTGCTTTGGCCTTTGGGAAATCTTGATTCAAGGCATTGCGGAGGAATGGATGCTCAGAGGGTGCTCTTAGGGACGTGGAGACTTCAAAGCGCTGTTGAGAAGATAGACGTGTAGAACAGGTGAGCTGGAAGGAGTCTATAAGACCATTGAGTCCAACCCGCTCCTCAGTGCAGGGAGACGTCTGGAGGAGGTAAATCATGAACCAGCTGGCATCGCGCAAGATACTAGTTCCCTTCCATTCAGCACTGGTGAGGCCTCCTCTTGAGTCCTGTGTCCAGTTCTGGACACCACACTTCAAGAAGGATGCCAACGGGTTGGAGCAAGTTCAGAGGAGGGCAGGAAGGATGATTAAGGGGCTGGAATCCAAGACAGGAAGAAAGAAGACTGGTGGGAAAGAGGAGGGCACTTTTCGAAGACTTGAAAGGCTGTTCTCCAGAGCATGTTGGATCAACCCAGAGTGCAGGATGTGCAACAACGGACGTGTGTTCCAGGAAACCAGATTTCAGTTGAAGAACACAAGGAACTTTCTAACTGTTAGAGGAGTACGACGACGGAACCCATGACCTCAGGGGGAGGTGGTGAGTGCTCTCATGCTGGAGCCATTCAAGAGAAATTGGGGCAACCACCTGGCAAATAACCTATGGCAATGTTGGCGAACCTATGGCATGGGTGCCAAAGGTGGCCCTCGGAGCCCTTCCTGTGGGCACCTGACATCATCCCTTCACAGCCACCTGGATTCAGGTTAAATGGCTGTATTGGCACTTTGTGAAAAATTAGTGGGCACTCAGTCTCTAAAAGGTTCACCATCACTGTCCTATGGTTTGGGTTCCTGCCTTGAGGTAGTATTTAACTTCTGGGCAAATATTTCAAGGTAGATATCCTCTCGCCTCTCAGATGTCTCCTCTGTGGGCTAAAGATCCTCACATCTCTTCCATCCCAGGCTTGGTTTCTAGTCCTTCTTACCACCTTGCTCACCGTCCATGAGGCATGTCCTCCTTAAACCGTGGTGCCCGAAACCGGACACTGGATTCCCAGCGAGGTCTAAACCAGTGGTTCTCAGCCTGTGGGTCCCCAGTTGTTCCTGGACTGCAACTCCCAGAAATCTCTTCCAGCAGATCTCCTTTGATTTGGATCCCTGTCTTGAGCAGGGGGGGCTGGACTGGATGGCCTTAGAAGGCCCTTCCAACTTCATGATTCTCTGATTCTATATTGGCAGGAAATAACTCTCACCAGGCAGTAGCATAAAGCAGCGCTATAAAGTGCCCATAATGTGGGCTGTTTCCCTCTCTCTGATCCCACCCAAAGTCATTTCTCAGTTTGTCATTTCTGTCAGTGGGACTAGAGATGGGCACAAACTGAAAAAAAAATGGCGATTCATTTTGGTTCGGTTTGTTTTAGGGTTCCGTTCGTTTCGTTTTCTGTGTAGTGTGTGGGTGGGTGGGTGATGCTTGTGCAACTTTGGCTGGGGAAAAGAGTGCGGCTTAATCTCCCCCCCCCCAAGCCAGTGCCTCTCAGGTACTCCATGCTGGCTTCCCTGCGCCCCGTTTCCCCAGAAAAGGAGGTGCAGGGAAGCCAGCAAGGAACAGCTGAGAGGTGGGTTGGGGAAGATAGGTTTCCCATCCATGGGGGGGGAGAGGGGGCTCTTTAAACTAATCTTCCCCCCTCCTGATGGCCCTTTACTTCCGGGTTCCTGGCCCGCGTTACAGCTGTCACGCGGGCCAAGGTTTTTTAAAAAAATATTATTTATTATTATTTTTTAAGCGCTGACTGCGCAGTCCCAGTCAGCATTGGGTTTTTAAATTAATTTTTCTTTATTTTAGGGTGCCAACCAGGCCACCCTTGGGTCTCAGTAGGCGCTCCTTTTTTAATTTTTATTTTTATTTTACTGCTGACCACGTGGGCGCGCTACAGCTGTAGCACGGCTGTCGGCTTTCCCCCCTGGTCACCATCCCTGAAGCCAGGTTGACCAGACCTCTGGACCAGCACCAGGTAGGAGACATCTCCGCCCCCCCCATTAACTAAATGAACTTAACCGAAACAATTTTTCTCGTTTCGTTTCATTTCGTTTTAAATTTACCCCTAGGGTCGTTGTTCATTTTGTTACGTAATGAAACAAATAATGAATAATGAAACATTTCTAAGCAGGACGCATCCAAAGTGTTCTGGGGCAACCGTGCTCGCTTTGGGGTGAGCTAGTTTGAGAACTCTCTGGTTCAAATAGCCACACACACACACCCGCCCAACAACACAGATTTCCAAGGGCCACCCAACCTGGCTTCGGATCATGTAGCCAACCTCTATTCCTAATCCCTCCACCCTAGAGAAGAAAGATGGCCCGGTCAAAATGGCAGGCGTTGCCCCATCTTTTCTGATTGTCTGCCACGTGAGAACCGGGGCCACGTGGCGGCAGTGTCCTCAGATGCCTCGCTTCTCGTGTCTCCTTGAGAACATTAACAGTTTGTCCTAAATGAAAAGCTCTGGAAGCAACCCAAAATTATGCTCTGATGTATTACTTTGGAAGCATTTGCTGAGGGGTGGTGATGGCACACACGTCGGTCTGTCCCCATGGCTGCCGAAATTAGGAAATTCATAACGGGGGAATTTAATGAACCATAATTAATGACATAGGGGGGGGGGGGGGGGGGGGGGGGGGGGGGGGGGGGGGGGGGGGGGGGGGGGGGGGGGGGGGGGGGGGGGGGGGGGGGGGGGGGGGGGGGGGGGGGGGGGGGGGGGGGGGGGGGGGGGGGGGGGGGGGGGGGGGGGGGGGGGGGGGGGGGGGGGGGGGGGGGGGGGGGGGGGGGGGGGGGGGGGGGGGGGGGGGGGGGGGGGGGGGGGGGGGGGGGGGGGGGGGGGGGGGGGGGGGGGGGGGGGGGGGGGGGGGGGGGGGGGGGGGGGGGGGTCTCAGGAAAATCTGAATTCCATTGTGAAACTGAGGAGGACTTAAATATTCTATTGTTCCTAATTTCTGCTTGGTTGAAAGAGGGAGGTCCATGTTTGAAGTATATCTTATGGGATCAATGGATATTAAGTATCATTTCTAGTTTGTTTTTGTGATCTGATTTTCTGCTGGGTTATCAGTTAACTGACATCTATGCTTTTGCTGCTGCAAAAACCCACCGGGAACTTTGCTTGCTTTTGTGTTGTTGTTGTTGTTGTTGCTGCTGCTGCTGCTGCTGCTGCTGCTGCTGCTGTTGTTTCTCTATGTTATCAAGAGTCCTCTGTCATCATAATGTTTAACACCCACTGACTTTCTTATCAACCTTCATGATCTTGGTCTTTTGACATCTATACTGTATTCTGATGCCCTGTATAAGTACAGTGGACCCTTGTACAACGAACAGTTTGTATAACATAAAATTTGTACAACATAAAAAATCCGGAGATAGAGGAAATTTGCTTAACAGAATCGCCTATGGGGTGAATCTGTACAACATAAAAATGGGATCACTCTGTTCTCAATGCATTTTAGGGGAAATTTGTATAAAGGAAAATTTGCTTAACATAATTTCATTTGGAACGTATTAATTCCTTTATACAAGGTACCACTGTATTTGCCATGGTATATTTCCTTCTTTTATGTCTGATGTTGTGGACTTGTCCATGAAAGCTCACATTACACACACACACACACACACACACACACACACACACACACACACACACACACACACACACACACACACACCAAGTGGTGCCTCTTAAGACAAATTTAATTCATTCTACAGATCAATTTGTTTTTTTTTGAAAAATTTGTCCTATGAAACATGGATTAACACGGTTCCCATAGGAGTGCATTGAATTCGTCCTGCAAGGCATCCCATAGGCAAAATTAGTCTTACGAGTTTTTCCTATTCCTGTAAATTTCATTCTTCTTATGAGTTTTTTGTATTAAGGGGCATTCGTGTTATGAGGTACTCTACACAGTTCTCTCTGTGGCTTACTTCCGCATATTAGGGCAAAACCTTTATCTATCAGCTCATGGGCTCTGAGTTATCCGTGACGGATCAGGAAAGAGATCTTGGTGTGTTGGTGGACAGCTCCATGAAGGTGTCTCCCCAATGTGTGGCAGCGGTGAAGAAGGCCAATTCCATGCTAGGGATTATCAAAAAGGGGATTGAAAATAAAACAGCCAACATTATAATGCCTTTATACAAAACGATAGTAAGGCCCCACCTGGAGTATTGTGTACAATTCTGGTCACCGCATCTCAATAAAGACATAGTGGAACTGGAAAAGGTGCAGAAGAGAGCGACTAAAATGATTACTGGGCTGGGGCACCTCCCTTATGAGGAAAGGCTAAAACATTTGGGTCTCTTTAGTCTGGAAAAAAGGCGCCTGAGAGGGGATATGATTGAGACGTACATAATAATGCAGGGCATGAGTAAAGTGGATAGAGGGAAGCTCTTCTCCCTCTCACAAAATACCAAAATTAGGGCACATCCACTCAAAGTGAGGGCTGGGAGAGTGAGAACTGAAAAGAACATATATTTTCACCCAGCGTGTTGTTAGTCTGTGGAACTCCCTTCAAAGGGGGATGGGACAAATTCCTGGAGGAAAAGTCCATCACAGGTTGAAAACCATGATGGAAATGTGTCATCTCCAGACTTAAAACCAGGGTCTTTCAAAGAAGGGCCAGTTGCAGGGGAGTGGTATCAGGAGACAGAGATCTTGTCTCATATGCTCCCAGACGCATCTGGTGGGGCCACTGTGAGATACAGGAAGCTGGACGAGATGGGCCTTTGGCCTGATCCAGCAGGGCTCTTCCTATGTTTTTATGTTCTAAGTAAGATGTATAAGATGATCCTCAATTTTTAGTCTAACAATTTTAGAGAAAAACGTACAGGGGACCCTTGTATAACAAACAACTTGTATAACATTAAATCTGTACAACATAAAAAATCCGGAGACAGGGGTAATTTGCTTAACATGATTGCCTATGGGGAGAATCCGTACAACATAAAATGGGATTACTCCGTTTTCAATGCATTCCTATGGGAATTTGTATAAAGGAAACTTTGCTTAACATAATTTCATTTGGAATGAATTAATTCCTTTATACAAGGTACCACTGTAATCTTATACAAAGAAAATATAGACGCTCATCTTTAAGATGCCAGCATGTTTTTGTCTTTTGTCTTTTTTATTTATTGCTTCATCTATAACACATGTTTCCTTAGACTTGTGGTGACCCTGTGAATGAATGACCCCCCCCCCCAGAACATCCTGTCATTAACATCCCTCCTCAGCTGTTGTACATCCAAGGCTGTGGCTTCCTCAAGGGAGTTGGTCCACTAGGTGTGAAAACTGGACAGTAAAAGAATCTGAGAGGAAGGGGGGAAATTGATTTCTTTGCGGTGTGGTACTCGAGGAGAGTGTCTGGAAGTTGAGTCATGGCAACTGGGCTTCTTTTCCTGGGAGATGGAAATGTTTCACTGCTCATCCAAACAGCCTCGTCAGTCTAGAGGAGAGCTTTGCCGATACCTTACACTGCCAGAGAGAGGAGCAAGTGGATCCTACAGCAAACAAAGCAAAGCAAAAAAGCAAAGTGTTTTGCTTACATAATAATAATAATAATAATAATAATAATAATAATAATAATAATAATAATAATAATAATAATAACAACAACAACAACAACAACAACAACAACAACAACAACAACAACAACAACAACAACAACAACAACAACAACAACAACTTGATTTTTATGCTGCTTTTCTCCCCGGAGGGACCCAAGGCTTACAACAAATTCATAAAAGTACAATAAAAGCAGTACCGTGTAAAAAACAACACAATACAGTGTAAAAAACAACACAACACAGTGTAAAACGCCCCATACCACTTCAAGTAGTCTCTGGGTGGTTTACAGTTTTTAATTACAGTATGCAGGCTACACGTCCCCCCCCCCCCCCCGCCCAGCAAGCTGGGTCCTCATTTTACCACGCTCAGAAGGAAGAAAGGCTGAGTCGACCATGAGCTGGCTACCTGGGATTGAACCCCAGGTCGTGTGAGCACAGTTTTACCTGCAGGACAGGCCCGAAATATCTCTGGAACTATGCACAAGGAAAAAGGGAATACTCCGGTGGCAGGGAGTTCCAAAAGTCTGGGAAGAGCAACAGAGAAGACCCCTTTCCTGTGCTCCTCCTTTCCCCCCCCTTTAAAAAAAAAACTCCACTTGTGAAGGTGGTGAGAATGACAGAACAGACTCTTTGCATGATCTGAACACCCGGACAGGTTTATAAAGGGAGATGTGGTCCCACATCTAGGCTGTTTAGGGCTTTGTAGGTTAAAGCCATCCCTTTGAATTGTGCCCAGGAACAGATCAGCAGCCAGTGGAGCTGCTGCAACAGAGCTGAGAGATATGTTCCCTGTGACCAGCCCCGGTTAGCAATCTGGCTGATGCATTTTGCACCCGCTGGAGTCTCCAAACACTTTCCAGAGGCAGCCCCATGTAGAGCGCGTTACAGTAATCCAGCTGGGACATAACTAAGGCACGTGTCACTGCGACTAGGTCTGATCTCTCAAGAAACGGGCACAGCTGGTACACTACTTCTAAGTGTGCAAAGGCACTCTGGTTGCTTCGTGTAGCACGTGAAAAGTCGTGTATGCCCCTTGAAGCAGTGGAGGAATGGAGGAGGTATCTCCCCACTGAGACACTAACTAAGCATTGGGATTCAAGTCAGTGTGACCCGACGCAGCCCTTGGCTTCACAACTCTGCCAGGATCAGAGATGCCTGCCTCGTGTGATCTGTCATTGAGCGCCAGTGTTGAATGTGTTGACCTTGCCTGATCAATTACATTGCTCCCCCAGCAGTAATAAATATTGATGAAGGACATCCCTCCCTATCTCCTCCTCTGTCTCTCATACACAGCAGTTTCCTCCTGAAAGCAGATTGGAGTGATTATTTGAGGGCTGGGGGTGTTAGCTCCTTTGTCGCTGCAACTGCATAAGATAACATAAGAAGAGCCCTGCTGGATCAGGCCAAGAAGGGCCCATCTAGTCCAGCTTCCTGGATCTCACAGTGGCCTCACCGAATGCCTCTGGGAACGCGCGAGACTCGATCCCTGTCTCCTGATATCACTCCCTTGCATCTGGCCCTTCTTTGAAGTACCCTAGTTTTTAGCCTGGAGATGACACATCTCCATCATGGCTTGTAACCTGTGATGGACTTTTCCTCCAGGAATTTGTCCCACCCCCCTTTGAAGGCATCCAGGCCAGATGCCATCATCACCTCCTGTGGCAGGGAGTTCCACAGTCCAACAACATAAGAACATAAGAACATAAGCAGAGCCCTGCTGGATCAGGCCAAAGGCCTATCTAGTCCAGCTTCCTGTATCTCACAGTGGCCCCACCAGATGCTTTTGGGAGCGCACGAGACTATATCTCTGTCTCCTGATACCACTCCCCTGCATCTGGCCCTTCTTTGAAGTACCCTAGTTTTAAGCCTGGAGATCACACATCTCCATCCTGGTTTTCAACCTGTGATGGACTTTTCCTCCAGGAATTTGTCCCATCCCCCTTTGAAGGCATCCAGGCCACACGCCATCACCACCTCCTGTGGCAGGGAGTTCCACAGACTAACAATACGCTGGATTAAAATATATATATTCTTTACCTTGAAGAGAAGGACTGCTGGCCTGCCAAGTGCCGCCCACCCCCACCCCTGCCACTGGAAGAGCAGCCAGCAGTGACTAAGGGGAACCCAAGACCTTCTCTCTGTACCTCACCCCCCCCTTTTCGCATTTGCATCATCCCCACTCTCATGCTCCCTTCATCTTTGCTTCTCCCCAACCCTGTTGTTCCACACCCATCGCCAGGGTGTTGGTTGTGCCGGCTTCAAGTTTCATTCCCAGGAAATGCTCTCTGTGTGTGTGTGTGTGTGTGTGTGTGTGTGTGTGTGTGTGTGTGTGTGTGTGTAAAACGAGTCTTCTAAGTGGAGATTACTCTGAAGTGGTTTATGATTTCTTTCTTCTGAAGGGATGACTGTGTAGCTTGCCCCCCCACCCCCCAAGGCCGCCCAGGCTGGCTCTTCTCCCAAGGAGGCCAGTAGGGACTTGAACATCCAGCTTCTGCCTTCTGCAGCCAGGCACCTCAGCCACGGGGGGCGATCCAGTCAGCCTTCAATTGTGTGCTCTCATGTCAGTTCTGACCTATGATGGCCCTTTTCAGTAGAGAACACACAGAGGTGGTTTCCTGTTCCTTTCTTCTGGGGGATGTTGTGGGATGGTGCCGCTTACCCCCGAGGCCACGTGGGCTGGCTCTTCCGGATAAGGGCTAGTAAAAATCAAACAAGGCAACAGCTAACGCCCAACCGTTTCCAGACACCCCTTATGCTGTCCCTTTGGAGGTCTCAGCAAGGACTTGTCAGTATCCAGAATACATGAGGGAACTGGTGCAGGATTTGGTGAAGATAAAAAAGGTGGCGGCCGTGGCCAGGACCGCATTTTTTCATCTTCGCCAGATCGCCCAGATTCGCCCCTATCTAGACGGGGACTCCCTGAGGACAGTGGTCCAGGCGCTGGTGATCTCGAGGCTGGACTACTGTAATGCTCTCTACATGGGGTTGCCCTTGACTCTCCTCCGGCGATTGCAGCGGGTGCAAAATACAGCGGCCAGACTGGTGGCGGGTGCGCGTCGCTACGACCGCATCACCCCGGTCCTGGCCCGGCTGCATTGGCTACCCGTTGCCTCCCGGATCAGATTCAAGGTCCTGGTTTTAGTTTATAAAGCCCTCCATGGCCTGGGCCCGGACTACCTGGCGGAGCGGATCGCCCAGCGGTCACCATCAGCCCGACCGGTTAGGCAGTCGCGGGCGCACTCGCTTCAGGTTCCATCTCTCCGAGAAGCCAGGCGGTCCCGCACTCGGAACCGGGCTTTCTCGGTGGCTGCTCCATCTATATGGAACAGCCTCCCTAGCGAAGTGCGCTCTGCAGAGTCCCTGCTGGCCTTCCGTAAAGCGGTGAAGACCATTCTATTCCGCGAGGCCTTTGGTGACCTAGCTTAGCCTTTTCTTAGCCTTTTTTTCCGCCATCAATAATCAGGTCGAAGTTAACATAGCAGCGGTGAGGTTTAAATTAAAGGGTGCGCCCCTGCTGCAGTTGTTTATTTGTTTCTTATTAATTTATGCTGATTTTGTGACTATGTTTCCCTATTGTGTTTTATTGTACTCAACTGTGTGTATTTCCTGATTTGCTCTGCCATGTTCGCCGCCCAGAGTTCCCGTAGGGAAGATGGGCGGGATATAAATTCAATAATAAATAAATAAATAAATAAATATACCGCTCCATATCGCTTAAAGCACTCTCTCTACGGTTTTATAAGTATTTATGCAGGCTGCACTTGCCCCTTCCTCCCGGCGAACTGGTTACTCATTTTACTGACCTTGGACGGATGGAAGGCTGAGTGAACCTTGAGCCAGCTACCTGGGACTGAACCCCAGGTCATGAAAACAGGTTTGGCTGTGGTACAGCTTCTTGGCGACTGCACCCACTGGAGGCCAGGACTGACCCGTCTCTGATGTCTTTCCGGAAACAGGCCAAGACCTTCCTCTTCAGGCAAGCTTTCCCTGAATGAAGGGACTCCCGGTTATATGACTTTTCGATGGATCACCATGCATGAACACCAGTGTTTCCCCTGTTTGTTTCCATCCCTCATAATGGATTTTCTTTTTCTTTTTGCATGCTCTTTGTAGCTGTAATGTTACCTCTGAATGTTTTCAGATGCCTCTTCTAATTCCCTGTTCTTGAATATGTCTTAAACGTTCTGGGCTGTATATTGCCCCTCATGATTGTAAGACACCTTAGGTCCTTTTCCAAGGAGCAAGGTGGGCTAAAAATATTCGAAATAAATAAAATAAACAAGAAGGTAGGATGTGAAGGACAGAGATCGAAAGAATTCCCTTTGTTAGTTTGTAACTCTGCGAGTCCAGCGGCTGTAAAGACGGTGTTTGTCTGAAGGTTAAAATGCTTGTACAGAACTACTGCGGCCTCTAAGCCTGGGTTACACAACCCAGAAACAGACAATGTTAGATTGGCTTAGCTTTTTCAGGCAGCTTAGCTTTTCTCTGTGCCCTTTTCTTTAAGAATGCCCCCAAGCCCTGCGTGTAGAAGCACGACAGCTTGGTGCTTGACTTATTTAAAGGAATTTGTTGTATTATCAATGAAATCCCCATTAGAGATGGGCAAGAAACGAGCAATTTTTCGTTTTTGTTTTCGTTTTTTCGTTACGTAACGAAACGAAAAACGAATTTTGTCTCCAAAATGAAATGAAATGAACCGAAACAACAGAAATTTTGTCGTACGTTTCGTTTTCGTTGCGGCAAATACATTGAACTGTAATGAATGCTAACGAAACAGCAATTTTTTGTTTTCGTTTTTTCGTTTCGTTACATAACGAAATGAAAACAATTTTTTTTTGCAAAAAAAATCACGAAAACGAACCGAAACGGACCCCCTAAACGACAAACGAAACACCATTTTTTTGAGTCGTGCCCATCTCTAATCCCCATTATCCTCGCCGTTGCTCGGATTTAACAATTTTGTTTGGGTTGTATGTTGCTAATGCTTGGGGTTATTGCTGCTCTCTCTCTCTCTCTCTCTCTCTCTCTCTCTCTCTGTGTGTGTGTGTGTGTGTGTGTGTGTGTGTGTGGTCTTGTCAGATCAATTCCAAACTGGGGCAGTCCTATGAATCAGAGACTTTCAGAAGACACACTCACTCATTCATAGCTCTGTTCAGGTCTTCTGTGCGAAAACACTCTCGCTTCCTCTGACTTTGATACTACACCTGTCACTATTTATAAAAATTACAGAGAACGAAAAACAAAGAATAATTGGGTTTCCACTGAGGACTGGTAAGAAAGAGGCATCAAACTTGAAGATACTATGCCTAAATGCTTAAAAAAACTACTTGGGGGGGAGTAGATAGTATGGGTTACACTTAAGTAACTCTAGGATTACTTTAGGCAAAATAAACAAAGGAACTACTAGTACGCCAAAAGTGATAACTTACTGGCAGTTGTATTTCTCGCAGGAGGTAATTAATGGAAATCATGTGTTGCCAGGTAACTTACGTCTTATGATGGTCTTATTCAGGGTTTTCCAGATAGACCATACCCAGAAGACATTTAACACCCCCTTCTTATTCTTAGGGTGCCCTGGGATTGTGCAGCATGCCCAAGGACACCCAGGAGCCTTGTGACGCAATGGTTATACAGCTGGACTGCAGGTAAAACTGTGCTCACGACCTGGGGTTCAATCCCCGGTAGCTGGCTCATGGTTGACTCAGCCTTCCATCCTTCCGAGGTCAGTAAAATGAGAACTCAGCTTGCTGGGTGTTGTTGTTGGGGGGGGAAGCAATGTGTAGCCTGCATAATTACAAACTGCTCTATGGGGTGGCATATAAGCAGAACATTTTGCTTTTTGCTTTGCTTTTCTCCCAAGACGTCCAGTGGGGATTCGAACTGGCAACCTCTGGCGCTGCTGCCAGGTACACTAACTCACTGAGCTGTGCTGCCGTCAAATGTTCCCCAGTGGTTATAAACCCAATCAGTTGAGAGAGCCCATTTTAAAAGTTCCATTTGAAAGGAGAAAGTGGTATTTGATAGGACAGTAATACCTTGGTTTAAGAGTAACTTGTTTAAGAGCATTTTGCAAGACGAGCAAACATTTCTTCTACATTTTTGCCTTGATCATTAAGCAATGTCTTGATATGCAAGCACTGGAGCAGGTCACATGATCACCAGTGAGCCAGTGGTGGCTCTCTTTCCCTCCCTCCCCCTGCTGGGTTGCAGGTGATTGTCTGGAAGGTTCCGTCTCAGGCAGCCTCCTAAGCAGATGGAGGAGAGAGGAATAGAGGTCTCCCTTGCACCGGCCAGAATGGTTTTTGGTGGGGAGTGCCGCTTAGGGTTTTCTTTTTCTTTTTCTTTATTTTGTGTTTTTTAATTTGTTTTCAACATTCTTATTTTCAATTAGTCAAGTGTGTATAGGGCTCCCAATTGCATTGGATGATTGTCACATTAAAAACACAGAATGAAATCCAGTTGTTACTCCCAAGCAGAGTAGATCCTGCAGCCAGGTACCTAAAACATGGTGTGGACGTGGACTTCTAGCCAACTCCTTTTGTATGTTTCGGCATTTTGTGTGTACGGTATGTGGTCTGTGGGACCCTAGAAGAAATCCTCTTAGTTTCCATGATTTCTCATGGGGAAATTTGCTTTGATATAAGAGTGTTTTGGTTCACACTACAGGCACATTTCTGGAACGAATTCTGCTCGTAAACCAAGGTATTACTGTCATTTATTATTTATGGAAATGAATGAATGGTCTAGTTCTGCTTAGTTGGCAGAATATGAATTGTGTTATCTTTTTTTGCTGTATTCCCTGGATCGCTTTTGTACTAGGCTTTGGTGGCATTGCTGGAAACCATGGAATTTCTTTGCAAACGGGGGTAAATGGGTTCCCACCTGGCTCCTGGATGTTCTATCCAAAGAGCAGTGAAAATTCTACTGTGTGGATAGGTTTTGTCTGTCTCTTGGAAAACATTAGTAATGCCTAAACAATGGACATTATCTACAGGTGGGTGGCTGTTAGCACCATTTGTAGATAATGGGTTGGTGCTAGAATTTGGTACCATGTTCTGTGCTGTGTCCTTGGACCTGATGCAGAAGCAGCCTTTGGGGGAGACTGGATCATTTGGTGCCAACTCCGTGATGTGTTTTGGAATCAGCTTAAAAGCAATACATACCTTTGAAAGAATATTAAGAAAAGGAGCTTTTTTTGGGGGGGGGTCTCCTTCAGCAAGGCATTTGCAAATTGGTTTCTTGGACTGTACGGCTGTTTTGCCATCAGCCAGAGGTGCTGGAAGTGAAATTAAAAGAGATCTCCGCTGTTTTTGCTGGGCCCGGTTGCCAGGGCTTGCACTCCGCTCCTGTTGCTAAGGGTACATTTGCTGAATGGCAGTTTGTTGTTAGGCTTTGCCTGGAGAATCACCTACAGCGCAGGGAAGCCATTCATGTGAGCACTGAAAGCCCCTCTCTCAACAGAGATGGGGGCCTCAGGCACAGTCTGTCTGCCACTTATCAGGCAGTGATTTCAACAATACCCAGACAAATAAAAATACTTCATGCCCCCACCACCAAGGCCATAGCTAATGACCCGTACTTGATGGGTTTCAGCACCTTAGGTCATTTCCACATAATGGCCCATTGAGGCCATTGTTCATCTTATGAGCCTATTCAGGCCATTGTTCATCTTATGAGCCTAATTCAGACCAGGGTTACAAGAGGTCAAAGTGAACTATAAAATGGAGGACTCCTAACTAGCTTCCTTCAAACTGAGGAAGCTGTTTGGATGAGCAGTGAGACGTTTCAATCTCTCAAGAAAAAGAAGTCCGGTTGCCATGACTCAACTTCCACACACAATGCAGCAGTTGTGACCACCCCAGGGTCCTCAACTCCAGTAGAGGGGGTCCCTGATGCCATTTCCGTGGGCCCATCATCACACACCGGCGTCCAAGTCGATGTGAGTTCAGGCATCGGGACAAGGCAACCTTCTCTTAAGTTTCTGCAGTAGCTCTGAAACCACTGCCTGGAATTAACTAGTTGCAAGTAACTATTGAGTTACTTTTTAGGCAGGCATGGTATTAATTGAATTACTTGGCAGAACCAAGGAGCAGCAGCAACACTATGTTAGTTTAATAGTGTAAGAGCCTTGTGGTGCAGTGGTTAAACTGAGTACTGCAGCCAAAATTTATTTATTTATTTATTTATTTATTTATTTATTTATTTATTTATTTATTTATTTATTTATTTACAGTATTTTATATACATGAAAGTTGCCAGTGAAGGTATGGCAGACTGGTTAGGAAGAGTAGTTAATGCCTCCTTAAAACAGGGCAGGATTCCGGCATGCTTAAAGGAGGCAATAGTAAAACCACTGTTAAAAAAGCCCTGTTTAGACCCAATGATACTGAACAATTACCGACTGTTTTTGAATATCTCATTCTTTGGGAAAGTCTTAGAGCAGGTTGCGGCCTCACAGCTCCAGAGGTTTCTGGATGAGATAAACTACCTGGATCCATTTCAGTCTGGCTTCAGGCCTGGCTATGGGACTGAGACGGCACTGGTAGCATTGGTAGATGACTTATGTAGGGAAATGGATAGGAGATCTGTGTCACTTTTGGTTTTACTAGACCTCTCAGCTGCTTTTGACACTATATAGACCATGGCATCCTCCTGGGAATCGGGGGTACTGCATTAAAGTGGCTCCTGTCCTTCCTGCAGGAAAGAACACAGAAAGTGGTGTTAGGTGATTCATGTTCTTATCATCTTCTTACATTTCTTTTGCCAGAGTTTGTGTTCCTTTTTATTTTCCTCATTTGGAGAGGATTTTCATTTACAGAAAGACCTCTCCTGGCGCTTTAGAGCTTCTCTAACTCCACTCGTTAACCATGCTGGCGCCCTCTTGGACTTAGAGGAGCTCTTCTTTCTTTGTGGTATGCACTTGTGCTGGGCCTCTATTACCATTTTAAACAGGCTCCATGCACTCTGAAGAGATTGGATTCTTTTAACCTTCCCCTTCAATTTCTTTCTAACTAGTTTCCTCATCTGAGGGAAGTTTGCCCTTCGGAAATCAAGGGTTTTTATGTCTGATTTGCTTGACACTCTTCCTCCAACATGCATGGCAAAGGAGATTGCAGCATGGTCACTGTTCCCCAGAGGCTCAGTGAGATTCACATCCCTGTCTTTGGGCTAGATGGCTGTGGCATAGAAATCTCATAAATAAATAAATAAATAAATAAATAAATAAATAAATAAATAAATAAATAAATAAATAAATAAAATACATACATACATACATACATACATACATACATACATACATACATACATACATACATACATACATAAAACTCT
This sequence comes from Phrynocephalus guinanensis, assembly GCA_037367245.1. Taxonomy (NCBI): domain Eukaryota; kingdom Metazoa; phylum Chordata; class Lepidosauria; order Squamata; family Agamidae; genus Phrynocephalus; species Phrynocephalus guinanensis. The sequence continues at coordinate 140,458,148 of CM074735.1, forward strand.
GTTCATGGCCTGGGTTTCAGTCCCAGGTTGCCTTCCAGGGTCGGTAAATTGAGTAGCCAGCTTGCTGGGGGCGGGCAAGGTGTAGCCTGCATAATTCAATTATGAACCACTCAAGGAGTGTCTGGAAGTTGAGTCATGGCTACTGGAGTTCTTTTTTGAGAGATAAAGCACTCAAGGAGTGCTTTAAGCACTATAGGGCAGTATGGAAGCAGAAAACTGCTTTTTGTTTTAATGAGGAAATTGTTGAGCAGCATTCAAAAACTGCTTTGGAAAGGCATTTTAAGGGCATTTTTAATGGATTTGGCAGGATGTTATCGGGGTTTACATCATTCTCTTCTCAGCCCTATGTGACGATGGATGTCCTGAAGTCTTCCTGCATTTCGAGTTTCCTCCTGAAATCTGCTTCTCCACCTCTGGATGAAAGGGCAGGTCACGAGCTAAGGCACCTTCTCCAGATAACGGCGACCAACTGCCCAGGGAGCTGATGAAGCACCTGAGCCCCTTCGTTGCAAGCCAGAAACCAAAATTTTAGCAGGCACAGTTTTGCTCCCCAGCGGAAACAGCTGAGGCTGCCTCCGTTCCACACCGCTGTCTAAAAAGATTCCACCTGCGGTGGCACCACCACCACCACCACTTTCTTCGTGTTCTTCTTATTTCTGCACATTAAAATATAGCCGGGCATCCTGGTCTGTGTGATCAGTATCTGCTGATTGATTTCATCCATGGTCTGAAAATATTAAACAAATATTAAAAGAAAAATGGTCACACAAACAGCATTCTTGCAGAAAGGGCAAGGTCCATGGGAACAATAAGCCCAACACCCATTCTCTGCCAAAGGTCAAGCAAGGGGCACCCCTGGGAGACTGCCCAAGAATTTAGGGTCCATAATTCATTTGCCAAAGTGGGTCTCCCGTCTGCTACAGTTTTCTCCCTGTTTGTCCCAGGTGATGCTCTCGTCTTGTCCTGGAGAGAGCCTTGCTTCGTCTTTCGGCAGAGCCTGTTTGAAAATAAATTGCCGTATTTCCCTCAACCTCTTTCTCCACATGCTCTTCTTGATGAATTTTCACCCCAGTGAAAGGTGCTGGAGAGAGGACGCAGGCTGACAACAAACAGCGAGCAAAGGCAGTTGATCCGTATCCGCTCTGGATCTTCACAGCCTGTAAGCGAGGAGGCTTGCCTCTCGGAAAACTCCTTTGGATGCAGCAGAAGATCTGTTACCAAATGATAAATTTCATGTAAAATTTCCAGGCTGACCCTCCTCTTCAAATCCCGGGGTGAAGGGGGTGGTCACTTAAGAAAGTACTGTACGATGTTTCACCATCCATTGCACGAGAACGAGCGATTCTAATTCAAGCAAACTAAAACTACCTTGGTTTTGTTGACTTAGGGGAGACGGCAGTGCATCAGTGAAAAAGAAATGAGATTTTTACTTCCCCAGAAGAAGGGATGGCTTGCTCAGTACATTTTTGTCCTTGTGCTTCTACACTAAAAAGTCTTTGTAATTAAGAATCGTCAAAGGCCATCAGGTCCAACCCCTTTGCTCAATGCAGGGATCCAGATCAATGCATGTTTGACAGATGGTTCCACATGTGTGTGTGTGTGTGTGTGTGTGTGTGTGTGTGTGTGTGTGTGTGTGTGTGTGTGTGTGTGTGTGTGTGTGTGTGTGTTGCGCCGTTACAGTTGTGACTGACTCTTCGTGACTCCCATGTCCAAGGAGTTTTCTTGGCAGGAATACTGGAGTGGCTTGCCAGTTCCTCCTCCAGGCACCTACAGCACCTGGTATTCCCTGGTGGTCACCCATACAGGTACTAACCAGGGCCGACCCTGCTTAGCTTCCAAAATCAGGTGAGATTGGATGTGCTTAGGGTTCCCCTTAGTTTTCTCTTAAAGGCCTTCAGCGTTGGAGCGCTCACCACCTTCCACTGAGATTGTTGGTTCCTTTGTTGTACGGACAGGAAGTTTGTCCTGATATTCAACTGAAATTTGGCTTCCTGTAAATTGAGCCCACTGTTGCGGCGTGTCCGGCATTCTGGGTTGATTGAGAACCGATCCTGCCCTTCTTCTGTATGCCAGCCTTTCAGATATTTGAAAAAGTCCAGCCCTATCTGCCCTCAGTCTTTTTTGAACCTGCCAGTTCTTCCTGTCTTTCCCTGGAGGGCTCGGTTTCCAGCTCCCTGATCATCCTTATTGCTCGCTTCTGAACTTGCTCCAGGTTGTCGGCATCCTTCTTGAAGTGCAGTATGGACAACTGCACACAGGACTCAAGAGGAGGCCTAACCAGTGTTGGCTAGAGGAGACCTAGGGCGTTTATACACGACCCCTAAACTCTGGGGCAAATGGCTCCCAGCTCCGGAGCTTAAAAATGTTTACCCACCAGCTCCAGAGTTTACAGGAAATTAAGTGCGACCCCGCCCACTTTAGCGCGTCCCAGCGCACCTTTCAAGTACCTGCTCTTTGGAGGTGAAAATTATTTGATCCGGTGTAAGGATAGTGAGTGCGGGGCTCTCCTTGCTTCTGTTTGTTGTTTTTTGGCTCCCGCCCCTTTAAGAGCTACTTTTACAGAGACCAGAGGCAGAACGGAGGTGAGCGGCATGCTTTTCTTTCTTTTTTTCTCCCTCCCCTCACGCAGCCAGGAGTGTGGAGGGGGTGAGAACGCAGAAACAGCGACAAACCCCTAAGATCTCTGGTCCGAATTTAAGTGGCCAGCGGATCTTAGGGGTCGTGTAAAAAGGCCCCTAGTTCCTTGTGGGATTTGGAGACAATAGTTCTGTTCATGCCTCCCAAAATGTCTCCAAATGGCCCTTCCATTGAGAAACAGCTTATAACACCATCAAGTATGGGCTGTTCCTGGGCCATCTTTCCTGAATGGTCACTTGTTTCACAGTGCCCTGTTCTGGAGGAGGGGGCTTAGGGGTGGGGGTGGGGGTGGGGGTGGGGACGCAGGGGACGCAGGGTTTTACTCTTGGCCTTGGAAGCTCTTCAGGATCCAGTGCTTTAACATCTGCATCAAACCAGTGTTGGGGCGTCAGCGTCACCCGCATGCTGGTGAGACTTGACTCTGAGGACAGTCCGCTCGGCATGCAACTCTCTCTCTCTCTCTCTCTCTCTCTCTCTCTCTCTCTCTCTCTCTCTCTCTCTCTCTCTCTCTCTCTCTCAGAAAGGCCAGATGTGACAAGGAAATACTGTGATTTTTAATAATACGCTATCAAAGTCCGCCTCTGGTTCTGAGCTTTGAATTGTCTTTATTGGCTTACTTTTCTGTTATGATTTTGTCAATGCTCAGTTCATCAGGTTTATTACTGATGTCACTTATTTTCTGATAATGTTTATTATTGTTTTGATGTTATTTTTATTGGATTGAATTATTTTTGCTTATTTTATTGTTTTTCATTACCCAGACTGGCCCCGAGTGGTTGGTAAGTAAGTAAGTAAGTAAGTAAGTAAGTAAGCAAGCAAGCAAGTAAGTAAGTAAGTCTGCCGAGAGAGTTTGGGGTGGGTGAAGGTTAGACCAGGCTGCAGCAAAGAAAGGAAGCGAAGAGCAAGGCTCTAAGAGAGCTTCACAATTTTATTTCTGTTCCATCACAGTCTTACAAATGTTTTGTCTCACAGACGTCTGGAGGTCGCGATGCCCCAGTTCAGTGCCAGGCTGGAACAAGTGGGTCATCTTTTCTGAGGCCACACTGGCTTTTTGTTCCCAATACTTCCGGTTGAGTTGCTGGGATTTCTCTTACGTTTTCATCAACTGTTTCTTTCTCTGTGTCTGTACCTGGCTGCGGTCTGCAGTATTTGCTTTCTTTCTCAACATCAATTGTCCTTGTAGTCTGGAGTTGGGAGCCCCTAAGTCTTAACTTTATTAACAGAATGGTGGTTTCCTCCAGTGACGTCTATTGTTGGGTCAGGGAACCCCAATACGCTGGGTCAGGGAGCCCCAAGGTATCGGGTCACAGAGTTGGTCTCCGGAAAAACACTAGATGTAAGTTCCCAATAAAGATCTAATGAGAGAGAGTTCAAATAAATGGTTCGTTTATTGGCAAAAAAAAAAAGGGGGGGGGGACTACAGACCCTGCCTTTGAGAGGCAAAGGACAGAGATCTGCCCCCAAGAACCAGGTCAAGGGTGCTTTTATAGGAAACAGAAATACAAAATGAACCCATTGGGTGAAGGGTCTGGGTACTTACAAGGGTGACTGATCTCTCTCTCTCTCTCTCTCTCTCTCTCTCTCTCTCTCACACACACACACACACACACACACACACACACCTTTGTAGTTTTTTCATCTCCTGGCCTCCAGCCCTGTAACCTTCTCTCTTGGCTCTTTGGAGGCATCTTAGATCATCTAAACCTCTGAGCTCTCCAGACGTTCTTGGAGCAAAGCCCCCTCTCTTGCTTCCATGCCAAAGACACCCTAGTACCTATGCATTATATGGGGATAAAAGAGTTGGAGAGATACTGGGTGGGGAGGTAAAAAAGATGCTGCATGTGTGCGCGTGCACGTTTTCATTTAGAGTCGATCTGAAGGTCTCGGCGGCAGAGAAGGTGACTTAACCAGTGTGTCTCTTTTCCTCCCTCTTTGTAGGATGGACGTCCACCACCTCCTCCTGCTTGCAATCATGTGGCTGGGCAGCCATGACGTCGGCCGCGCCTCCGGTGAGTGTCTTGACCAGGAAGGTCTGAACGGGAACCCCTTTTGGGCTGTGGGAGTTTCTCTTAAAACCCCTAATCATTTTAAAGCCTGGGCTCCGAGAAAGAACGGGGGCCTCCCTGGAGAGTCTTGCTTCCTGAGGCAGGGAGCAAAGAGTCCCTCGTTTCTGCACAAAGCAAGTTGCACAGCAGCCAAAGCCACTGATGGGGTGACGAATCCTGCAGGCGCATCTTCCCCGAGTCTGGTGGCAAAGATGCACAAAAGCCAAACAAATAAAATGCGCTTTGGTCTCACTCCAAGTCTGCTCTCCGAGGCGGCTCCCTCTGCCTAAAGGCCAGGTTGGCTCATTCATTGGGTCTTGAAGTGCACCGTGCTTATTTGAAAAGTTCCTCTTCTGGATTACATGTCCCATAATCCTTTGATCAGCCACAAAGGCATGCTGGGTGAAAATCTCCATTGAAACGCTTTTAAAGGCTCTTTTTCTACACTCCGGAAAAAAACAGTCGAAAGACTGCATCTCCACAAAACATCTTCCATCCCTCTGCCTGTACGGACAGTCCCCTAAGTTTCAGGAGCCCCTCAAACTAAGGACACTCCCCTCAAATACAAACACTCTCCAAATTCAAACTAGGGAGGGCTACTTTGAGCATGTCACGAGAAGGCCGGATTCTGTGGGAAATAAAACAATATGGCTGGGAAAGATGGCAGCAGGAAAAGAGGGAAGGCCGAATACGAGATGGACCAGCTCTGTCAAGGAAGCAACAGGCTTGAGCCTGCAAGAGCTAGCAGGGCAGTTGAGGACAGGTCAAATCCAAATCCAAATCCAAATCAACCTTTATTGGCATTAAAATAAAAATAAAACAACACAACAAGAGAAAATGAGGTCAGCAAGGAGGGTAATCAAACATGGAACTGGTGATTCTAATATATGCATTAGCTACTTAAGCCAATGAGATGGGGAATAGGGAAGCCCAGATCCTCGTGCTGCTATAATTTCAGAGGCAAAGGAGGCCACCTCATCCAGATAAGAGGTGACTTGCGTAGAGAGAAGGAACCTAAGCTTAACCAAGCCTTCCCACCCTTACATTCTATCGAGGATCGAGGATAGATATTTCTTACGAAGTGCATCGTGAGTTGGGCAATGAAAGAAGATGTGTTCAAGCGTTTCAACGGCATTAGTTTGACATGGACAGATCCTCTGGGAGTAAGGGATTCCATTGAACCTGCCTGACAATAGTACCGAGGGGAAGGAATTGCATCTGGCAAGTGAATAGGCTCTGCGCGCTTCGGGACATGTTAGGTAAGTCAGAAAAAAAGCAGGCTTCCCAGGTAGGACTGGGATGTTAAATTGAAGTGGGGAGCTGGTGGTATTGGCTTCGCTGCACAGTTCTTGCCATTCGATGTTCAATAGCCTGTCTTTAGAGGACAGGTCATTTTGTAGGCCACTCATTCATGGGGTGGCCAGAGGTCAGGGATGACTTTATGGCACATAAAAAAATGACAATTCCAAATGCAACTAGACCAGTGGTGGCGAACCTATGGCACGGGTGCCAAAGGCGGCCCTCTGAGCCCTTTCTGTGGGCACCTAACATCTCCCCTTCATAGCCACCTGGAGTCAGGTTAAATTACTGTATTGGCACTTTTCAAAAAAAAAAAATTAGTGGGTTTTGAATCGCAGTTTGGGCACTTGGTCTCTAAAAGGTTCGCCATCTCTGAACTAGACGGAAGCTGAGGGTATTTGTACACGACCCCTAAACTCCGCCGCAAATGGCTGCCAGCTCCGGAGCTTACAATTGTTTCCCCACCAGCTCTGGAGTTTGCAGGAAATTAAGTGCGACCACGCCCACCTAAGCGCGTCCCAGCGCATTTTTCATGTACCTGCTCTCGGAGGGTGAAAATCCCCAAATCCGGATGTAATCTGGTGAGTGCGGGGCTCTCCTCGCTTCTTTGTTGTTGTTTTTTGCCTCCCGCCACCTTAAGAGAAGGAATGTGGCTCGGGGCAGCTTGGACCGGCAACGGAGGTGAGCCTGCATTTTTTCCTCTCCTTTTTCCTCCCTCCCCTCACGCAGACAGGAGCAAGGAAGTGCGGGTGGGTGGGGACGCAGGAAGAGCAACGAACCCCCAAGATCTCTGGTCCGAATTTAAGTGGCCAGCGGATCTTAGGGGTCGTGTGAAAAGGCCCTGAATCTGGTAGGAAGAAGTTTGTGAAATGCTTTCTAGTGTTTCTAGAAATTAGGAATCCTACCTTTCAAAGAGTTTCAACTGCACAGAAAACTATTGCATTTTGATGTATTGGTGTTGTAAACCACCCAGAGTGGCCTCGTTGCTACATGGGCAGAATAGAATCCAATAAGTAAGTAAGTAAGTAAGTAAGTAAGTAAGTAAGTAAGTAAGTAAGTAAGTAAGTAAGTAAGTAAGTAAGTAAGTAAGTAAGTCAGCAAGCAAGCAAGCAAGCAAATAAGCAAGTAAGAAAGCAAGTAAGTAAGTAAGTAGGTAAGCAAGTAACTAAGGAAGTAAGTAAGTAACTAAGTAAGAAAGCAAGTAAATAAGTAGGTAAGCAAGTAAGTAAGTAAGTAAGTAAGTAAGTAAGTAAGCAAGTAAGAAAGCAAGTAAGTAAGTAAGTAGGTAAGCAAGTAACTAAGGAAGTAAGTAAGTAACTAAGCAAGTAAGAAAGCAAGTAAGTAAGTAGGTAAGCAAGTAACTAAGGAAGTAAGTAAGTAACTAAGCAAGTAAGAAAGCAAGTAAGTAAGTAGGTAAGCAAGTAACTAAGGAAGTAAGTAAGTAACTAAGCAAGTAAGAAAGCAAGTAAGTAAGTAGGTAAGCAAGTAACTAAAGAAGTAAGTAAGTAACTAAAAGTAACTAAGGAAGTAAGTAAAAGATCAAAGGATGCTGGGGCATGGAATAAATAGAGAGCAGGGACTTTCGAAATCTCTGAGCAAAAAGGCAAGTTGTGGAAGAGCTCCAGAGAGATTCTCCAGCTGCGTCAGACAGAAGGTACAGTTTTTAAAAGAGTCGGTTTGTTTGAGCCCTGGACCTCTCAGACATCTGGCTTCCTTCCGGTGCTGTAATCTTGCCACGCATGAGTCCCTGCCTGTGTGAACCCTCTGAACCCTCCTCGTGCACCAGCTGGGCATGCTGCCTTGACCTTTTGAGGAACCACAGCCAGGGGAGAGGCACGGATGTGACCCCCCCCCTTCCTCCATCATCAAAATCTGAGGGCCTTTTCACACGATCCCTAAGATCCGCTGGCCACTTAAATTCGGACCAGAGATCTTAGGGGTTTGTCGCTGTTCCTGCGTTCCCACCCCCTCCGCACTCCTGGCTGCTGGCTGCGTGAGGGGAGGGAGAAAAAAAGGAAGAAAAGAATGCTGCTCACCTCTGTTCTGCCATCCTAGCACTGCATTCAGATCTCTTAAAGGGGCGGCGGGGGGGGGGCAAAAAAAGAACAAACAGAAAGCAAGGAGTGCCCGGCAGTCACTACTGTTATATCCGCATCAGGAATTTTCACCTCCAGAGAGCAGGTACCTGAAAAGTGCGCTGGGACGCGCTTAGGTGAGCGTGGTCGCACTTAATTATCTGTAAACTCCGGAGCTGGTGGGGAAACAATTTTAAGCTCCGGAGCTGGGAGCCATTTGCGGCGGAGTTTAGGGGTCGTGTACAAAGGACCTGAGTCAAGCTTCTTTCCCCACAGAGGGTGCGAGTAGAAATTCTTGCTTGGGATGATGCCCAGGGACAGAACATTCCCTACTGACCTTTGGAGATGCCGGCAGTATAGGGACAAGGCAGTCATCCTGGCTGGGGGGGGCATGTGCCCCCTTCCCCCAAGGTGGGAGGGGGGATGATGAAGAGGGGGATGGTGACCAATGCGGGGGCATTCCCGTAGAAGGCATCTTTCAGATGGAAGAGGAAAGAAGGGTGTCCTTGATAAGAATGTTTGGTGTGCATTCCCAGTTGGTGAAGGGTTTCTGACTTTTAAGAAAAGATGGCGTACTTGGTACTGGCTGCTGCCCACTCAGGGCAAGACCCCAAGTCACTCGGGCATTTTGCTAATTAAAAACAGCATTTTTCTAATTGAAAATACAGACAGCCTCTTGCGACAGCAGCGGCTGCTCTTGGGACCCTTTCTTAGTGGTAGTTCTCTTATTTATTTATTTATTTATTTATTTATTTATTTATTTATTTATTTATTTATTTATTTAACTTATATGCCGCCCACTACCCAAAGGTCTCTGGGCGGCTTACAGTCCAAAGAATAAAACAATTTAAAATAATTAAAAGTAAAATATCAATAAATCATCAATAAAAACCTTACACTAAAATTTAGGGAAAGGGGGCCACGGACTTCCTTTCCTGCCTGGTCCGGTTCGGAGAAAAACCCCCTTTTGCTGGCCTTAATCTTTCCTCAGCTTGCTGCGGGGGCGACATTTGAAAGATCGGGAGCAGGAGAGAGAGCGCAGGCAGAAAAAAGGAAGTCGGTGTCCAGAAAAGGAGGGAAGAATCTGAGGAGAAAGCAGGGGAAACCGCCGCAGCCATGCTCGGCTCAAGTTCCCAAACGCTGAGGAGCAAAGCCGGTGTCTTGAGAAGCTTTTCTGCTGAGTTCCACTTGCTCCTGACTGCAGCCTCTCCTGCAGGAGTCGGGCAGCATCTTAAAGACGATTGAGTTTTACTTAGCCTAAGCGTCCTCGGACTAGCCCGATAAGCGGATTACAGACCTTTGGAAGCTGGTGGCATTGTCGGGGCCTCACGGACCCTCCGGTTGGCTTTTCCGCCACATGTCCTTCCCTCCTTGGGAAACTCATGTGTTGCAAAAGGAAGTAAACATGACCTGGTGACAAGGGGGATAATTCTGCTCATGTCCCTGGGGTCCAAGCCCAAGTGACCAGCTCATGGTTGACTCAGCCTTCTGTCCTTCTGAGGTCGGTTGAATGAGGACCTAGCTCATGGGGGGGGGGGAATGTGCAGCCTGCATATATAAATTTTAAACCATCTAGGGAGTGCTTGAAGCACTATGGGGCAGTATATCAGCAGAACCCTTTACTTTGATTTTTTTCTTCTTGTTCTGTATTTAATCATCTTGAGACTGACAAAGGCTCTGTCCCTCGCTCTCCATCTCACATGTGGACAATTAGATATAAAAGTTGCACACCCGTTATCTGTGATAAATCAGTGTGAAGTGGCTCCCTCCTGGCGCCCCAAATGATCCTTTCCAGGGTTTACAGACAATACTCAGAAGTAGGGATGGGCACGAAACAAAAAAAATTATGTTTCGTTTCCTTTCCTTCCCCCCTCCCACATTTTTTGTTTCGTTTCATATGTCCCCCCCCCCAAAAAAAAAACCTTACAAAACAAACCACTAATGAAGTGGTTCATGTGTGGGGGGGGGGACTGGAAAGTGCCAGAGGGACAAAAAAGTTTTTTTTTAAAAAAAGTCCTGGGCTTTTTCCTGTTTTCCTCGTGTTGTTTCGTTTCGTTTCATTTCGTTACGGAATGACAGGACACGACGAAACAGCATTTCGTTTTTTCGTTTTGTGCCCATCCCTAGTCAGAAGTGGCTTCCCATTCCTTTCTTTTAGGGTCACCCGGAGACTACTGTGCCGCTTGCCCCCAAGGCCACCTAGGCTGACTTTTCTCCCTGGAGGCACACAATGGCGGGGGGGGGGGGGGGGGATCAAACTCCCTACCTGAAGCTCTGCAGCCAGAGACCTAAACCACACAGCTACCTAGTGAGCTCCCACCCCAAAGTTATTTATTTATTTATTTATTTATGATATTTATGCTTATATTTATATTTATATACCGTCCAACTTTCCAAAGGAACTCTGGGCGGTTCACAGCAGGAACATCCATACAGTTCAACTGTAAAAGACAAATGAAAAACAAACCCGAGCGATCGAGACATTAAAATCAATTTAAATTAATTTATTTAATTATTGGAATGTATACTTGTTGGGACGTATACTGTATTTTGTCGGGCCTTTGGCTGTAAAATAAAATTGGTTGATTGAATTTTTAAAAAACCAATTTAATAAGAAATAAGGGGGGGGAGATATACTTGAGCAGGTATTCTTTCCCTCTCTGCATGTCTTCCAAGCCTTGTGCCCTGCCTCTGATTCCATCTCTGGAGTCTCCCTGGACTTGTCAGGCAGGGTATGAGTCTCAGCATTCCCGGAAGGGTTTTGTTCTCCCGACCTTCTTCCTGTTTGTAATAATTTGAGCAGTTCTGCCCCAGCGCCTTGGCCAGTTTGGGGCCATGCGTTCTGCCTCCTTGAGGGACAGTACTTGGAATTAGAGATGGGCACGAATAAAAAAAATGGTGTTTCGTTTGTCGTTTGTTGTTTAGGGGGGTCCGTTTCGGTTCGTTTCCTTTTTTGCAAATTTTTGCAAAAAAAATCGTTTTCGTTTTTGTTTGTTTCATTACCATTTCATTACCATTTATTTTATTTTATTGTGAATTTTTTATTACCATTTAAAGCAGTTCAATGTATTGCCGTAACGAAAACGAAACGGACAACACAATTTCTGGTGTTTCTGTTCGTTTTGTTTCATTTTGGAGACAAAATTCATTTGTTGTTTCATTACGTAACGAAACGAAAAAACGAAAACGGAAACGGAAAATTGTTCGCTTCGTGCCCATCTCTACTTGGAATATTCCCAGTGGGGGCAAGACCACATTTTTCTCCCAAGAAGATAGGAACCAACAAGCAGTGAATGGAACCCATATAGGCAGGAGGAGGGAAGTGAGGCTGGTGGGAAGGAAAAGCAGCCAGAGTCATTTTTTAAAGGGGATGCATCAGGCCCGATCTGCTCATACAAGGATGGTGGATGGATGTGTTTTGAAACAGAGGAACAAGGGAGCCAGCCGTGTGTGGAGCACAACTTTCGCACCCTGCGAGTGGTGGTTTGTTTGTGATGAATGTATTTTACAAGGGAGTTTTTATCAACAGAGTGTTAGCTTCTCTGCATGAGAAAAGCAGGTTGCAAAGCTGTCCTGGGGTTTGGAAGCACACAATCTTAATTAATGGAACTGGGGCCACCACATCCCTCGGCTACCTGGTGTCCGTAGCGGCTGACCCATTGAGACAGGTCTGCAGTCCGGTCCAAGAGGGGCCCATACCTTCATTCAGATTTGGACCACCGCTAGTTAACTGCAAGGTCTTGCTGGGACTTTGGGGTGGCTTCAGGGTTAAGGGCGAGGTTCAAGGTAGGGTTGGCTGCTTCAGAGGGTTCCCAGGTAGCCCCCACTGGGATTTGGATTGGTTAGCTGGATACAGCAGTCTCGTATCCCAGACATAGAGGTGCCTAGAGAAATCTGTTATTGATAGACCATAAGGACATAGGAAGAGCCATGTTGGATCAGGCCAAGAAGGGCTAATCTAGTCCAGCATCCTGTATCTCACGGTGTCCCCACCAAATGCCTCTGGAGCGCCCAAGACTAGATATCTGTCTCCTGATACCACTCCCCTGCCTCTGGCCCTTGAAGGACCCCAGTTTTAAGCCTGGAGATGACACATCTCTATCATGGTTTGTAACCTGTGATGGACTTTTCCTCCAGGAAGCTGTCCAGTCCCCTTTTGAAGGCACCCGGGACAGATGCCATCACCCCCTCCTGTGGCAGGGAGTTCCACAGACTCACAACGCGCTTGGTCAAGAAGTATTTTCTTTTGTTGCTGTTGCTGCTGCTGCTCCTCTTCCTCCAAGAACCATAGAATTCTGCTCACTTCCCTGGGGTTCAAACCCAAGTGACTTGGAAGGGACCTCAATGGCCACTGAGTCCAACCCCTGTTGCAAGGCAGGGATCCAAGTCCAAACAGACCTGCCAGAGGGTTGTCCAATTTCTTTTTGAATGCCTCCTGTGTTGGTCCCAGGTTCCATTGTCATACGCCTCTAACGTTTTAAGGGTCCCCCTCCCTGGATATTCATCCTTAATCTAGCCACCTGTAACTTGAGCCCATTGTTGTATGTCCTGCACCCAGGGTTGATGGGGGACAACAGATCTGTAGGACTCCCTTCCAGGCACTTTAAAAAGTGCCAGTCTTCTTTTCTTAAGGCATCCCCTTCTAAAGAGCTTGACCCCACTCTGTGTAGGCTTCTCCAGCCCCCCCCCCAACCACTCCACACCCTTGTGAAGAAGGCGGTTTCTCCTCAAGCGTGGCACTACACCAGCCACAGCACACTGTTGCCTCATTTAACCGTGGTGGTGCCGTCCTAGGAAATCCTGGAACTTGGAGTTGTCCAGGTGGGCTTAGCGTTGTCAAGCCCTTGAAGCGCAGCAGGGAATCTGAAAAAAAAAATCCTATCCCAGTAGTCTATATGTGGTAGTGCCCTGGTCATTATAGAGGGGTCATAATGGTCAGAGTGGGGTGGTATGGATATACACCTCGAGAGGTTCTGGTGGCCACCGGTCGCTGCGTCTCCTCCGTCCCCATAAGGCTGCGTGCTTTTTCTCCTCCCCACCCCCGTCACTGCCTCAGAAAACTCCTCCCCAAAGGATGCCACCCATGGTCCTCCCCCCCCTCACGCACAGCTCACCTGGGCGGTCGCATTACACCGAACAGATGCCACGCCATGCATGGCTGCAGATGATTGCCCCCACAGTCACGTGAAGCAGTTGTGGCAGTCTTTCATATTAGAGGGAGGGGAGATCCAGTTGGCTTTATGGTGATAAGGGGGGGGGGAACCATTTGATTGACAAACACTTGTGTGGCCACTGGATGTGTGGGGGAGTTATTTAGGGAGCCCAGGTCCCCCGTTTTCTACTTCCAGGGTCCCCCGTGGTCTGCACCACCACCACCACCACCACCACTGTAAAGGCAGGAAACCTCAAGAAAAAACAACAAAACATTTAAACAGGAATCCTTCTTTGGAAAGTTGGGGTCAGGATTGTGGCCCTGAAGAAGGCAGGTTGGAAGGTGGGGGGGGGGACTAAGAGTGCCCTTGATGAGAACAGATGGGCTTGAATCCAAGTGTGGGCAGGTAATTAGCCGGAGGGGCTGACAAGCCACTTTGTCTTAGTCACAGCTCAGTTCTGTGAACTTTGAGCCACGCTGGCCATCCGTCCCTGTGAAAAGATTCCAGCATCCCTGTTGATTAAAAAAAAAAAGTCCAGAAATGGACATGTAAAGAGGCAAAGGCATATTGGATATTGGTTAAATTATTTTTAGAAAGATATTTGAAGATTAAGTTAGAGCTTAGACCAGAATTCTTTCTATTAAATATAGTAGATGTTAATATCTCATATGACCAGAAATATGTACTCCATCATGTAATAGTTGCTGCAACGATACTGTATGCGAAATTTTGGAAACAACCAGAAGTGCCAATAGAGAGAAACTTCCACGAAAAGATAAGAGAATGTATCGAAATCGACAGACTCTCCGGTTTTCTAAAGGGAGACTACGATGAGATTTCCCGGAAAAGATGGCAAGAAGTAACAAACTTATTAGTATTGTGATATTATTTGGTGATTTGTGAACACGTTAAACCGTTATTTTTGGCTTGATATACTAAATGAAATTTTTATAGTGTATTCCCTCCCCCTCCCCCACACCCTCCCTCCTTCGTCCCCCCCAAAAAAACCCAATAAAATTACTTAAATTAAAAAAAAAGTCCAGAAAGAGACAGTCCGGAAGTGCTCAGCCTATACTGTATATAAATTCACTGCAAGCTTTCCCGGTCTGGCCACTGAGCACCTCCCTAGGGGTTAACCCTTTCTTTCCCATGGCTGGGTTGCTTTATGCCTTCACATATTATTATTATTATTATTATTATTATTATTATTATTATTATTATTATTATTATTATTATTATTATATTATTATTATTATTATTATTATTATTGAGGGCTGGGAGAGTAAGAACTGACAAAAGAAAGTATTTTTTTCACCCAGCGCGTTGTGAGTCTATGGAACTCCCTGCCACACAATGTGGTGATGGCATCTGACCTGGATGCCTTCAAAAGGGGATTGGACAGATTCCTGGAGGAAAAGTCCATCACAGGTTACAAACCATGATGGAGATGTGTAATCTCCAGTCTTAAAACCAGGGTCCTTCAAGGGCCAGATGCAGGGGAGTGGTATCAGGAGACAGAGATCTAGTCTCATGCGCTCCCAAATGCATCTGGTGGGGCCACTGTGAGATCCAGGAAGCTGGACTAGATGGGCCTTTGGCCTGATCCAGCATGGCTCTTCTTATGTTCTTATGTTCTTATGTTGTTATTATTATTATTATTATTATTATTATTATTATTATTATTATTATTATTATTATTATTATTATTATTATTATTATGCATTTTTGGTGAGGGATGTTTTTAGTTTGAGATGCCGGACTGTTTTCTGGGAGAAGGAAATAACGGGGCACGGACCGGATGGAAAAGGAAAAATTTTTCCTGGGAGCGTCTTCTCCCCTTTTTCCGTGTGTTGCTGAGTCACCAGGAGAAATCTGCCCTTCCGTTCCTCCTTCCTTCCTGGGCAGGCGGCCACGGCAGCTGGACGGCAGGCACACTTTCAGCGTGAACGGAAACGCTGCCATGTTCCGCTTTGGCCCTGGGCCCAGAACCCCACCGCCAGCCCGCGGTGGCTCAGCCTCTTTTCTCCTAAACGTGGCTGATTTCGTTATTTAACACGTCTGTTCGCCTTTTTATTTTTTAAAAAGACATTTCTAATCTCTGTTGGCCATTCAAAGTGGCAGGCACATAGAGGGAGATTCAAGGCTGATTTAAGAGTTAGTGACTCTGTTGCTGCCTTTAAATGCATGGATTCAGGAAATAAGCTGCTGATTTCTTCTGAAACAAAGTAATTTTGTTAGACAAGAGGAACAGAGGAAGATAGACAGAATTTATCTATTTGGGGAGTTCTATTTTGCATTGATTCCAGTCATCTGTTGAAAAATTAATTCTGCTTGCAGAGATCATAGAATCATAAGAGTTGGAAGAGACCTCAAGGGCCATCTAGTCCAACCCCCTGCCATGCAAGAAACCCCATCACAGGATGCCCGACAGATGGCCATCCAGCCTCTGCTTAAAAACCTCCAAAGAAGGAGACCCCACCACCCTCCTTTGGGGCAGCATAGAATCATAGAATCAAAGAATCCTGGGGTTGGAAGAGACCCCAAGGGCCATCCAGTCCAACCCCCTGCCATGCAGGAACCCCCATCACAGTATCAAGGGATAAAGCAGTTCCTACCTGGTGGGTTGCAATTAAGGGAGTCCTGAGATGGACGGAATAGGTATGAGATGGGAAGAGGAAAGAAGTAAAAGGCTGTTAGTGGTTTTTAGTTACAAAGATCTTAACATTGGTCGGCTGGAGTAGAAGCACTTCAAAGAGAGGAAGAGATACGAGAAGCAGCTAGATTCTCCCTGCAGCTGATGGAGGGTAACTTTTGGGGGGTTGTCTCTTAGGGCGCTTTTACACGACCCCTAAGATCCGCTGGCCACTTAAATTCGGACCAGAGATCTTAGGGGCTTGTCGCTCTTCCTGTGTCCCCACCCTGGCTGCTGGCTGCGTGAGGGGAGGGAGAAAAAAAAGGAAGAAAAGATCATGGCTCACCTCCGTTCTGCCTCTCACTCTTGCCGCGGCAACATTCCTGTCTCTGTAAAGTAGCTCTTAAAGGGGTGGGAGCCAAAACAACAACAAACAGAAGCGAGGAGAGCCCCGCACTCACTATCGTTACACCGCATCAAGCAATTTTCACCCCGGAAGAGCAGGTACTTGAAAGGTGCGCTGGGACGCGCTAAAGTGGGCGTGGCCGCACTTAATTTCCTGTAAACTCCGGAGCTGGTGGGGAAACATTTTTAAGCTCCGGAGCTGGGAGCCATTTGCCCCGGAGTTTTGGGGTCATGTATAAACGCCCTTAGAATAATGATCAGTGTAAGCTAAGAGTCTCAAGAAGGAAGATGGAAAAACAAGGGCTGTAGAAGCTGCCCCCCCCCCACACACACACACACCCCCACACCCCCAAATGCATTTTGAGGTCCGGTTCTGTGACTTGGTTCATCGTCATTTTCCACAAGCAAATTGTGGGAATCCAAATCCTTGCAAGAGGTACTCATGGAACAGTGGTTGAGCTGCAGTCCTGCAGTCCAGACTCTGCTTATGACCTGAGTTTGATCCCGTTGGGTTCGGGTAGCTGGCTCATCGCTGGCTTTTCGTTCTTCCACCCTCAGCCTGTTGAGTAACCAACTTGCTGGGAGGCAAGCAATTGTAGAGCAAGCATGATTAAGGTGTAAACTTCCCAGCGTATGCTTGATATATAAGTAGCACACGCTTTGCTTTTACTCAGGTGACTCTGCCCTCTTTGTGTCTTTCCCCACCATCCTGGCTCCCTCCTCGAAGCTTTTAAAGACTAGAAAGCCCTTCCAAAGGGGATAAGCCTTGTCGAAGTTCAAACCAGCAGCTGCCAGATTTGAGGGTGGGGGTGGGCTGGTGGGGGCTGGTGCAAACTGCCTGTAAAGTTCCCCTTCTCCTAGAAATGAGATAACTTTCTTCTACTGCCCTTCCCTTTAAAAACACATGGACAGCCTGTGGAATGCACAATCCTGCCAATTCCTGCTGTCCTTATCTTGCCCTGTAGGAGCCTTGTGGCACAGTGGTTAAATGCCTGTCCTGCAGGTAAAACTGTGCTCACGACCTGGGTTTCAATACCAGCTAGCGGGCTCATGGTTGACTCAGCCTTCCATCCTTCCGAGGTCGGTAAAATGAGGACCCAGCTTGCGGGGGGGGGGCAATGTGTAGCCTGCATACTATAATTAAAAAACTATAAACCACCCAGAGACTACTTGAAGTGGTATGCGGCAGTATAAAAGCAGAACACTTTACTTTGCTTTGCTATGTCCCCTGTTTGGTCTCCGTGTTGGAGCCCCTCTGGAAGGCTTGCTAAATTTAGCTTGGTGGGTTTGCGGGGGGTGGGGTGGGGTTTCCCTTTGGGTGGGTCAAGGAAAGCTGTTATCCCAGTGCAGATTTGGCACTGACAGAAAATGGAGGAAAATCTGTGTTTTGGTTGCCCAGCTCTCTCTGACCCTGTGAGGTGGATACTTTCACGTGACATGGCCCCTCCTCGCCCACTTTGTCTCCCCCCCCCAGAGCGCTGCGACGACTGGGGAGTGGACACCATGAAGCACAAGCCGGTCTACCACGGGGAGCCCACCCGGATCAAGTGCCTACTCTTTGAAGCCTTCTTGAAGTACAACTACAGCGCCGCTCACTCGGCCGGCCTCACCCTGATCTGGTACTGGACCGGCCGAGGGCAGGACCTGGAGGAGCCCATCAACTTCCGCCTGCCGGACAACCACATCAGCAAGGAGAAAGACACGCTCTGGTTTCGGCCCGCTCTCCTCAACGACACCGGCAACTACACCTGCATGCTCAGGTGGGCATAGGGTGGGGTGGGGTGGGGTGGGGCAGGGGAGGTCTTGGGCAGCTCTTCCATCGACACTTTCCCTTTCGAGTAGGTGATGGGCGAAGCCGGAGAGCAGGCGAAGGGTGCCATCGGCAGGGCCAGCGCGTCCATTAAGACGAACTAGGCAGTTAGTTCCCTAGGGCACCAAAATGGGGATGGGGTGCTGGCTAGCCTGCTGGCCCCCCCGCCCCCCCCCCCCCGCTGGCCACCGCCGTCCGTCCCCCCGCCCCCCGTCGCCCGCCGCCCCCCGCGCCCATCGCTGCCCACCCCCACGCCCGTCGCCATCCCCTGTCATCCCCCGCCCCCCCTGCCGCCTCGCCCCCTGCCGCCCCCGCCCACCCGCCCGTGCCCCCCGACGCCACTCCCCCCCCCGCTGCCCGCCTCTTGCCTAGGGCGCAAAAAAACCTAGTGCCGGCCCTGGGTATCGGTGATGTTGTGAGACTCACGGCCAGCCTGCAGTGTTGTGCATACGGTTTTTTTCCGTGATGTGTTTGGAACCTCACCACCACCACCGCTGCTGCTGCTGCCCTGAGGCAAACTATGTAATGCACTTTCACGCTGTAGAGCAGGCATGTCCAAACTTCAGCCCTCCAGATGTTTTGGACCACAACTTCCAGAGTCCTTTGTCACTGGCAATCTAAATTTAGAATTCTGAGAATTGTGGTCCAAAACATCAGGAGAGCTGAAATTTGGACATGCCTGCTGTAGAGGGTGAGGTACGGTGGACCCTCGTATAACAAGTGGTTTGTTTCACAGAAAATCCGCTTAAAGGAAAAGATTCCCGGAGATAGGGGGAAATCGCTTAACAGAATCGCCTAGGTGGCAAATCCGTACAACAGAAAAACGGTCGCGATTAGGGATTAATCCATTTTTAGTGCATTCCTAGGGGAAATTTGTACAAAGGAAAATTTGCTGAACAGGATTTCGTTTGGAACGAATTAATTCCTTTACACAAGGTGCCACTTGTATAACTAATAAACCAAGTATATTTTTGCTTCACTTTGAAGAAGCAGACCCAGCGGCCTCTCCTTTCATTTTCCTGGGGGGGGGGCTTTTCATAGAACCATAGACTCGTGAAGTGGGAAGGGGCCTCTGAGGCCATCCAATCCAACCCCCTGCTCCAGGCAGGGATACAAATCAAAAGGATACCTGCCAGGGGGTGGTTTGAATTTCTCTTCAACCCCTCCAGCGTTGGAACTCTCACCACCTCCCCCCTGAGGCCATGGGGGTTCCATTCTTGTACTGCTCTTAACAGTTAGGGAGTTTTTCCTGATAGCCAGCCAAAAACTGGGTTCTCTTGAGCTCGTGGTTGCACGTCCTGCACCCTGGGATGATGGAGAACAGATCCCGCCCCCCTCCTGTGCAGGACAGCCCTTCGGGTATCTGAAGGGTGCTCTCTTATCACCCCTGACTGTTCCTTTCCCCAGGCTAAACATCCCCAGTTCCCCAGTTTTTTTCCCATTCACGTCCACCACTTATCTGGAGCAGGGCCAATGGCACTGGGTGTCTCCTCCCGCTCTACCAGGCTGGCACTCCGCCTGCCACCCTGTGTGCCTTTTATCCCTCCTCCAGATGAGTAGTGGGCACAAATGCGGTAGTGGTTTGTGATGGCTCATATTCCATGTTGGCAAGGGCCGTGCGGCAGGAGCTGCAGCACTCCTGGCCTCTTCAGTTCTCCAGCCCTTTCTGATTCAAATCTCTTACTCACATCCCTGCTCTTTCTGAGTCCCACCCTTTAAGGCTTTGGCCAATCTTGTGTAGAGGTGACACTGTGTTTGGCTTCCGGTTTTAGCAGTTTCACTGTGAGTCTTTCCCCCTACCCTGGGAGCAAAGCCAAAGGTGTTTTTTTTTTTAAAAAAAAACTTTTTCTTGACCTTTTCCGCAGAAATGCCACCTACTGCAGCAAAGTAGCTTTCCCCTTGGAGGTTGTTAATAAAGACGCTGGGTCTTGCGTTAGCCAAGGGGTCAAGCCGGAAGAGGTGCTCATGTATTTGTCCTACATCAATGTGAACCTCACCTGCCCAGATGTGGAAGGGTATCTCCAAGCTGGTGCCAAGCCACAGGTCCAGTGGTACATGGTAAGATCTCTCTCTCTCTCTCTCTCTCTCTCTCTCTCTCTCTGAGCATATTGTAATTAAACTGTAAACCGCCCAGAGACTATTTGAAGTGGTATGGGGCAGAACACCTTCTTCTTCTTCTTCTTCTTCTTCTTCTTCTTCTTCTTCTTCTTCTTCTTCTTCTTCTTCTTCTTCTTCTTCTTCTTCTTCTTCTTCTTCTCCTCCTCCTCCTCCTCCTCCTCCTCCTCCTCCTCCTCCTCCTCTCTCTCTCTCTCTCTCTCTCTCCTCCTGAGGCTTCTCTTTCTGGGAAGAGCCTTCTAAGTGATTGGTGTGTCAGCATTGAGGCTTGGTTTTTTCTTTCTTTTAAGTTGATTGGACAATGTCAGTATTTCTTTCTTGCTTGCTTGCTTGCTTGCTTGTTTACTTACTTACATACTTACATGCTTACTTATTGTTTGTTTGTTTGTTTGATTGATTGATTGTATTTCTATACTGCCCATTGGACAACAGGGCCATTCTGGGTGGTTCACAGCACCTATTTAACAACAAACAGGAATCAAAGCAAAATGAAATAGTCACATAAAACAACTGTACATTAAAATGCAATTTAAAACATCCTGTTTATCATTTTGCGGCAGGGAGAGTAGAGCTGCCTTTGGTGACACTCAGATCCTATGCTAGCCTGTGGAGAAGCCTGCCTAGACACTCAGGGAACCAGGCTGATGTCTTTTTTTTAATATTTAATACTTTTTATTTTATTTTACAAGACAAGTTAAGATAACAGTACATTAGCGTCTCATTATTTATACATTCTATAGGACCAATATCCTTTTCAAAATCCACCCACTAATTCATCTTCCAACACAGTTAATTGTGACACACACACACAAATAAATTAATTCTTTTAAAATTTTACATTCCAGCAGTCAAAATTATTCCCCATAACACATTCCTCATTTTTTGCGTTAATTCCATACGTTAATAAGGGCTTCCAGGTTTTCATAAATGTATCATGTTTTATTTCCCCTCTATATATTTTAATTTGATAGGTCAGCTTTTCCATAAGAGCCATTTGCCAGATTCTGTTCAGAAATTTTTGTAGTGAGAGATCTTGAGCATTTCTCCAGTTTTTTTTGCAATTTCAGCTCTTGCTGCACCAATCAGATTTGCTATTAAGTCTTTATAGGATAATTTTTCATTTCCATCCTTAAATATTGAAAATAATAGTAAAGCTTCATTTATAATTATTCTTTGTTTTAACAGGTTTTCTATCCATTTAATTATTTCCTGCCAATATGCTCCTACTTTGGGTCAAGAGATCCACATATGTTCTAGGGTGCCTTTGCTTCCACAATTCCTCCAACAATTGTCTGGAATTTCTTGATTAATTTTATGTAATTTTATGGGATACCAATACCATCTATGAGCTACTTTTAACACCAGTTCTTTCGCTTTAGTTGATATTGATTTGTAAGGATATGTGTTCCATATTCCCATCCATTCTTTCTGATGATTGTTCCAAAGTGTCCTCCTAAGGAAAGAAACCCTGGGGGGTGTTACTGCAACCCAATGGATCCGCGAGGTGATATAAGCTGATGGCACGTGTGAATGTCGGGCGTTACAAACATAATACAGAGCTTGGGGACCATGTGCTGTTGCCAGTGACTGTGGAGATGGCCGCTTAGCTTAGAGAGAGGAAGGTGGTGCATGGACACCATTGTGACCTCGGAGCCGTGGCTCCCCTACGCCTCTAGCCACGAGATTCCTTTTCTCAGGACTCTGTTGCCTGCACGATACGAAACTCTTCCGCAATACCCAGCTCATCCAGGCTGTCCATTTTTCAGACTTTTCTGCTTTGTGGGACACATAAGTACACTGGTACCCAGACTTAAGAGCAGCTCGATGTAAGAGCAATTCGACTTAAGAGTGGAAAACTGTTGGCATTTTAACTGCCGCCTTACAAATTTTAAATATGGGCTGCTCAACTTACAATTTTTTTTCATTCTTTGGATTTTTTAACTAATTGCAAAAAAAAAATTATATAGGTACCTTGACTTAAGAGTAGTTCGACTTAAGAGCATGCATTCTGAATGAATTAAGTCAAGGTGTGTGTTGTGTCGTTACAGTTGTGACCGACTCTTCGTGACTCCATGTCCATGGAGTTTTCTTGGCAGGAATACTGGAGTGGCTTGCCAGTTCCTACTCCAGGAGCCTACAGCACGTGGTATTCCCTGGTGGTCTCCCATCCAAGTACTAACCAGGGCCGACCCTGCTTAGCTTCCAAAATTGGGCGAGATCGGATGTGCTTAGGGTATCTAGGCACAAGCCGAGGCACCACTATATTTACTGATTGCTTTGACTTCTATACTGCCTCATCATGCTAAACGTGTAGTGCTAGAGCACTCCCTGGGCAGTTTACCATTTGGTTATTTATTTATTTGAAATATTTCTATCCCTTGTCTTTCCCCAAAAGGACCCAAGGCAGGTCCAACACATTCCCCATCCCCCACCAAACAGGATACTCAGTTTGCCATCCTCGGAAGGATGGAAGGCAGAATCAACCTCAGGCTGGCTACCTGTGTCTGTTGGGATTGAGCCCAGGTTGTGAGTGGAGTCTTCACTGCAGGTCTGCAGTTTAAGCACTGCACCATGGGCTCATGGCTTCACATAGCTGTGCTTCAATGCAGAGCTTTAATTATAATCTGTGGAGTTCCGATGTATGGTTAAAGGGCCGGCTGACCTGTAATTCATTATATACATTGTTCTTTGAAGAAAGGGGGTTCTCCGTCCACCCTATTTCCCTACCCCCCACAGCCTGGAGGAAAGTACAGTGATACCTTGTATAAAGGAGTTAATTCATTCCAAATGAAATTCTGTTAAGCAAATTTCCCCTATCTCCAGATTTTTTTAATGTTGTAAAGATTATACAAACCGTTTTTTATACCAGGGTCCACTGTAGATGTCATCCATATGCTCCCTGGAGAAATGCAATTTATGGGGCTCAAACAACATAGAGACTTCTGTCTCTTTGATCAATACTCAGCGAGAAGGGAATGGGTTTGGCTTGACCAAATGTCCTTATCTATTAAAAATGCACATCCTGACAATCAATTAGCAGATGTTTTGTGTGTGTGTGTGTGTGTTTTTTGGTCTGGCTAATAAAACCCCAGTAAAATAGTACATCGCATCTGTCTTAGTTTGGCTCGGCAGGATGCGAATGCATTAACAGAAATATACTCTCCCGATTATTGTGAGGTTCTTCTCCTCTTTCATTGGCACTGGATAGACCTTATCTGGAGGACTGTGCCCAGTTCTGGACACCGCACTTCAAAAAGGAAGCCGACGAACTGGATCAGATTCAGAGGAGGGCAGCAAGGATGATTGGAGGGGGAGGGGGGGCGCTGGGAACCAACCCAGCCCTACAAAGGAAGGCTGAAAGAACTGGCCATGTTTAGCCCAGACATAAGGAGACTGAAGGGTTGTCAGAGGGCACTTTTCAGACACTCAAAACGTGGTCCTAGAAAGGAGGGGCAGGATCTGTCCCTGATCATCCCAGAACGCAGGACATGTAATAATGAGCTTAAGCGACAGGAAACCAGGTTTTCACTGAATATCGGGAGTAAAAACGTCCTAACTGTTAGAGCAGTACAGCAATGGAACTCATGAACTTGGGAGGAGGCGAGCCCTCCAACACTGGTGGCCTTCGAGAGAAAATTGGGACAACCACCTGTCGGGCCCCTGCACTGAGCATTATTCTGTGACAAATATCAAGTACATAAATGTGTGCTCCTTGTAGGAATTTCCTAAGACCTTAAAAAAAACAAAGAAAGGGAAGAGAAGTCCTCTTCCATCTGAAGATAAGATAAAGATCATTCTGACATGAAGATTTCCAGGCATCGTTGGTCAGAAATCCCCAGTAACTGAATCAGTCGACTTTCCACATCCAGAATAATAGTTGTCCTTTCCTGACGAAATAAATCTGGTCCAGGATCCTGTTGAGTTTCTATACAAGAATATCAAGTCCTACCGTGTAAATTTCAGGAAGGATTTGACACACTGAAGCCAATACCCTGACAGCCAATACACAATAAGAAATACTCTTCAGTTTTGCCAGTGGCCACACACAAGTCACACACAATAACACACACACACATAACACCACTTAGGTCTGTGCTGGTGCAACCCTCAGCTTTCAGATTCTGGCCTTTATAACCCAAAGTGTGTTCCCCATTGTGTAAAGAGTGTGCCTGTTTCCTTGGTTGTTGCAGAACTGCAATCTGGTGGACCGTTTCTACGAGCGTCACCCTCGTGGCATCAACCTCACCTTTGGCATCGTCCGAGAGGTGTACGAGGGCAACTACACCTGCGTGGTGACCTATAAAGAGAATGGACGGGATTTCGGCCTCACCAGGACATTGAGGGTGAAGGTGGTAGGTAAGATGGGTTCACATAGAAGTCAGAAGGGAACCAAGGGGGTATTTTCTTCCAAGTCATCTAGGACGCACAGTTGATTTTATCTTATGAGGAGATGCCTGGAACTGGGTAAGCTTTGAAATGGTGTGCAAAGTAAAACCCTTGATTTTCGAAGGGCAAACTTCCCTCAGATGAGGAAACTGGTTAGAAAGAAATTGAAGGGGAAGGTTGGAAGAATCCAATCTCTTCAGAGTGCATGGAACCTGTTTAAAACAACAATAATAGAGGCCCAGCACAAGTGCATACCACAAAGAAAGAAGAGCTCATTTAAGTCTAAGAGGGCACCGTCATGGTTAACGAGTGGAGTTAGAGAGGCTCTAAAGCACAAGGAGAGGTCCTTCTGTAAATGGAAATCCTCCCCAAATGAGGAAAATAAAAAGGAACACAAACTCTGGCAAAAGAAATGTAAGAAGATGATAAGAAAGGCAAAGAAAGATTTTGAGGAACGCATGGCTAGCAATATAAAGGGTAATAATAAAAGCTTCTTTAAATATGTTAGAAGTAGAAAACCTGCCAGAGAACCAGTTGGCCCTCTGGATGGTGAGGGAGGAAAAGGGGAGATTAAGGAGGACTTGGAAATTGCAGAGAAATTAAATGAGTTCTTTGCTTCTGTCTTCACGACAGAAGACCTTGAGCAGATTCCGCTGCCTGAACGGCCCCTCTTGACTAAAGAATTAAATCAAATACAGGTTAAAAGAGAGGATGTTTTAGGACTAATTGATAAATTGAAGATTAACAAATCCCCGGGCCCAGATGACATCCACCCAAGGGTTATTAGGGAAATGAGAAATGAAATTGCAGATCCCTTAACGGTAATATGCAACTTGTCTCTTAAAACGGCCACAGTGCCGGAGGACTGGAGGATAGCAGATGTCACACCAATTTTTTAAAAAGGAAGGAGGGGGGACCCGGGAAACTACAGGCCAGTTAGCCTTACATCTATCCCAGGGAAGATGGTGGAAAGCCTCATCCAAGAGAAAATCTTAAAACACATAAAAGAACAAACCTTGCTGAGAGAAAATCAGCATGGCTTCTGCAAGGGTAAGTTTTGTCTGACAAATCTTGTAGAATTTTTTGAAAAGGTCAACAGGCATGTAGATTTGGGTGAACCGGTGGATGTAGTCTATCTGGATTTTCAAAAGGCTTTTGACACAGTCCCTCACCAAAGGCTGCTGAGAAAATTGCACAGTCAGGGGATAAGAGGGCAGGTCCTCTTATGGATTGAGAACTGGTTGAGATCCAGAAAACAAAGAGTAGGTGTCAATGGGAAATTTTCACAATGGAGAGAGGTGAAAAGCGGTGTGCCCCAGGGATCTGTCCTGGGACTGGTGCTTTTCAATCTGTTCATAAACGACCTGGAGACAGGGATAAACAGTGAGGTGGCCAAGTTTGCAGATGACACAAAACTTTTCTGTGTGGTAAAAACGAGAGAAGATTGTGAAGAGCTCCAGAAGGATCTCTCCAAACTGCGGGAATGGGCTACGAAATGGCAAATGCGTTTTAATGTAGCCAAATGTAAAGTAATGCATATTGGGGCGAAAAATCAAAACTTTATCTATCAACTCATGGGCTCTGAGTTATCCGTGACAGATCAGGAAAGAGATCTTGGTGTGTTGGTGGACAGCTCCATGAAGGTGTCTCCCCAGTGTGTGGCAGCGGTGAAGAAGGCCAATTCCATGCTAGGGATTATCAAAAAGGGGATTGAAAATAAAACAGCCAACATTATGATGCCATTATACAAAACAATAGTAAGGCCGCACCTGGAGTATTGTGTACAATTCTGGTCACCGCATCTCAAGAAAGACATAGTGGAACAAAAGGTGAGAGAGAGCGACTGAAATGATTACTGGGCTGGGGCACCTCCCTTATGAGGAAAGGCTAAAACATTTGGGGGTCTTTAGTCTGGAAAAAAGGTGCCTGAGGGAGGATAGGATTGAGACATACAAAATAATGCAGGGCATGAGTAAAGTGGATAGAGGGAAGCTCTTTTCCCTCTCACAAAATACCAGAACTAGGGGACATACACTCAAATTGAGGGCTGGGAGAGTAAGAACAGACAAAAGAAAATATTTTTTCACCCAGTGCGTTGTTAGTCTGTGGAACTCCCTGCCACAGGATGTGGTGATGGCATCTGGCCTGGATGCCTTCAAAAGGGGGATTGGACAGATTCCTGGAGGAAAAGTCCACCACAGGTTACAAACCATGATGGAGATGAGTAATCTCCAGGCTTAAAACCGGGGTATTTCAAGGGCCAGAGGCAGGGGAGTGGGATCAGGAGACAGATATCTAGTCTCATGTGTTCCTAGAGGCATCTGGTGGGGCCACTGTGAGATACAGGAAGCTGGACTAAATGGGCCTTTGGCCTGATCCAGCATGGCTCTTGTTATGTTATGTTATGTTAAGTAGAGATGGGAGCGTATCAGGAAAAAATGGTGATTTGTTTTGATTTGTGATTCGTCCCAAGTCAATGAATCACAAAAAATGGATTTACAATTTTTTCCTGATAAGTTGACAAATTGATTGTTTATTAATTTAAAACTATAAAATTACACAGTGAAATAAGTACAGTGGAACCTTGACTTACATACTGCTTGACTTGCATCATATTTGACTTGCAGCAAGAAGGGGCCTGTTTGACTTGAGTCGCAGGCTTTGACTTACATCTCGGAGCCCCGGCGCAAGGCACCGGAATCGGGCGGCATCCATGACCCAGCATCGCGACTGCCACCTCCAAACTGCTCCTGCCTTCTTCCTCTCCTCCAGCAGCGGCGGCTTCGGCGAGGCCAGTTCAGAGCACCTGGAGGTGGTCCTCGGCCTCACCGAATCCGCTGCTGCTGCCGGAGGAGAAAAAGGGCCGGGAGCTTGGGGCTGGCCTCGCTGGTTAGACAGTCGGCTCAGTCTTGTAAAAAATCTGGCTGCAGAAGTCTGGTCCACAATAGAAGCATTTTAGTTGGGGAGCTGTAAAGTTGTGCGACTCTAATGGTAAGCATAGAGTTGTTCAGAACTTGGAACGTCAGGTTAAAAATCAGTAAAACTTAAATGTTAGACATTGGTGCTATGAACATTAAAAATGGAGGCATATAACTTGTGGACTATAATTCCACTGCCTCCTCCTCTCTTTGAAGAGACATTTCATTTACATCCCCAGAAGGAATCTCCTATCCCAGTCAAATCTGTGTTAAATTGCTGTTTTCGGGGGTCTTTTTCATCATCTGGAACGGATTAATCTGCTTTCCCATTACTTTCTATGGGAAACGTTCATTTAACTTAAGTCATGTTTGACTTAAGTCTAGACCACTGGAACGGATTAATGACGTAAGTCAAGGTTCCACTGTAAATGTGGATGTTTGTTTTGTGTCTACATTTAAATTTTTTTAAAATCCTATAAAATCGGACCTAGAGAAACCAAATTTCCAGTAAATCTTCCCGTGACTCTTCTCTACAATCCCTCTAGTGTTGTAAAGACTGGGCTTCAGGCATCTGAGTTATGCACCTACAGAGTTCCCCACCCCCCGTGGAAAATACCCTTAAGCATATGGCTTGGGGAAACCCAACCAGGCATGCAGAACCCACTATTTGCCATATGTGGGGCGATTGTAGAACAGAGGGAGGGGGATTTTACCTGTAAATGATGTGTTTCTAGAATGCTTTGGAGACCATTTGATTGGCCAACAAATTGAGAAATCAAAAATTGTTAAAAATTTGTCAGTTCCTATTCGTTGGGGGGGGTATCAATTCATCTGAGTACAAACTGACAGGTGAGCAATTTGTGAACCAATTTTGCACTTTGTGTTTTAATTCGTGCCCATTGCGTGTGGGAGCCATGGTGGTGTCACAGCTGCCACGTCGCAGTGGAGCTGGAGAGTAGAGATGAGCACGAAAAGCAAAAATGGCGTTCCATTTCCGTTTTGGTTCGGGCCCTTTTCATTTTGGTTCGGTTCCGTTGAAATGGATTTTTCTAGAAAAACTTTGGTGTGTGTGTGTGTGTGTGTGTGTGTGTGTGTGTGTGTGTGTGTGTGTGAGAGAGAGAGAGAGAGAGAGAGAGAGAGAGACTGCAGGATGCTTCAATGCCCACCTCTCTGCCAAGGACCCCCCCCCCCCCCCTGAACATTCAGCCAGAGGCAGGACCTTGCTTGTGACCCTAAGCAGGAGAGGAAGGCTGTTATTAGGAAAGCTACAACCAGGGGAGAGCAAGAGGGAGGAACAGGGTGATGGTGGTGGTGATGTGGTGGTGGTGGACCATTGCTCCCCTAACCCGGAATGGATGCCCGAGGGCACGCCAGAGAGCAGAGAATGAAAAGGCTTCCTCTGTTGGGCTGTGAGTCTTGGAATTCCGCAACCCTGGCTGTGCCGCTGAGGGGATTCTGGGAGTTGTGGTCGCCAAAATTCCAAACGGATGGAAGCATCAGCCGCATTATTATGCTGCAGCTTAGCTCGGCGGGTTTCAGCAGAGCCTGAATCAGGCGGCTGGGCTCAAAGCGTTCAGTAAATAGGGCTTGTTAAGCCTTCTTGTTGTTGAATGTTGTGTTGCATGTTTGTGCACTGTTATTTTATCAGAATGCTCTCTATATAAAAAGATAAAGCTATATAAATAATATAATATAATATGGTGATGATGACGACTGCTACTTGCTATTATTGTTGTTAGCATTATTTGTTATAAGTAAGACCATTATTATCATCCCTTATTTACCTAAGGGTTGACTTAGCATTCAGCAGGTGGTTCAGTGGGTCTCCTCTAGCGGAAGCACTGCTGGGCTTTGGCTTGCATGGGTTCTCCTTGCGGCTCAAGAAGCAGTGCCTTTAGCGGTCGCTCACAGGCGCACATCGGGCAGCATCCTTTGCTGATCTCTTTTCCTGTTGGCAGGGGCTCCAGAGGCATCGACCGCCCCACAGATCATTTCTCCAAACAGCCGAGTGGTCTATGAACTCAAACCAGGTAAAACCCCCCCCCACCACCACCACCCATCTCACATACACACACACGCCACCAAAAAATAAAAAAAAATCAGAAAGTGGTGCCTCCGTGTAAGCGCCCTCTTGCCCGGTCAGCCCAGGGCTCAGCTAGGGAGAAACCCTTCAGATCTCCTTCTGTTAGCTACATTTGCTGTTCAAAGTGTCGCCTCCCCCCCCCCAACTCCTGCCCAACTACCTTGGACTGGACCTGCCTCCTGGTCTAAGCAAGCTCCGTATTGTCCAAACCACAGGGGGTGGGGAAGGTATGCCCCCACCCTCCAGTCCAACCCCCTTGACACCCCCATTTGGTCTTAGGATGATGATGACAGTTCCTCCCTATGAAAGCCCATCTTGCAGTGGGGGGTGGGGTGGGGGACGTGGTTTGGCATTTGGTACATTTTTTGTTTCCGAAACTCTCTTTTATAGCCCCTCCCCTTCCCCTCCCACCTTCCCCCCCCCCCAAAAAAAAACCCCAGCTACACTGTTGTTTTGCCGGATCCAATGTCCTCTCCTTTCCAGAATGTCGGGCAGTGCCCCTCTGAGACCCTGCCTGTCTTCTCTCTGGCTGCTTTTACGTGACCCCTAAAATCCGCTAGCAACTTAAATGCAGATTCCTCCCCCACCCCCCCACCCCCCAAATGTGGTTTTTGTCCTTGTTCCTGTGTTCCCATCCTCCCGCACTCTGATTCTATTGCTTCTGTCTGCAGTGATGGGAGGGAGAAAAAAAATGCAGGTTCACATCGGCAGCAGCTAATTGTTCCAGCCCGTTAGGATTCCTGTCTGTTAAAGGGGGGGGGGACCCAACAAAAAAAAAAAAAAAAGTGGAGGAGGGCTAGGCATGCAATGTTTTAAAAAGAACAGCAACAAGGATTTTACCTCCTCGAGGCCAGGTACTTGTAGCCAGCACTTTGCAGCAGATTTTAGGGGTCATGTGAAGGCAGCCTATGGCAGCCCTCCATGTGTTTTTCAGAGTCTCTTGTCCATGTTGTGGTTGTGCACTACCATGCATTGCAGTTAATTCCTTGGAACCCTGGGCTGTGGTGAACCTGGAGCCCCTCCTGGGATTCATGAGATCCCACCCTCTCTCTCCATAGGGGACCAACTTCTCGTGCCTTGCGAGGTGGACTTCACCTTCCTGAAGGACTCTCCACAGGAGGTCTGGTGGACCATTGATGGGAGGAACACGGATGAGATCACCGACCTCAGATTCAACGTCAGCCACAGGTACACCATACAGGACAGTGGGCTGGCCACTGGATGGGTGGAGTAAAAATTTGGAATGGGATGGGATGGATGGATGGATGGATGAGATGGCTCACAGTTTCCCTGTTGTCTTTCTGTCTCTCTGTCTGTCTCTCTGTCTGTCTGTCTGTCTGTCTGTCTGTCTGTCTGTCTGTATGTATTTATTTATTTATTTATTTATTTATTGGATTTTTATACTGCCCATCTGGTAGCGAGGTCACTCTGGGCGGTTTACAACAATTAACAATTCATATAATTCATACAATAAAACCATAAAATAGTAACACAATAAAATACAAATACAATTAATATCTGTAGTGAGAAGACAGTGGCTGAGCCCAGGGGTGAGGGCACAAGAAGGGGAGGTTTTGGCCAGCTGTGGTCCCATAAGGAAGGCAGATCTACTGGAGGACAATCCCAGTTCTTGATGTTACTTTTTAAATGAGAGGGGTAGGGGGTCTTTTTCTGCACGTGAAATGGGATCTACTTCGCACCCTAGCTCACTCCTTGTATAACTATATGTAGCTGTCTTGTGACAGGTCAAAAGTGTGAGCCCCCTCGCGTCTCCTCCAGGTACAAACAGGAATTAAACATGGGGATAATTGCAAGTGTAGGATGCTGATAGTGATGGTGGCTTCTGTTGGAGAGGAAACAGTTAATGAGTGCCTGCCGGATGGTGGACGTTGTATTTCAAACTCGCCCCTTCTTCCAAGCGAAGGGTGAACCGTTGCCCACAAGGCTGGTGCTGGGAAAAGGCCAAAGAGGGAAGCTCTTCTCCCTCTCCCAAAATGCCAGAACTAGGGGACATCCACTCAAATGGAGGGCTGGGAGAGTAAGAACAGACAAAAGAAAATATTTTTTCACCCAGCGCGTTGTAAGTCTATGGAACTCCCTGCCACAGGATGTGGTGATGGCATCTGGCCCGGATGCCTTCAAAAGGGGATGGGACAGATTCCTGGAGGAAAAGTCCATCACAGGTGACAAAACCATGATGGAGATGTGTCATCTCCAGGCTTAAACCCGGGGGCCTTCAAGGGCCAGATGCAGGGGAGTGGGATCAGGAGACAGAGATCTAGTCTCATGCGCTCCCAGAGGCATTTGGTGGGGCCACTGTGAGATCCAGGAAGCTGGACTAGATGGGCCCTTCTTGGCCTGATCCAGCGGGGCTCTTCTTATGTTCTTATGTAGGGAGGACCCTGGTCATCGGGTGTTACAACTTTTGGATGGCCCCTGAATTCCACTATTCCTCTTAGACAGCAATTACGTGGGCAAATAATGGGGGAATTTCTCCGGAACCAGGGGGAAGTCAGATTCATTTTCTATTCCATTTGTACTATTTGACTACTTGAGCTGAGGTTAATCAGCCTGGAGTTTTTTTAACCCCGATTCAACTTTTCCCCCTTCTGTAGAATCATAGAATAACTGGTTTGATTCGACTTCCTCAGCTGATCAGACAGAATAACTGGTTTGGAAGCCATAGGATCATAGAATAATTGCTTTGGAATAACCGGTTTGGTTTGGAATAACTGGTTCCTAGGCCGGGACGTCTCTCTCGTTTTGGTGGGGTGGGGGTTGCAGCCCTGGTGGGGATCCCGGTCTCTTCCTCGGCTCCGAGATGTTCTGTGAACAGAGGGTGTTCTCTCCCCCCCACCTCTTTCTTCTTTCCCCTCTTGGCTTTTTCAGGGAGACGTCCTTGCTGGCGGGAAAGACAAAGATTGAGAAGGCGTTGCTTGTGCCAAAGGTGACGGGGAAGGACCTGAAGCGCAATTACACCTGCTTCGCCCATAACAACAACGGGACGGTCAATATGCAGGCGCTGGTGAAGATGAAGGGTAAGGAAGTGCCGGGGGTGTGGGTGCGAGTGCGGGATTCCCCCCCCCTCCCGCCCCGGCCATCCCCCGTGGAGTTTGGTGGCTCAGCAGCTGCTCTGAATGCAAAAAGGCTTTTGCAAGTGGGCCTTGGAGAAGTTACTTTGGGAGCTCCAGCGCCCAAATCCAGGCCAGGCTCACTGAAGGATGCTGGCAGTGGCCATCCCCTCCCCACCCAGCAACACACACTTTCCCAAGGGGGGAGCCCCTGAGCAGCAAGCCGGGTGGCCCTTGTTGCCCATTGCAAGGACTGACCTGTAGGAGATATTTCTCATCCTGGACACTCTTCTGTTTGTACCATTACCATCAGGCAGAAGGTATAGATGTATTAGAACAAGGACAGAAAGATTCAGAAATAGTTTTTACCCAATAGCAGTCACCATGCTAAACTCTGTTAAAAAATTAACTTGATGGGTAATATTAGTGTTGAATGTGTTACACCTATATTGGATGGGGGATTGTGTATGGCTGTTGTTGTTTTTTTAAATTGTAGTTTTTTATGGATTGGGTATGAATGTTGCCAGGTGAAAGAGTGTAGGGCTGTGTGTGTATGTTTGGTTTTTATGTCAGTTTTAAATGAGTGTAAGTGATGTTCGGCATGTGAATGTTGGAGTATGTGTATAGATGGTTTGTTCTTAAATGGTAGATTTTACGTCTCGGATTTTTATGCTGGGTTGTGTGAATGACTGACTGGATGACACTTTTAATCTCGTTGTATTTATACAATGACAATAAATTGCATTCCAATTCCAATTCCAATTCCAATTCCAACCTGGTGCTCGGCGCCCTTAGCCTTCTCCTTGGCTTGTGCTGCCTACCCGGGAGTGTGTGTGTGTGTGGGGGGGGCACGGGAAGGGGAGCGTGGCTGCCTCCAAACCTCCTTGGCTTTCCTCCCCACAGCCGTGGTCCCGAGGTACACCGTGGAGCTGGCCTGCGGACTGGGCACCACCGTCCTCCTGGTGGTCATCTTGACCGTTGTGTACCACGTCTACTGGCTGGAGCTGGTCCTCTTCTACCGGGCACACTTTGGGACCGATGAAACGATCCTAGGTAGGTCCCGTTGGTTACCACCACCACCACCACCCTGACCCCAGCCCCAGCCCCAAATTGGGTATTCCTCAGGGGAGGGACACTTCTAAGCGCACAACCCGTCATGCCGATGATGGCCGCTCTCCCTGGCGTTGGCAATGGCGCTTGCATGCCTGGTCTGGTGCTCGGCTGACCGGTCGGCGGACAGCCAGGAATGTGAGCAGCAGGGCGTTAATCAGTAGGAACTCACCCGTACCCTTTACAAAACGACACTTTTGCTAACAGTATTCCAGCCGCAGGCATTTGTGTTAACATGCAATTGTGCTGTCTTCATTGTGATGTAAGGCGTGTGTAAATTTGCTTTCTTCTGGGATTCCATTGAGTTTTTCAAAGATAACTTTAATGGAAATAGTAATCCTGTTCTTTTTCTTCCTCCGCCACCACCACCACTATTGACTGCTACTAGTTAGAGATGGGCACGACTCAAAAAATGGTGTTTCGTTTGTCGTTTAGGGGGTCCGTTTCGGTTCGTTTTCGTTTTTCGTGAAATTTTTTTGCAAAAAAATTCGTTTCGTTACGTAACAAAGCGAGAAAACGAAAACAAAAAAATAGCTGTTTCGTTAGCATTCATTACAGTTCAATGTATTTGCCGCAACGAAAACGAAACGCACGACAAAATTTCTGTTGTTTCGGTTCGTTTCGTTTCATTTTGGAGACAAAATTCGTTTTTTGTTTCATTACATAACGAAACGAAAAAAATGGAAACGGAAAAATTGCTCGTTTCATGCCCATCTCTACTAGTAGTAGTAGTAGTAGTAGTAGCAGCAGCAGCAGTAGTAGTAACAGTAACAGTAACAGTATATACAGTGGTACCACGACTTAAGAGCAGCTCGACTTAAGAGCAATTCAATTTAAGAGCGGAAAACTGTTGGCATTTTAACTGCCGCCTTACAAATTTTAGATATGGTCTGCTCCATACAATTTTTTTTACAATTGTTTTTTATTTTTTAACTTATTTTTAATTTTTTTAGATAGGTACCCCTACTTAAGAGTAGTTCGACTTAAGAGCATGCATTTGGAATGGATTAAATTCGTAAGTCGAGGTACCGCTGTATTATTGATAGTGTTGTGTTCCATAAATTCTAAATCCAGTTGCCCTTCAAAGATGGAGTAGTTGACCTCAGTGGGGGGCTGAGGACCTTTTTTCAGATTTTCCAGCACAGTGCAACAGGGGCAGAGTTAAACAAGCGAAGATGCACTGTTTTATGCATGCATGTATTTATTTGAAATTTTAATGTAGTAACTCTGTACCATAAAAAGTTACTAGAGGGTATTTTGCTAGGAGAAAAATGAGTTCAACGAAAATTTATATTTACATTTACAGTGGTACCTTGTATAAAGGAATTAATTTGTTCCAAATGAAATTTGGTTAAGCAAATTTTCCTTTGTACAACTTTCCCATAGGAATGCATTGAAAACGGATTAATCCCTTACCGTGACTGTTTTTCTGTTGTACAGATTCGCCCCATAGGCGATTCTGCTAAACAATTTCCCCCTATCTCCGGACATTTTTTCCTTTAAGTGGATTTTCTGTTATACAAACCGCTTGTCATACAAGGCTCCACTGTATTTATTTATTTGATGGATTTTTATACCGCCCATCTGGCAGCGAGGCCACTCTTGGGCAAGGAATCTTTGGTGCCTCCAGTGGCCAAACAGAATATTTCAAATATTCTCTGGAAATTGAGTCATGGCCATTAGGTTAGGGTTAGAAGTCCCGTTGCCATGACTCACCTTCCAGGTAAACTTCACTTGGATGACTCCAGTTCCCTAAGCCAATGCGATTCTTGGTTGCATCAACAGAAGCATTGTGTCTAGATCAAGGGAAGTGATAGTACCACTCTATTCTGCTCTGGTCAGACCCCACCTGGAGTACTGTGTCCAATTCTGTGCGCCTCAATTTAAAAAGGATTTTGAAAACTTTGAGCACGTACAGAGCAGGGCAATCAGGATGATTGAAGGTCTCAAAGAAATGTCTTGCGAGGGATAGCTTAGGGAAATGGGAATGTTTAGCCTTTCCAAAAGAAGACTGAGAGGGGATATGATAGCTATGTTTAAATATTTGAAAGGATGTCATATTGAAGAGGGAACAGGTTTGTTTTCCATGGCTTCAGAGACTAGGACTCGGGGCAATGGTTTCAAACTACAGGAAAAGAGATTCCATTTGAACATTAGAAAGAACTTCATGACAGTTAGAGCTATTCGGCAGTGGAATATGCTGCCAGAAAGGAGGGTGATGGAGTCTCCTCCTTTGGAGGTTTCTAAGCAGAGACTGGATGGCCACCTGTCGGGAGTCCTGTGATGGGGGTTCCTGCATGGTGGGGGTTGGACTAGATGGCCCTTGGAGGTCTCTTCCAACTCTAGGATTCTGTGATTCTATGACTGAGAATAATCACAGGCCTGTTTCAAATATTGGGGTTATCCGGGGGGGGGGGGGCATTCAGGCATGCTCAGAGGCTTTCAGACTTACGAGAACTGTCCTCCCTCTCCCCCATTAATGGTACTTGTTGAACACTCCCCCCCCCCCAAAATTGCGCGGGCTTGAGGGGGGAAAGCAAGATTGCTTGGGGTGAAATGACGGCGGGCTGGGCCTAACCCTAGCCCAGAGGGGGGAAAGCAAGCTCTTTGCTTGCCGCGGCTCCGGGAGGTGACTGTGAAATGGTGATGCCCTGGTTTTGGGACTGTCCTGCCTTTATGCCTGCAACCCCTGCCCTAGCCCTTATGCTGCTGATTCCTGCTTGAGAGCCCCCCCCCACCCCCTGAGTAAATGACCCCTTGTTGCATCTTGTGGCAGTGTGTTCCCCAGGGTCACTACTCATGGGTGGCTCCCCTGAGTTCCCGTAAGGGAACCTTCTGCCCAGGGTGGAGCGCTCATTCCCCGTCTGCAAGAGGGGCTAAGAAGAACAGCCTCCCCGGGAGGGTTGTTGTAAAGACGACAGGGCCCTCATTCCATGGGACGCTTTCGGTATTTTGACTTTCCCTGGAGACTTTCCTGGGCTCCAAGGCAAGGCCTTCTGCCCTTCCGAAACCTTGGGGGGGGAATGGCTCCAAAGTGCAGAAGAGCCTTGCTTGCTGGCGGCCTTCCTCCTTGTTTCCTCCCCTCTTCCCCCAACCCCCCAAACGGCTCTTCCCCCTCCTCCAGGGCTGGGTGTAACTGGATGTGGGTCCGGGGAAACAGAGGAAGGCTGCGTGCAGTCCAGGGTGACCGAACCCACACTTGTGGAGAGAGTTGCACAAGACCCGGGGGGCTCAGAAGAGCAGCCTCTCAGGGCGGGGATCGGGCCCTGCTGCCCCCTTTTGTTGGGGACCTTGGCCTGGACTCGCCCTCCCCAGTTTGACACCCATAGAAGAGCACCCTTGCAAAGAGGGGCTCCCTAAAAATAGCTCCCCAGATGGGCCTTTGTGACATCCCAGATTTATCCCCTTATGGCAACTCCTGTCATTGGGCACCGCATTTGCAGAATATTATGAGCTGGAGCTTCCGGATTAAATGTTGCTGCTGTGGATTCTTCCCAACTTCTCTTTTTATGGGCATTATATTTTAACCTGTTATACTAGTTGTCATATCAGCTTTTGCGCTGGTGCCTCTGAACCTCAGCAGAAATGTTTTATTATTAATATCAAACTCCCCCCACAAGGCTGCCAAGTGAACACACTCCGTGAAAACGTACAATTGTCGTTACAGACCAGTGGTTCTCAACCTGTGGGTCCCCAGATGTTCCTGGACTGCAACTCCCAGAAGCCTCCACCACTCGCTGTGCTGGAAGGGGTTTCTGGGAGCTGCAGTCCAGAAACATCTGGGGACCCACCGGTTGAGAACCACTGTTATAGACCATCAAGTGGCTTCCCTGCAAATGATCAACCTCCAAATGGTCCCTTTGTTGGCACCTGCAAATGCAAGGCCATGGCTTTTGTTATGGCATTGATCCCTCTCACATTTTGTCTTCCTCATTTCCTCCTGCCTTCAGCCTTCCCCAGCATCATTGAATTTTCCAAACAGACTTGTGTCAGCTGACGCAAAACACGCAGACTAAATACATGCATGCATATTTTTTAAAAATAAGCAAATTGTAGAATTGACATAGGAATCACAGGTGAGCATCATAACTTCCTTTTTCTTCCCAAGCCTGCAGAAACACTTTTAAAAGCCTTATTTGCTGCTGCTGCTGCTGCTCCTCCTCATCCTCATAATCATCATCATCATGTGTTGTAGATTAATTCTGACTGATGGCAACCCTTTCCAGGTTTTTCTAGGTGGAGAATATTGAGAGAAAGAAGGGCAGGGCATCAAGTTTATTCTGATTTAACAGGGACCCCTTTCAGGGATTTCTGGGTTGAGAGTAACACAGAAGTGGTTTCCCCCTTCCCTTTCTCTGGCGGCAACTGGGACTGGTTCTTCTGGTAATAGGAGGCACCGGTGGTGGTGGTGGATCGAACGCCCAACCTTTGGGTCTGTGGAGACCTAACTTGAGCTAACTAGTGCAACAGAGAGAGAGAGTCTGGAAGTTGAGTCATGGCTACTGGACTTCTTCTTTTTCTTGAGAGATAGGAATGTTTAGCTGCTCATGCAAATAGCTTCGTCAGTCTGAATACAGCTAGTGCGAGTCCTGTATTCAGACTGATGAAGCTGTTTGGATGAGCAGCGAAACATTTCTATCTCTCAAGAAAAAGAAGTCCAGTAGCCATGACTCAACTTCCAGATAAACTCACCTGGATGACTGAGAATCTTCACAGAAAAGAGAGAGAGAGAGAGAGAGAGAGAGAGAGAACTGTTTTTGCTCTCTCCCAGGCCAAGCAGAAGGGGGTTGCAGTTCTTCAGTTTTGCCTGCCAAGAGGAGACGAGCAAGGATTTGCTCCCTGGGGAGGGGAGGCAGCCCACCTTTTTCTGTACGACACCCTCCCCCAACCTCTTCGGTTTTGCCTTCTGAACCAGAGGCAGGGAAGGGGAGAAGCCGGAGAAGCCTCTCTCCTCACCTGTTGAATGTGTGTTTTCTTCCTTCCTCTGCTTCTGCTTTGGAACAACTGCGGGGAACCCCCCCCCCAACCAGACGGGAAGGAGTATGACATTTACATCTCCTATGCGAGGAATGCTGAGGAAGAGGAGTTTGTGCTGCTGACGCTGAGAGGCGTCCTGGAGAACGAGTTTGGCTACAAGCTGTGCATTTTTGACCGAGACAGCCTCCCTGGAGGAAGTAAGTACAAACACGGCAGGAACCTGCCCCTTCTCTTCTCTTCTCTTCTCTTCTCTTCTCTTCTCTTCTCTCTCTCTCTCTCTCTCTCTCTCTCTCTCTCTCTCTCTCTCTCTCTCTCTCTCTCTCTCTCTCTCTCTCTCTCTCTCTCTGTCTCTGTCTTACTTTCTCACTCACACACACACATGCGCGTGCTTGCGTGCGCG
This sequence comes from Phrynocephalus guinanensis, assembly GCA_037367245.1. NCBI lineage: Eukaryota > Metazoa > Chordata > Lepidosauria > Squamata > Agamidae > Phrynocephalus > Phrynocephalus guinanensis. Next base: position 140,497,264 of record CM074735.1, read on the forward strand.
CGCACACACACACACACACACACAGAGGCACACACCGCCCTTCTTTCACCTACAACAGAGAAGCACCAGGGAACCTCACCGCAAAGCGGAATGATGGGGCCTGTATGGTTATGTTTTCAGAGTCCTGCAACTGCTTCGAGGCGAGATGCCTGGCATTATTTGGCAGAAGCCGTTTTCTGCTGCCACCCAGAAAGGTTCCTGTCAAATATGATCAATTAGCCTTTAAGGTGCCACCAGCCTTCCCCCATCCCCCACCCCCAAGTGCTTTTTCCTCTCCTTGTGGCCCCTTAAAGCAGGGGTGTCCAAACTTTTTGCAAGGAGGGCCAGATCTGGTGAGGTGAAAAAATGTGTGTGGGGGGGGGGCACGACCATTCAGCCAAATTGGGCCCCCGGGCTGGATTTTGGACAAGTCTCTAATGCAAGGAGGCAGGGAGGATGCTGCAGCAATGGAGCTGAGGGTGGGTAGGTTGGGCTGGTGGCTGGGGTGGGGGTGAACAGAGGCAGGGAGGGAGGGCAGGAAAGCCATAAAACTGCAAGCTAACATCTCCATCCAGTATGGGGAGCGGCCAGCTGGCAGGGATGCATGACAGCCTGAGCCAGTGGGGAGAAGAAGCCGCGGGCCACTCAGAATTTGAAAACGGGCTGCATTTGGCCCCCGGGCCTGACTTTGGACATGCCTGCCTTAAAGGTTCTTTTCCTCCAAATGAATGTTGCATTTCCATCTCCTTTAATGGTGTTGTGGAGGGTTCTACTTTTCCTACCACCACCACCACCACCACTACCACCCCCCCCGCCTAAAAGCAGACTTGTCATCCTTTCCCAAGAACCCTCCGTGCCAACAAAGGCATCTGCTTTCTCAGCAGGCTTTCCTGAGTTCTGTTCTCAGGGGGCCTGTGTGCTCCTGCCTTTTTCAAGGACACCGAAACCAAGGGCAGAAGGGTCAGGTCTGGTTTCTCTGCCTTGCTCAGCATCACTTTGTCGAACGCATTGGCTGTGACATAACATGACAAGTGTGGATGGGGCGAACTCTTGCCATGACCGGGAGCCTCTCGGCTTCCTGGCGTGGATCCCCAAGTGGTTTCTATCGGGGTCCTGAAAAAATGTGTCCCTTTAGGAGAGCAGCATAAGCAGCCTACGATAGACTAGCCAGAGGCACAGTTCTGCTCACTCCCTATCTGAGCTCGCTTGGACCATTTCTTGCTGCAGGAATAATGGCTTCGCTTGCGTTGTCTTTCTCCCTCTCCCTGATCTCCAAAACCTAAGTTCCGCTCAGAAAACATTGGCAGTCCATGTTAGAGGCTGTTGTGGTGTCAGGAGGGAGGAGGGGGAGTGACCTGCTAGCAGGTGGAGCTCTGTGTCTACGGGGTCACGAGGGTGGGCAAATAAGGGGTCACAGGTCCAAGACCAAGCCTCCCCTCTCCTTCCGTGCCCTTCCGCAAGAGATACTATGGGGCATTTTTTTGAATCATAAAATGGGAGATCTGGGAGGGATGCTGAGGGTCATGAGGTCCCCTGCTCTGAAGCAGGAGATCCAGGGCGAAAGGAACCCTGTATATGTAGGGATGTTTAATGTTGGTTTCATGTATTTGCTACATTGGGTGCTTTTTTCAAGTTTCATCCGCTGTGTGCCTGAGCGGCGAACCAGTCACGGTGGCCTTTGGTAGCCCGATGGGCAGTCTAAACGCCAAACAAACAAACAACAGACCAGGTCCTTCTGCCTGGATGAGCACCCGGGGTGTGCCCGTTCATGATTCCCTTTTGCTCTGCAAATTACATTGAAAGTAATCTAAACTAATTGGATTCAGTTTGATTTGTTCCTCACCTTGAGACTGGAAGGAAATGGTTTTTGGCCGTTGACAGTCTCTAGGGACTTGGCTGCTGGCCTGTTTGCCTGTGTCCAGATAACAATGCTGATCTGCAGGTCTCTAGTGCACCCCCGCCCCAAAAAAGGAACTTCTCTCAGCCTTGCCCCCTTTCTTTCTGAGCCTGCCTTTTCTCCTGTCGTTACCGACTCCCTTTCTGCTTGGTGTGGCCATCTGGCCCTCCTTTGGGGCTGACTCCATCCCTGCAATACACTCTGTCGGTTCCCAGTGTGGTGTTGTGGGTAGACTGACAGGCGAGGACTCTGGAGAAAAGAGGGTTCAAATCCCTACTCAGCCATGTGGGCATGGAAGTGGCAGGAACCCCACTCCTTAAATACCCCCCCACGTGCCTTGATAACCTTGTTAGGATCACTTTGGGTTGGTCCCAAGTAGACAGGACCTAACCACCACCCACCACCACCACCACCACCGCCCCACCACGAGAAGAAAGCTGTCCTTGTACTTGTCCTCTTCTCAAAGCCACACAGGCAGATCCTCAGTTGTCCCCCCCCCATGTGTGTGTACATATGCCCTTGGATTGGGTCCCTATGACGCTACTCACACAAGGCACTCCATCAGCTGTGGGGAACTGGCTTTCTGAACACCCCCCCCCCACACACACACACACCCTAAGCACCATGAACACTGCCCTTATAGAGTTGACTCGGTGGTGTTTTTTTAATCCTGTGTTGTTTTCTTTCTTTTCTTTCTAAATAATTAAGAGCGACATGTAATGGAAACAAGTGAAGGGCCGTTTGTAATGAGTCCACAGGCTGGTAGAAGTTCCTCAAAGGGGGCAATGAACAGCTTTAGAGGGAGTGAATTGATGCTGTTCCGATGTAGCTGCAGAGAAATCCAGACTTTTGCCTTTTAAAGATTGCTCTTTAAAGGCACACTTGCTTGCTTTATTTCTTTGGCTGGTTGGTTCATATAGGCACCACATTAACTATACCTACAGCAATTTGGAGATTTCAGAAAATCATAGCAAAAACAAGATAGAACAAGATATACAAATTAAAATATTAATATTAATTATCCAGGAGACCTGGTTGTTGAAGGCAGGTGTGGCAAGTTCTGTTTTTAACAATTTCCTAGACCTAAGGAGGGAAGGGCCCTATTGTATCTCTTTTGGTCACCTCTTCTGACTTGGGGGGGGGGCACCACTGAGAAAGCCCGATTCCATGTCTTTGCTTGAACAAAGCCGTGACCAACAATGGTCGTTTTCAGCCAGGTCCTCTCCTCCTGTGTTGGAACACAACTCCCATCGTCCTCGGCCACTGCGCTAGGTGAGTGGAGTTGCAAACCAGAATTTCTCTATGCAAGCTTGAGATCACGAACGTTACCACCCTTACTTGAAGCAGCGAGTTCCACTGGCCTTAGAAGGTCCCGCTCCTAAATACAGATGGGACAGGGTTGCAATGGGAGGCAATGATCCTACGCATGTAGTGAGTGGGGGGTCTTGTTGAAAGGAGCGGGGCTTGCTTCTGTCTCAGGTTGCCAAAGGTCAGTGCCGCAGATGTTTTAGTAAGGGCTGGGCAAAGTGCAGCGTCGCCAGTGGTAAGGAATGCCAAGGAGCAACGGCCAAGCAGCTCCTGAAGACCTGAACCTTCCTGGGCTTAGGAAAAGATAAGAAACGAAAAATGAAAAGGCCTTTAAGGGAAAAAAAACTGGACAGCTATCCATCAGATCTGCTTTGATTTGTATTCCTGCCTCGAGCAGAGGGGTACACTCTATGGCCTCCTCTGCTCCTTCCATAGTCATGATTCTATGATTCTAAGTAGAGATGGACACGATTTAAGAAACAAATGGCAAAAATGTGTTAAAAATCACTTGATTCGTCAATTCGTATTCAAACAAATTGATAACCCAACAAATACAAATTGATGAATTTTTAGGGATGTTTGATGCTCTTCCCATTCATGATTTACGGATGTAAGTAGAGATTGACATGCTCTTTCCAAATAGCAAAAATGTGTTAAAAATCACTTAATTCTACGATTCAAAGTAGAATTGATAACCCAACAAATACAAATGAGGAAATTTTTAGGGATGTTTGAAATGCTCTTCCCATAGTCATGATTCTACGATTCTAAGTAGAGATTGACATGACTGAAGAAGCGAATGGCAAAAATGTGTTAAAAATCACTTAATTCGTCAATTCGTATTCAAACGAATTGATAACCCAACAAATACAAATTGAGGAATTTTTAGGGATGTTTGATTCATGCTCTTTCCATAGTCATGATTCTACGATTCTAAGTAGAGATGGACACAACTTATGAAACAAATGGCAAAAATGTGTTAAAAATCACTTAATTCGTCAATTCGTATTCAAACAAATTGATAACCCAACAAATACAAATTGATGAATTTTTAGGGATGTTTGATTCATGCTCTTCCCATAGTCATGATTCTACGATTGTAAGTAGAGATTGACATGACTGAAGAAACAAATAGCAAAAATGTGTTAAAAATCACTTAATTCGTCAATTCGTATTCAAACGAATTGATAACCCAACAAATACAAATTGAGGAATTTTTAGGGATGTTTGATTCATGCTCTTTCCATAGTCATGATTCATGATTCTACGATGACATAAGTGAAGAAGCGAAGATAAAAATCACTTAATTCGATTCGTATTAATTGATAACCCAACACAAATGGAGGAAAGGGATGTTTGATTCATGCTCTTTCCAAAGTCACGATTCTAAGTAGAGATGGACACAACTTAAGAAACAAATGGCAAAAATTCGTAAAAATCACTTTCGTATTCGTATTCAAACAAATTGATAACCCAACAAATACAAAAATTGATGAATTTTTAGGGATGTTTGATTCATTTTTAGAAACAAATAGCAAAAATGTGGATGTATTTTGATAATTCAAATGAATTTTTAGGGATGTTTGATTCATGCTCTTCCCATAGTCATGATTCTACGATTCTAAGTAGAGATTGACATGAACTGAATGGCAAAAAAATGTTAAAAATCACTTAATTCGTCAATTCGTATTCAAACGAATTGATAACCCAACAAATACAAATTAATGCTCTTTCCATAGTCGTCGATTCGTATTCAAACGAATTGATAACCCAACAAATACAAATTGAGGAATTTTTAGGGATGTTTGATTCATGCTCTTTCCCATAGTCATGAGTCTACGATTCTAAGTAGAGATTCTACGATTCTTAAGTAGAGATGGACACGACTTAAGAAACAAATGGCAAAAATGTGTTAAAAATCACTTAATTTGTCAATTCGTATTCAAACGAATTGATAACCCAACAAATACAAATTGAGGAATTTTTAGGGATGTTTGATTCATGCTCTTTCCATAGTCATGATTCTACGATTCTAAGTAGAGATTGACGCGACTTAAGAAACAAATGGCAAAAAAGTGTTTAAAATCACTTAATTCGTCAATTCGTATTCACATGAATTGATGACCGAACAAATACAAATTGATGAATTTTTAGGGATGTTTGATTCATGGATTTGCCGTGGTTCTTGAGAAGAGCTGGCTGACATGACTTTCTGGGGCCTCAGCCACCTGGTAGGTAGTGCGGTGCTCCCCCCCCCAAAAGGAGCATTGCCCATGGCTGTTCGAGAGGATGCTCTGTCATTGCCCCCAAGCTTATGGGCCAGAGTTAATTTCCTTTCCCCCCCTGGGAATGGGTTATGCTCCGTCCTTCCATGTGTGTGCTTAAGCCGCCTAATCTGCTTAGAGAGAGAAAGATGGCTGGGCATGAAATAGCTGTCAGCTCATCTCTGGCTTCCTGGAGAGCCTTCGCTGGCCCTCCAAGGGAGGGAGGGGGGTGATTAAGCCATCCTTAAAGATCCTGCAGGGGAAGGGGGAGGATCCTGCAGGTCTGTGGGGCACTTTCTCTCTCTCCCCCCCCATGCCCCATGGATTCCTTTTTTGGGACCAAAGTGAAGGTGGCCGACCCAGCCCTCTGGGTGCCCCCCCCCGTGAAGTGAGTGTGAGGTTGCCCTCCTCTGGAGAGGGAAGGGCGCGGGGACAAACGTGTTCAGAGTGGCTTAGCGTGTGTCGGCGAGACACCGCTGCAGGAGTCTGGGTTGACAATTGTGAGCAGGGAGGTGGGTGGCCTTGTGAGAACAATCACCCCGGAGTGCGTCTGTGGCAACTGGGTGATGGAGTCAAAATTAAGACGACGGAAAGCTCAAGGTGGCGTGGGGAGGGGCATCCCTATTTTTTTCCACACGTATATACCCGCTCTTGCTGGGTACTTGTTGTTTTGTGATTCCATTGTGGTTTTGTATTATTGTTTCTTTTTTCTCTTTAGATGCTTACCATTTGTATTATGTTTTGGATTGTTTGATAAATTAAATTATTGTTAACCGCCCAGAGTTCCCGTTTGAGGAAAACTGGATTGAAGTATACAAATAAACAAATAAATGAATGAATGAACAAATGAACAAACAAACAAATAAATAAATAAATAAATAAATAAATAAATAAATAAATAAATAAATAAATAAATAAATAGTGATTACCAGAACTAGGGGACATACACTCAAATTGAGGGCTGGGAGAGTAAGAACAGACAAAAGAAAATATTTTTTCACCCAGCGCGTTGTAAGTCTATGGAACTCCCTGCCACAGGATGTGGTGATGGCATCTGGCCTGGATGCCTTCAAAAGGGGAGTGGACAGATTCCTGGAGGAAAAGTCCATCACAGGTTACAAACCATGATGGAGATGTGTAATCTCCAGGATTAAAACCAGGGTACTTCAAGGGCCAGATGTAGGGGAGTGGTATCAGGAGACAGATATCTAGTCTCATGCGCTCCCAAACGCATCTGGTGGAGCCGCTGTGAGATCCAGGAAGCTGGACTAGATGGGCCTTTGGCCTGATCCAGCAGGGCTCTTCTTATGTTCTTATGTTCTTATTAATGGCTGTTACTTGTGATAATTAGGGATTACTCTCAAGATCACGGGCAGTCCACTACCACCACCACCACCACCCTAGCCTCAGCAGCACACACACAGGATATGTGCTGTTGTCGCCCCTATAATCTTTCTTAAATGCCTTTTCATTTTTCATTTCTTATCTTTTCCTTCCCTGTATCCATTCTCTGTTCCTTCCTTCCTTCCTTCCTTCCTTCCTTCCTTCCTTCCTTCCTTCCTTCCTTCCTTCTTTTCTTCCTTCCTTCCTTCCTCCCTGCAAAACTGACACTTTTCAAACTGCCAGATTTTTGTACAACCAAGTTTCTTTGCAAGACACTCAGGGGGGGAAAGGCAGCGTAAGAAAGGACACTGGGGGTATTTATTCAGTCACCCGCTTTTAGCATTTAATGAGTCATCTTTCCAGATTCAGTCCAGGAATTCACGCTGTCCATATGCAGCCAGAGAGGCATCCCATCCATCCAGAGGGAAGTGAATAAATCGCCCTCTTTCAGCACCGCTGATGCCGAGGCAGAAGTGCCTAATTGTATGTGTTCTAAAATAAGAATAAAGCTGGGAGACTGAGCTATTGCTGGGCCTTATGAGATCCACTACGCAACTCAAAATAAATGTCCAAGTGAATATGCAGTAAAAGTCTAGGATGATGTAGTGCCGAAGCTGTTGTGCATATTGTAGAGGGGTGTGGTGGCTCAGTGGACTAAGGCTTCCAAAAACTGTCGGCTGCATTGTTGGCAGTTTGACAGTTCGAATCCCGGGTGCCACGCAGCAGAGTGAGCTCCCGCTGTTCACCCCAGCTCCATGTAAACAATGCAAGTAGATAAATCGGTACCACCGTAAAAAGCAGGAAGGTAAAACAGTGTTTCCTTGCAGCCATGCCGGCCACGTGGCCATGGACTTGCACAACACTGGCACTTTCGGCTTGAATAGGGAGATGACTACTGCCCCTACAGTCTTTTTTTTTAACAGTTTTTATTAACAACCTTACTGTAACACAATATAGTACATTATTTTCCTTATGATTTCTGCTAGTAAAATTTATAACAGTTTATAACAACCCATTGTATAATCCATTTTCCATCTTGCTTAATCAATCTATCACTAGTTGCAGTATCTGAATTTAACAGTGGGTGCCATATTTCCATAAAGCGGTCCTGTTTAATTTCCCCTTTATACAATCTAACACAATAAGTCAATTTTTCCATTCCTACCATTGCCCATACTTTGGTCCTATATTTTTCCATATTTAAATTTTGTGCTGATTTCCAGCATCGGGCTATTTCATTCCTAGCTACACCTATGAGGGTTGTACTGCCCCTAGAGTCGGACACAATTTTTACCTTTACTTTTACCAAGATGGAGGTAGATGAGCAGGGTATATGCTTCCAGGAAGGAAAGCAAACAGGGAGAGACCTAAGCCATCCCAATTAAGCATCTTCCTCAGCCCAGCTCCTGAGACGGCTCGTAGCTTTTTTCTTCTCCTATTCTTCCAGGCCAATAATATGGGGAGGTAAAAGCTGATCGTTCAAAAGTTCGGAGGCTCGCCTGCAATTCCTGCAGCCCTTTTTCCTGCCTGTGTTGTTTTTTTTTGCTGAGCGGCTGAGCCACCCCTTCCCCCGGCCACCCCTCTAACCAGCTCGGTGTGTTTTCTCTCCCAGTTGTGACGGATGAGACCCTGAGCTTCATCCAGCGAAGCCGACGGCTCTTGGTGGTGCTGAGCCCCAACTATGTCCTTCAGGGCACCCAGGCTCTGCTGGAGCTTAAGGCGGGCCTGGAGAACATGGCCTCCAAGGGCACCATCAAGGTGGTCCTGGTCCAGTACCAGCCCGTCAAGAAGAGCAAGGTGAAGGAGCTCCGGCAGGCCAAGGCTGCCCTCAGCGTCATTAAGTGGAAGGGCGAGAAGTCGAGGTACCCCCGGGGAAGGTTCTGGAAGCAGCTGCTGGTGGAGATGCCCGTGAAGAACACCCGGGAGCTGGGTGGAGGAGCCTGAGGTCTCCCCACCACCACCACCACCCTCTTTCGAGAGAGACGCTTGAGGGAAGTGGGTGAACTTTGCAGCCAGGGCTTCTGAGCTGCTGCTGGAGGAAGGTTTGGGAGAAAGGAAAGAGTTTTCTTGTGGGGGGGGGGAGGTCCTAACCCCAAAGGATTCCTGGCCCTGATTTGCAAGAGACCGTCTGTAACTTTCCTGGGAGTGTCTCCCTGTTGCTGAGAGTGAGAACAGATAAAAGAAAGTATTTTTTTCACCCAGTGCGTTGTTAGTCTGTGGAACTCCCTGCCACAGGATGTGGTGATGGCATCTGGCCTGGATGCCTTCAAAAGGGGACTTGACAGAATCCTGGTGGAAATATCCATCACAGGTTACAAACCATGATGGAGATGTGTCATCTCCAGGCTTAAAACCGGGGTACCTCAAGGGACAGATGCAGCGGAGTGGGATCAGGAGACAGAAATCTCATCTTGTGTGCTCCCAGAGGCATCTGGTGGGGCCACTGTGAGATACAGAAAACTGGACTAGATGGGCCCTTCTCGGCCTGGTCCAGCAGGGCTCTTCTTGTGTCCTTAAGATGCTGGTGGTGTCTTTTTATATCCAATGTTCAGTATTATTCTTTGCATCAAGTGCACTTAGACGGCCCGGGCAGTCCCAACTTCACTTGTAAGCTGGGAAGGGGGCCAGAAACACCCCAGATGGGTGAGCAAGTGTTATGCCGATACAATCCGTTGTCAGATTTCATGTGGCCCTTTTTCAGCCGTGCCAGGGCGCCCTCGCTTTTTCCCACCACCCCCTGCGCAGCCGTGAGTTTGTGCGGCCTGTGCCTGGACGCTTGGGGTGGCGTGCCTTGAATTCCTCCTCTGCGTTTTGTGCAGGGGGTTGATCGGCAAAGGAAGCCAAACGCCTTGTGGCCTAAATTAAGAGCAAAAGGAAGCTCACATAAGCGGCCCCTTGTGCTCTGGTGGTTTCCCTGTTTCCTGGCCAGCTGTGCAACCCGTCTCACAAGCAGCACGAGAATATGTTGGGGGGTTGTAGGGATATGGGGGGGGGGGAGAATACTGGCCCGATCTCCCTTCTGAATTTAGGAATCAGAATAAGAGCTCCTGCCTTTAAGTTCTTGCAAGAGGAGCACAGTGCAGGTTGCTCCCGCAAAGGACAGGTTTGGAGCAGAATCATGTCTGCCCCGCACACAATCCCAGAGGGATGGACATCCTTTTCATGTCCCTCAAGATTCCTGGCAGGATAAGACCCTTTTAGGAGCAAAGAGGGACACAGGAAGATGCACACCGAAGCCTGTGCAGCAACATAAGGAGCATGAACGGCTGAGCGCAACCAACATGGCACGCCGTGGTGTGCAGTTATTCTAGGGTAATATACAGTGGCACCTTGTATAAAGGAATTAATTCGTTCCAAATGAAATTATGTTAAGTAAATTTTCCTTTATACAAATGTCCCATAGGAATGCTTTGAAAATGGAGTAATCCCATTTTTATGTTGTACGGATTTCCCCATAGGCGATTCTGTTAAACAAATTTCCCCAATCTCTGGAATATTTTATGTTGTACAAATTTTATGTTTACAAACTGTTTGTTATACAAGAGTCCACTGTACAATGGTTCTGGATGTAGGGCTCAGAGGTAAATCTGGGCCTTTGAGGTAAATCAAACCCTGGATTGCCATCCTCCCAGCCCAAACATCTTCTGATGGGTGTATTAGGGGGTGACCAGTCCTGATGGATAGAGGAGCCATCGGGTGCCTGAACTCCTTTGCCTGTTGGTGAAGGTGGATCTGTGGCAGGCATCCTCTGATCTGACGGGGGCTGCCTCCTTCTGGATGCTTCCGCTGCCCCATTGGGTGCCAGAGACCTAACTGGTCATGCAATGGAGCCTGCGGCAGAGGTGGTGGGCCTACGCTGATGTCACGCATGAGCAGTGCTTCACACATTTTTGCCATGTCACGGATTCATGTTTTGTTGTTTGTTTCTTTGTTTATCAACTCAGGACCGATATTCTCTCCTCCTGCCCCCTCCCTTAATGCCTGTTCTGAGACCATCTGCTGTGAAAAGTGTTGTTGTTTTGGTTTCTTATTATTTTTTGTTCTGCATTTCAATAAAGCACCTGTTTTGATACATCCTTGGTTGTGTTTGTGGGCATCATCTCGTTCTCCATTTCATCTTCAACACAGCCATTATCCACCATATTCCAGCGTGCCCCCTGCATACAACCCCTGAGAAGGAACAGGGCCAGCATCTGGGTACCAAATTTTAGACCCATTTTTTATTTATTTATTTATTTATTTATTTATTTATTTATTTATTTAGGAAGGGGCATCATCCAAGTTCACCCCTGGGGCTATTATTCATTCATCCATTTATTCCTTAAATTTTTATTCCTCCCCATTGGTGCAATGCACCATCCTGGCTGATTTACAGCAAGGTCAAAACAGACCAACAAGTTACCAGCTCAAGGGGTGCAAATGGCAAACGGATTGCGAGACAGACTGAGAAATCAGGGTGGGTGGTTGCAAGAGTAGCATAGCAGAGATTCCCCCTGCAAAAGATTTGGAGCCAGATCTTGGCCTCCCCACACGCCATCGCAAAGAGCAGTGTTTTCCTTTTGAACGTTGGGAGGGAGGAAGCCCGGTGTAGCTCCACAGAGTGTCTGTTCCAGAGTTTTCGGAGCCACCATGAAGAAGGCCCTGGCATAATGACTCCAAACCTGGACTACTGTGTACAATTCTGGTCACCGCATCTCAAGAAAGACATACAGTATTGGAACTGGAAAAGATGCAGAACAGAGCGACTAAGATGATTACTGGGCTGGGGCACCTCCGTTATGAGGAAAGGCTAAAACATTTGGGGCTCTTTAGTCTGGAAAAAAGGCGCCTGAGGGGGGATATGATTGAGACGTACAAAATAATGCAGAGCATGAGTAAAGTGGATAGAGGGAAGCTCTTCACTACCAGACCCTCTAAGAACAGACCAAAATACCAGAACTAGGGGACATCCACTCAAACTGAGGCTTAAAACCCAGTGTGTGGCAAGAGTGAGGAACTGAAAATCAAAAAGGGGATTGAAAATATTATTTTCAGGCCCCAGCGTGTGTGTTAGTCTGTGGAACTCCCTGCCACAGGATGTGGTGATGGCATCTGGCCTGGATGCCTTCAAAAGGGGATTGGACAGATTCCTGAAGGAAAAGTCCATCACGGGTCACAAACCATGATGGAGATGTGTAATCTTCAGGGTTTAAAACTGGGGTACTTCAAGGGCCAGATGCAGGGGAATCGTATCAGGAGACAGAGATCTAGTCTCATGCGCTCCCAGAGGCATCTGGTGGGGCCACTGTGAGATCCAGGAAGCTGGATGAGATGGGCCTTTGGCCTGATCCAGCATGGCTGTTCTTAGGTTCTTATGATTCGGTGTGGCAGCCTGGGGGACCATGGCCTGGGGGGTGGGGAGGTAGTGGTGCTGCCAATGACCTTGGGAAAAGACACTCCAACGGGGCGAGATGCTAAGACGCCTTTGGTACGAAGCGACGAAGTGGCTTACCCCTCATGTGTCTTGGGGGGGAGGCATGCTGTTGAGGTGAGGGGAACGCCATAGCTGTTGGGGTCTTGAAAGCTGGAAGAAAGGCAACATTGCACAGTTCCACCGTCAGTCTAGACCTTTGCCAGGGGTGTGGGTCTGGTCATGAGGGGACCCACAAAGATCTCTGGAAGTTAAGCATGGCAAAGTGGGGGTGAGCAGGGGACCCTGGCCCAACATGCAGAGGTGGTGCAGGGGGGGGGCAGCTGACCAGGCTCAAGGAATTCCACAAGAGTGACTCGTGTGTTGAAACCTGCATTGTCCTTGCTGAGTAGGACTCTCAGGAGCCGTGGCTGACGGCCGGAGCAGGGGAGTATTGGCACCAATGGCGCAACAAATGTCTTAACTGAGCACACGACAGATGTGCCCGTTCTGGTGGCTCAGGAAGTCGGCAGAAGGGAGCAGGAGCAGCATTACTCTGACCATGGTCCCTTCCTAACAAGAGAGGCAGAAACCTGGAGCTTTTGATAACTTGGCATTGATCACCGAGAGAAGGCTGAGTCTCCACCAGGAGGACTCGTGGTGTTGAAAAATTGTCTTTGCTTACAGCTCAACCTCCTCCGACTCTCAGGAGCCGTGGCTGATGGCCGGAGCAGGGGGGTCCTGACGGGAGAATAAAATAACAGTGGCCTTGGCTTGTGAAGGGATTCTTTTCCGCCAACCCCTGGAGTGGCCCCCAACTCCTCCGTGTGGCTGTGGGTGAAGAGATCCTCCACCCTTTTCACTGAAAGGTCTTTCAGGATCATCGTGGATGTCTCATGTTTTCCCCTCAGACCCATTTTCCCAATATGTTGGTGCTTGAAACTTGAAATGGTGCAGCTGAAAACAGATCCAAGGATCTGTAATTAGATTAGATGCTTTTTAAAAAAAAAAAAAAAAAATCCCAATAAAGAGCATTGGTGCATTCGTAAGATTACTTTTCTGTAAAAATGAAGTTTGGAGCCGTGCAGCCATAAGAAACAAAACAAAATGCAAGACTAGACTATGTGTGATACCTTCATAGGCTGCTAGAAAATATGAGCTGGGAAAATAGCTGGTAAATCAACAAATGGGCTTTCCAAAGAAAATCCCACTTGGTTCTTGATACCCTCCAGAAGGGTAATGCCCCAACTTGGAGGGCATTAAGCCAAGCAATGCTGGAGCTGTGAAGGCAATCCCCAGGTTGGCTGTGGACAGACAACGTGGTGGCTGTCTGACTGTTGATTCGTGGCAAAAGTAGGTGGGTACTTCCCTTCAGCTGATTGGCCAGAGCGGTGGATCCCCATCTTGGATCCCCAACTGGAATGTCGGCAGATCTTTGGGTCCGTGTCACAGAAGCATAGAATCGTAAAGGTGGAGCTATAAGGGCATCAAGTCCCACCCCTTAAGGCCAGCCTTGAGTCTTTGGTGCCAAGTCCTCAGCTCCAGATTCGAGCTCTTATGACAGTGGTGGCGAACCTTTGGCATTGCAGATTTTTTTGGACCACAACTCCCAGATTTCCCAGGCTGTATTGCCAGTGACAAAGGACAGTAGGAGTTGTGGTCCAAGACATCTGGAGGGCTGAAGGTTCGCCACCACTGGCCTATGAGCTCCCCTCCCTCCCCACGGTCTGGATTGAGGTCACAAGTTGAGTCCAAGACATTGGGGCCGGGGGTGGGGGGTGGGGAGGGGGGAAATGAGCCGAGTCCAACTTGAGTCACTGGTGCAATGTCCGTCTGACTTGACAGCGAGTCTGTGACTTGAATCCCCACATCCTTGGCTCCCAGGTGTGCTTGAGTTACAACTCCCAGGAGCCTCCACTGCTCCCTGAGCTGGCCAGCGTTTCTGGGAGTTGCAGTCCAAGGACATCTGGGGACTAGAGATGGGCACGAAACGCTAAAATCCCATTCTGTTCCGTTTTGTTTTAAATGATTTTTTAATTGTTTCATTTTTCATTTTGTTTCATTTTTTAAAAATGTGTGTGTGTGCGTGTGGTGCTTGTGCATCTTTGTGTGTGTGTGTGTGTGTAGTGCTTGTACATTTGTGCAACTCCCCCCCCCACCGAAGGCCCGCGCACCAGCTGATCAGCACTGGCTTCGGCGGGGGGAAAAGTTTTAAAAGCCCACCCTTTCCCCTCGCTCTATCGAGTCGGGGAAAGGGTAGGCTTTTAAAACTTTTTTCCCTCCCCCAAGCCTGGCCCGCCAGCTGATTGGGGCTTGGGTGGGAAAAAACATTTTCCCCACCCCAGTGCTGATCAGCTGCCGCCCAGGCTGGAGGGGGAGTTTAAAAAGCCCTGGGTGGTGGAAACCGTGGGCTTTTAAAACTTTTTTTCCTGCCCCAGCACTGATCAGCTGGTGCGTGGGGCTTCAGGTGGGGGAAAAGTGCAAAAAGCCTGTGGTTTCCCCACACCTGATTGGTTTCCCTTAGGAATGCATTGCTTCAATGCATTCCTATGTGGAAACGAAAACCGAACGAAACAAAAATTTCCATTTTGTTTCATTTCGTTTGATCTTTGATGGGTCATTTCGTTTTTCATTTCATTAGGGAACGACATGAAATATCGAAACAAAAAAAATCATTTTGTGCCCATCTCTACTGGCCAGGCAATACTGGGAGCCACTGTGCCCAAGGCGTGACTCGCTGTCTCACCTCTGAGTCAGGGCAGGATGCCGGGCTGTCTGGACATGAAGGAGGTGCCTTCTAGCAGCCGTGAGATGTACGGGGGGGGAGGGATAAGGAATGGGGGCCGCACTGGTGTTGGGGGGGAGCTCTCGTGGGGGTCCGAGCAAGGGGCAGAGAGGTCCATCTAGGGCAACTTTGTCCTGTCTTTGCCACCTGCCGGCTGAGGCTTGATCTGCCTGGGTTCTTCCCGTGGCTTTCCTCTCCTTTTCCCTCCTAGATATCACGGAGGCCATCTTTGACTTCATCCAGAGGAGCCGGAAGATGCTCGTGGTCCTGAGCCCGGACTACCTGCTGGAGAAGAGCATCAGCGTGCTAGAGTTCAAGCTGGGCCTCCTGTGCCAGAACAACATCGCCACCAAGCTGGTGGTGGTGGAGTACCGGCCGCTCCCGCGGGCCCACCCCAACGTCCAGCAGCTGAAGGACTCGGTCCCCTTCGTCCCGTGGAAGGGCGAGAGGTCCAAGCGCCCCGGCTCCAAGTTCTGGAAGGCCTTGCGGCTGGCCTTGCCGCTCAGGAGCTTGAGCGCCGCGGGCGTCTCGCCCTGGAACGAGAGCGGCTCATCCCACTCGGACGCCAGCCTGGACCACCACGTCCAGAGGAAGCGGGGCCGGTGGAAGGGGCCGGCGGAAGGCCAGCCGAGCCCCCGGCCCAAGGGGGACATCCCCATCCAAAGGGGGGCGCCCCAGCCGCCCAGGCGGAAGGCCAGAGACCACCACGCCAAGCCGTCCCTGGCCTGCCCCTGCTGCGTCGCCTACTGCAACGAGAACCACAAACTCCGGGGCCACGGGCAAACCGTGGGCACACCCAAGTCGGAGGGGCAGCTTCACCGGCCGCCGGCGGTGGCGGCAGGGGACCTTGTGGGGCGGAGGCACCACTGCAGTGAAAACCCTCCGCCGCCTGGCTCGCAGGTGTCAGCCCTGAGCCTCCGGCGTTAC
The DNA here is from genome assembly GCA_037367245.1 of Phrynocephalus guinanensis. NCBI lineage: Eukaryota > Metazoa > Chordata > Lepidosauria > Squamata > Agamidae > Phrynocephalus > Phrynocephalus guinanensis. Next base: position 140,513,196 of record CM074735.1, read on the forward strand.
GCAGACGCCTCCAACAACAACGACTTTTATGTCCTCTAGCTGAGGGCGGGTGGGTGTGCCTCTCAGCCCCAGGGCTAGGGGAGGAAGGGGAGGAGCACTTGGGAGGCAGTCTCAGCTAGCGCTTGCCATGCACTGCTTCTTGAAGTGTGTGTGTGGGGGGTGGGGGTCATCCCTTCCGCAGAAAGGCATAGCAGCAGGCAAACGTTCCTGAGAGGAGGTACCTCCTATCTTAACAGCATCAGTCCCTGGAAAATCTGTCTCAATTTGGCTACAGAGAGTTGGAGGGGGCATTTCTGGACTGCCCAGTGACAAAAACATGGGTGGCCACCAGAGAGAATCAGTGCAGAGTCAAAACCAAAACGGAATTACAGAGAGCACGTAGTTCGAAGGAAGCATCCCTCCAACGGTGAAGGGGTCTGATTGTCACACCTCCCAAACATAGCTTATAAGCCTGCTTTTTAGGGAGATGGAGCTTCTAGATGTCAATGCAGGCTGAATTTCTCAGGGCTCTCTAGTTATCTGGAACCACTTCTCTGGAAAAAGCCAAGATGGCTTCAGCTAGGAAGACCTGTGATGTGTGTGACCCACTGTGTGAGGCTCAAGGTGGGGTGGAGCTCAGGGAAGCGGAGGCGATAAGCAGCAGGGGAGAGGTGGGAGGGTAAGACAGCTTCTCCCCTCATCTCTTCCAGCCCAGATGTTATCCGCTACAACTAAAGGACCTTAGTTCCCAATTAAGTGCCTGCCGGGTTGGTGGCACCTTGAGGAGAGGCCCTTCTCTCGGTCCCTGGGGCATCTTTTGGTAGGAACACAGTCCGGGGGCATTTATTTATTTATTTATTTATTTATGAATGAATGAATGAATGAATGAATGAATGAATGAATGAATGAATGAATGAATGATAAAGCCCAGGGGCCGCTTACATCATAGGATAGGATGGTTCCACCAGCAGACCAAAGGACCTTTTAATTCTGTCAGGGGTTTGGCTTTTAATGGTCAGGGAAGGGGGCTGTACTTGTCACCAAGACAAAATCAAGAAAACTGTGCAAGGCGAACATATCTGATTTGTTGCAATCGATCCCCAGGCCCATTGCTCTCCCCTCCACTCTCCGTTTGGTGCTGGAGCCCATTGTTTCAATGCAGGGCTGGGAACATCTGGACCTCCCATGGCTCAGCGGCAGCTTCCGTCCACCCGAGCCAGCAGAGTGGACTTTGGGGGAGCAAGGGATCTTTAAGAATTTGAAAACATCTGGGGAGGGGGTTGCACATTACGCCTCTTCTGTTTTGGGTTGCCAACGGACTGTGTTTTTCTCCATATCTGTTTGGTTTTCTGCATACATTCTCACCATCTCTCGGCGGCACGGCCAGTGGTCAAGGATAAATAGGAAGTCCTGTCCCAAAACATCTGGAGGGCACCATGATTTTGGCTTTAGGGTAAGATCTGGACTGAGTTTTCTGCAATGGAGCAGCCCAGCTGGGTCAGGACAGCAAAAAGTGATGTCTGCAATATAATTGGCATCCTTCCGTCTCGAAAGACTATGGTATCCTGCCTGGAGTAGAGATCCTAAAAACAACACCTAGTGTGGCTAAATAGACCAATTCGGGAATGGCAGTCTCTACCGCACTGGGGGCAGATGTATTCTGTTTCCTGCCCGGTCCTCAGGTTTCGTTGTTTCCGTGCCTGCCTCTTTTCCTCTGCCCGTTGGACAAACCCCTCTTCAAATTTATGTAGACCATGCTGTATCTCTTGCCTCCAGACAGTGCGATCGGAGGTCAGGGTTTCCCATCTGTTGAGGTCCATTCCCAAGGCCTTCAGGTCCCTCTTACAGATATCCTTATACCGCAGCTGTGGTCTCCCTCTGGGGCGCTTTCCCTGCATTAGTTCTCCATATAGAAGATCTTTTGGGATCCGGCCGTCATCCATTCTCACAACGTGTCCAAGCCAGCGTAGGCATCGCTGTTTCAATAAAGTGTACATGCTAGGGATTCCAGCTCGATTCAGGACTATGCTATTTGGAACTTTGTCGTGCCAGGTCATGTTGAATATTCGCCTAAGACAGCGCATATGGAAAGGTATTCAGCTTTCTTTCCTGTCAGGCATGGATGGTCCAAGACTCCCTGCAATACAAAAGTGTGTCTGCAATAAGAACCAGAATATTTGCTGGTGAGCTCACCATGCATCTGATACCCTGTGGGGGGCCAACACCAGTTCACTGCAGTGAATTACACTGTAGAACTTCTCTGCTGGTCACAGAAATTGCAAATTACTTTTTTTGACATTTTGAAATATAAGCCATCCTATTCTGGGTTTGGGCTTTTGATCTTGTGGGCTTGAACTGAACTTCTTGTGCGATCGGGACGTTTTCTACTCATCCAAGTAACTTCTTCAGTCTGCGGAACGTTGGTAGGAAACCTCCAATTTGTTCTCCACCTTGATTTCACTTTAGCCCAATCTGAATAGGCTCATCAGGTGAACAATGGCCTGAAAAGGCTCGTTAGCTGGACATTGGCCTGGTGTGTGCCAAAGTCCCACCTATCCAGCCCTTCCCCCAAAAAACCATTGAGCATGGATCGTTAGCCGTGGCCTTCCTGGTGGAGGTGTGGAGTGGTCCTGATTTTTCCGGGGAGCGATGAAAGGGCAGCATGATAGATGGGAGACAGATTTTGCACTGGAAAAGTGCCGAGGCATTTGAAAGAACATTGTTTGCAATTAAGCTTTCCTTTCAGTGAAGGATTCAAAGCGTTCTCTCTGTTGCTTTGATCTGCCTGGTTTCTCAGCCTTGTTTCTTCTTAGGATCGGCATCCACAACTGGAACTACAGTGGATACCAAAGATCCCAGATTCTGCCCACCCCCCCAGTGGTCCCCTACCCCCCCCCCCCCGCAGTCCTTTCAGAGAGCCAAAGAGGGCACAGGGAAAGGATCGTGATGGGGCAAGCTTCCCAAATTACCAACTGGTTGGAGAAAATCAAAGGAAGCATCTCCATGGCTTAGAATTTAAAATATGAGACTACCCATTATCCCCCCCCCCCACCCCACCACCAGTCGGCTGGGTTCTCATTTTGCCGACGTGAGAAGCTGCTGTGAAAAAATTGGGTTTCCCTTCCCAGGTGGCTTCACAAGGAGCCTTCCAACACTGTCAGATCTTGTGACAGAGGCTCTCCTGGACCACCAGAGTTGCAGACAGAATCCAGCCTCCAAGAGCCCTTGGCATGAGAAATCGTCTTGTCTCCCAAGCATCTCGGCTGCTCCATAGAGGCCTTGCTCTGAACACGGGCAGAGCGAGTCGAAGGGGAGCAGAGTGCAAAGAGCAGGTGTTAGAGATGGTTGCCAAAAGGTGAGTTATATATGGCCGGGATGGGAGGTCTCCAGCGGGAGATGGCCAAGTGGCTGACCTGGGCCAGGATCAGGGCGCCTGTTAGGTCGAAACCAAAGGTTGGCCTGGATGCGCAGGGGCTGGCGAGGTGGGACCTGCTCTAAAGAAGGGCAAAGGAAGGGAACCAGCTTGGCATCGCGCTCATCTCAAATTCTGTATCTTGGATTACTCTTGAAAGGAGGATGGAAACGCTGATTTCTTATCTTTTAAAACGATGTGGATATTTTTTAATATTGAAAATAAATTGTGATTCAGGGAATCCAGAAATCTGGGATGCGTATGTTTTTTTCCTTCCTTCCTTCCTTCCTTCCTTCCTTCCTTCCTTCCTTCCTTCCTTCCTATCTCCTATCTATCTATCTATCTATCTATCTATCTATCTATCTATCTATCTATCTATCTATCTGTAAGAACATAAGAAGAGCCATGCTGTATCAGGCCAACGACCCATCTAGTCCAGCTTCTATCTCTTACAAGCCCCACCACATAAGAAGCAGCCATGCTGGATCAGGCCATAAGAGCCCCATCTAGGCCCAGCTTCCTGTATGTCACAGTGGCCCCAACAGATGCGTTTGGGAGCGCATGAGACTAGATCTCTGTCTCCTGATACCACTCCCCTGCAACTGGCCCTTGAGGTACCCTGGTTTTAAACTTCAATATGATACATCTCCCTCATGGCTTGTAACCTGTGATGGACTTTTCCTCCAGGAATCTGTCCAATCCCCTTTTGAAGGCATCCAGGCCAGATGCCATCACCACATCCTATGGCAGGGAGTTCCACAGACTAACAACGCGCTGGGTGAAAAAAATATTTTCTTTTGTCTGTTCTTACTCTCCGAACCCTCATTTTGAGTGGATGTCCCCTACTTCTGGTATTTTGTGAGAGGGAGAAGAGCTTCCCTCTATCCACTTGACTCATACCCTGCATTATTTTGTATGTCTCAATCATATCCCCCCTCAAGTGCCTTTTTTCCAGACTAAAGAGGCCCAAATGTTTTAGCCTTTCCTCATAAGGGAGGTGTCCTAGCCCAGTAATCATTTTAGTCGCTCTCTTCTGCACCTTTTCCAGTTCCACTATGCCATTTTTAAGATGTGGAGACCAGAATTTTACACAATACTCCAGGTGCGGCCTTACTATTGTTTTGTATAATGGCATTATAATGTTGGCTTTTTATTTTCAATCCCCTTTTTGATAATCCCTAGCATGGAATTGGCCTTCTTCACTGCTGCCACACATTGGGGAGACACCTTCATGGAGCTGTCCACCAACACACCAAGATCTCTTTCCTAATCCGTCACGGATAGCTCAGAGCCCATGAGTTGATAAAGTTTGGATTTTTTGCCCCAATATGCATTACTTTACATTTGGCTGTACTGAAACCCGTTTGCCATTTGGCAGCCCATTCCCCAAGTCGGGAGAGATCCTTCTGGAGCTCTTCACAATCTTCTCTGGTTTTTACCGCACAGAAAAGTTTTGTGTCATCCGCAAACTTCGCCACCTTACTGCTTATCCCTGTCTCCATGTCATTTATGAATAGATTGAAAAGCATTGGTCCCAGGACAGATCCCTGGAGCACACCGCTTTTCATTTCTCTCCATTGTGAAAAAATCCCATTGACACCTACTCTTTGTTTCCTGGATCTCAACCAGTTTTCAATCCATAAGAGTACCTGTCCTCTTATCCCCTGGCTGTGCAATTTTCTCAGCAGCCTTTGGTGGGGGCCTGTGTCAAAAGCTGGTTCACCCAAATCCACATGCCTGTTGACCTTTTCAAAGAATTCTAAGAGATTTGTCAGGCAAGACTTACCCTTACAGAAGCCATGCTGATTTTTCTCTCAGCAAGGCTTGTTCTTCTATGTGTTTTAAGATTTTCTCTTGGATGAGGCTTTCCACCATCTTCCCTGGGACAGACATAAGGCTAACAGGCCTGTAGTTTCCAGGGTCCCCCTCCTTCGTTTTTGAAAAATTGGTGTGACATTTGCTATCCTCCAGTCCTCCGGCACTGTGGCCGTTTTAAGAGACAGGTTGCATATTACCGTTAAGAGATCCGCAATTTCATTTCTCAGTTCCCTAATAACCCTTGGGTGGATGCCATCTGGGCCCAGTGACTTGTTAATCTTTAATTTGTCAATTAGTCCTAAAATATCCTCTCTTTTAACCTGTATTTGATTTAATTCTTTAGTCAAGAGGGGCCGTTTGGGCAGCAGAATCTGCCCAAAGTCTTCTGTCGTGAAGAAGAAACTCATTTAGTTTCTCTGAAATTTCCAAGTCCTCCTTTATCTCCCCTTGTCCTCCCACACCATCCAGAGGGCCAACTGGTTCTCTGGCAGGTTTTCTACTTCTAACATATTTAAAGAAGCTTTTATTATTTCCCTTTATATTGCTAGCCATGCGTTCCTCAAAACCTTTCTTTGCCTCTCTTATCATCTTCTTACATCTGTTTTGCCAGAGTTTGTGTTCCTTTTTATTTTCCTCATTTGGGGAGGATTTCCATTTACAGAAGGACCTCTCCTTGCGCTTTAGAGCCTCTCTAACTCCACTCCTTAACCATGCCGGTGTCCTCTTGGTCTTAAATGAGCTCTTCTTTCTTTGTGGTATGCACTTGTGCTGGGCCTCTATTATTGTTGTTTTAAACAGGCTCCATGCACTCTGAAGAGATTGGATTCTTCCAACCTCCCCCTTCAATTTCTCTCTAACTAATTTCCTCATCTGAGGGAAGTTTGCCCTTTGAAAATCAAGGGTTTTTATGTCTGATTTGCTTGACAGTCTTCCTCCAACATGCATGGCAAAGGAGATTGCATCATGGTCACTGTCCCCCAGAGGCTCAGTGAGATTCACATCCCAGACCAAGTCCTGAGTATCACACAGTATTAGATCCAGAATTGCCTGTTCTCGGGTGGGCTCCATGACAAGTTGCTCTAAGGCACAATCATTCAGCAAGTCGAGAAACCCGGTTTCTCTTTACTGCCTCAAGCTCGCATTGGCCCAGTCAATGTGGGGATAATTGAAGTCCCCCATGATTACTATCCTATCCCTCTTGCCACCTCTGCATGATTTGTCTCCTCATTTCAAGGTCCCCTTCAAGTTTTTGATCTGGTGGGCTATAGCATACCCCAACTATCACATCACTCCTTGGACCTGGTAGTTTAACCCACAGTGATTCTATGGTGGAGTCAGGTCCTCCATCAATTTCCATTCTGTTGGATTTTACCCCTTCTTTGACATAGATGGCCACTCCCCCTCCAACCCGCCCCTCTCTATCCCTTCTATAGAGTTTATAGCCTGGGATTGCTGTATCCCACTGGTTCTCTGCATTCCACCAGGTTTCTGTTATGGCTATTATATCAATGTTATCCCTAGCTGCCAAATGTTCAAGTTCTCCCATTTTTGCTCAGAGGCTTCGAGCATTGCCGTAGAAGCACCTGTAGGAGAGCTGCTCCCCCCCCCACAGCTTTTAATTCTAGTAGACAAACAATCACTAATACCTACTATGTCATCACTTCATGGTTCTCTACCCTCTCCAACCTCATTCCATGGGGACGAGGTGTTCCGAACTGGATGCCACTCAGCTCCTATCGGCTTTCTCCCAGTTATCAGTTTAAAAGCTGCTCTGCAGCCTTTTTGAGGTTGAGTGCCAGCAGTCTGTTCCCATCATGGTTCAAGTGCAACCCGTCCCTCCTGAACAGGTTTGGCTTGTCCCAAAATGTTCTCCAGTTCCTGGCAAATGTGAAGCCCTCCTTGACACCATCACTTCATCCATTCATTGAGTCTTCTGAGCTCTGCCTGCCTGGTGGGTCCTGCACGAGGAACAGGCAACACTTCTGAAAATTCCTACCTTGGAAGTCCGGGACGTCAATCTTCTTCCTAACAACCTGAATTTGGCTTCCAGGACTGACCACTTGGCCTTCCCGACATCATTGGTACCAACGTGTACCATGACCACTGGCTCCTTCCCGGTTCTCTCTAACAAGCTATCTAGATTTCTCGTGATGTCTGCAACCTTTGCACCTGGCAGGCAAGCGACCATACGGTTATTATCATGCTCATCACAAATCCATCCCTCTGTATTTCTAATTATAGAATCCCCTAGTACAAGGAGCCTCGCTCCTGCAGCCTGTTCATCTACATGCACCTGATCCTGTATCTCATCAGTTGTGATGAGGGAGAGATCCTCAGGTGGAACCAGTTGTTCCTCTTTGCATTCGTCCTGAGGTGTGATGAGGGAAAGAACCTCAAATTGATTCTGTAATTTGAGACTCTCAGAGTGATCCCTTGGCCTCCTACTCCTTTGAATCACATTCCTCCACACATCTACCTCCTGAGTTGGGGAAGTGACTTCTCCCTCAGAAGTGTGCCCTGTTTCTTCTTTGTCAGGGATAGTCTGCTCCACTTTGTCCAAGAAGATCTCAAGCTCCTTGATTTGCTGCTGGTTTCCTATGCGGGCCTCTAGCTGCTGGACCTTCTCTTCTAATAGTGCAACCAGCTTGCACTTGCAGCAAGTGTAGTTCTGCACACGTTTTGTCAAGATGACAAACATGGCACAAGTACTGCAGGTAACTACAGCTGCTCCCTCCAACTCCATTTTAACACGTGCAATAAACTAGGTCTCAAAAATGTACACTTATACTACCTTTCTATCTATTAAGACTATTTTCTTCCTTTATTGTTTATTCAAAATCTAACAGTGTATGGGCCGCTAAAGCACCTCTACTCCAACTGGAAGCACCTTCTCCTTTCAAGTGCTAACCTGCTCCTGTTTGTGGGGATCTCCTGAGCAGTAGCTTGGCTTGGGAACTCAAATAAACCCAGAAGGAATTAGTATGTCTGTGAAGATTCTCAGTCATCCAGGTGCGTTTATCTGGGAGTTGAGTCATGGCTACTGGACTTCTTTTTTGAGAGATAGAAACGTTTCGCTGTTCATCCAAACAGCTTCATCAGACCGATGAAGCTGTTTGGATGAACAGCGAAACATTTCTATCTCTCAAAAAAGAAGTCCAGTAGCCATGACTCAACTCCCAGAAGGAATTAGTATGGTAGACTTTTTTTTTAGATCTATCTATCTATCTATCTATCTATCTATCTATCTATCTATCTATCTATCTATCTATCTATCTATCTATCTATCTATCTATCTATCTATCTATCTATCTATCTATCTATCTCAGTTCCTTCCTTCCTTCCTTCCTTCCTTCCTTCCTTCCTTCCTTCCTTCCTTCCTTCCTTCCTTCCTTCCTTCCTTTTTTTCTTTCTTTCTAATATTGTGGTTCCTGGTCCTACAAATAGTTACGACGTGTTTCCAAGGACATGCAGGATTTTCTTTTTTTAATAATCATGGACTGGGGTGGAGGGGAGGAGAGATAAAATTAATTTTGAAAGTCTTAGGAAAGGAGTCTCATTGAAGCGTAAAATTAAACATATTCAGGAGGACCAGAAGCAGCTGGGAATTGAACGGGTGCGCGCGGGGGGGGGGGGGGGGAGAGATTCGTGAGATCTAAATCATTTCAAAACATTGCAGTCAGAGCCCCCCCTCCTTTATATGCGGGTTGTGTATAAAAACACGGACTTTTTCCTGCAGGGGCTTGGTTGCCTTTTGGTGTGACTGAGGGGGGGGGGCTGTGTTCCCACTGGCACAGCTGCCATGGTGGTGGTGGAGAAACCCTCATTCTCAGACAGATGCAGGGCATGGTGTCTTCTTCAACCCACTCTGTCCCCGTTCAAGGCATGAGTAACGGTTTCCTGCACAGCCTCCAGCTGGGGCAGGCTCCCTGTCAATTGACAATGGGTTCCAAAAATTCCCCCAGAGATGTAATTTTGGACAGGAATGTGACCGTGCTATATTTGCTCCTTAATTCCTCGCCCATGGCTTTCTCCTTGGAAACAGTCTTTTCATAGTCCTGGTACTTGGGGACACTCAAAATAGCTCTTCCTTTTGCCCCCCCCCCCAAGGAAATGGTTTTCTGCATTTATCCATCTGGAAGAGAGTCTAACCCTTTACAGAGAAGAGGCTGCTTTGTCTGTCCATCACCCTGCCGTTCAGGGTCACTGCCTTTTCGTGAATCCCTTCCAGAAAGGGTCAGCATTCAGCAACGCCAGGGTGCAAGGCATTGGGGTGCGGGGTGCAGCCCTAAATATTTCAGCCTGGAATCATGCCGGCCCCCTTGGCAGCAGGAGACTAAGAAGCCCCTGCAGAGAAGAGACGCGGGAACCAGTTTTCAAGCCACTCTTATGCTGAGGACAGGCTTAAATCTGAATTTTAGGGACATCTTGCATCTTTCCCCATTTATGAATAGCAATTTGGGCTCTCCACTAACAGAGTTAAGAGTGCCTTAAGAGGTGAGCCTTTCTCTCAGTGGCGGACCTGGTGAAAAGCTGACATTACTATTTATAGGTTTGCTTCTGTGTGACCTTTATTATTGGCTTGCTCATTTGTTTCAATTCTGCACTTCCCATCTGGCTCAAGGTCACCTTGGGCAGTTGACAATGGGAAAATACACACAATAAACATGGAGCCCTTTTACATGACTCCTAAGATCCGCTGGTAGCTTAAATTCAGATCTCCCCATCCAGATATCATGTGGGTTTTGTTCCTCTTCCTGTGTTCCCACCCTTCCACACAATGTTGTTTCTGTCTGTGGTGAGGGGAGGGAGAAAAAAAGAGAAAAAATGCAGGCTCACCCCCGTTCAGCTCCGCCTGCCATCGGAGCGGCCCCGTAGGGATTCCAAGCTGTTAAAGGGGCGGTGGGGACAACAAAACAAACAGAAGCCAAGGAGAGCCCGGCATCCACAGCTTTACAATCCGCATCGGAATTTTTTTTACCTCCGAAGACCAGGTACTTGTAAAGTGTGCTGGGGTGTGCTTAGGTGGGCGTGGGTGTACTTTATTTTTTTTAAAGTCTGCTGCTGGTGGGAAAACATTTTTATGCTCCGGATCTGCAAGTGTTTTGCAGCAGATTTTAGGGGTCGTGTAAAAGGGCTCATGGTTAAACAATTCAAAATTTCAACAGAGGCACTGACTAGACATTATGAAATGAAAATAAACAATACAGTAAAAAATGATAAAGATGCATTGTACACACATGACACATTTAAGGTGGCAGTAATTAGATGGTGTTAAGGCTAGCACTATTCAGCCGTCTCCTTGGGTGTAATATTTCCAAAAGCCTGCTTAAATAACAGGGATTTTAAGGACTTCTTGAAGCTTGAAGGGCGTGGTGGCTCAGCGGACCAAGGCTCTAAAAACTGTCAGCTGCAAAGTCGGCAGCTCGGCGGTTCGAATCCCAGGTGCCACACAGTGGAGCAAGTTCCTGCCGTTAACCCCAGCTCCTGCCAACCTAGCAGTTCGAAAGCATGTCAATGCAAGTAGATAAATAGGTACCACCGTAAAAAGCGGGAAGGTAAAACAGTGTTTCCCTGCAACCATGCACAGCACTGGCTCTTCGGCTTGAATACGGAGATGTGCACCGTCTCTAGGGAGTTTGGAGAGGCATCTTAGAGTAACATTAAGCCTACAAAGAGCACTCCAAAAGAAAAATATTCCATTATGAGGGGTGGAAAGTAAAGCAAAGTGTTCTGCTTATATACCGCCCCTTACCACTTCAGGTAGTCTTTGGGCTGTTTACTGTTTTAATAAATGCAGTCTACACATTGCCACCCCCCAAGCATGCTGGGTACCCATTTTACTAACCTCAGAAGGATGGAAGGCTGAGTCAACTATGAGCTGGCTACCTGGGATGGAACCCCACGTCATGAGCACAGTTTTACCTCCAGGACAGGCAAAGACAATGTAGGTGGTGTTGGCCTTTTTTGGGGGGGGGTGGCAGCGGTGGCAGTGGGACTTTGCAAAATGCCTTGGCCCCCCTCAGACACCCCCCCCCCCCAGACTCACACTGAGCTGGGCCATTCTGAAATGGCCCTCCAGCTGCAGCCAACCTACAGAAAGACAATAGAGCAGGAAGTATCCTCTGGAGACGATTCCACCCCATCTTCAGAATCAGCAGTGACGGTGTTCCTAAGATGCTGTCATCGCTGTTTTCATGCTGCCTTTGCTCTTCTGCTCTTGGGGAGTGTTCAAGGGCAATTGGGGCAGCCAGGGAACACCCCCCCCACACACACACCAAAAAAAGAAAAAACCATTGGAGGGGAGCTCTTTCCCCCCCTTCCCATCTCCAGCAGCAGGAGTGCTTGAGCCACCCGTGGGACGGAGCACAAATGCAGCTCCAGCACCTGGTACTCTTGAAAGGGAGGGTCTGAAATTCTCAGGAAAGGTCTGGAAACCACCCAATGTAGATAGACCATGGATGCATGATCCCCGTGGCTGGGTGGACCTCTCTTTTCCTCCGTTGGTTGTCGAACACGTTTTGCTACAAGAAAGATGACAACGAGAGCTATCGTGCTTACATGGAAGATGGGGGAAGAGTGTGCTTCCACAGCTCCGGATGGTGGAACTCAAACAAAGGGATCCAAATGTCTTGATGTCGAGAGGCCAAGGAAATGGATCGCTTCAAAGGGTGTTGGCGTCTTTTTGGTTGGCAGAGGTCAGATGGCCAGCCGTCTGGAATGCTTGCGCTCTCAAGCTTCTCCTTCACTGTCAGAGTTTGGACTAGATTCCTTTGACCAGACTTCCCAGCTCTGGAATCTTATGGACCTCTGCTCCCATGATGCCTTCTAGCTCGGCTATCTTTGTCTAATTAATGCCTCTGAGGATACACAGATGGCCCTGTCCACCTCGCTTATTACTTTGAAGTAGGAACCTTGCATCTGTATGGCATAGACACCTCAGGTGGCCCTATTTGGCCAGAGCTCCTTCCATTCCCCATATTGTGAAGTAGCTTAAGATGACCTTGTCTCGGAGGTCAGCTCAAGGACCTGCTCAAAACTGAGCACTGACTAGCGGTGGATTTGGCTGTGGACAGGTTTCATGACCCAACGTTTTAGAATAGTCACAAGAAACATCCCTTTCATTTCTCCTTTTCTGTCTCCTCCTCCTTCCCGAAGGAAGTTTTCTAATTGTGATGCGGTGATGTAGCACTGCCCGAACTCACTCTTAAAATAATAATAATAATAAACCAGTTTTGTGTAGCTGTCTTCTTAAGTCATGATGTTGGAAATTCAAAGCAGAAGGAGCCTAGACACCTGAAGCATCACTTTGGTTCATTTCCAGCAGTCATACATGGTGGAAATGAACCAAAATGAAGTGAGCCACGTGGCACAAGGAGCCTCGTGGCACAGGGGTTAAATGCCTGTCGTGCAGGTAAAACTGTGCTCACGACCTGGGGTTCAATCCTAGGTAGCAGGCTCATGGTTGACTCAGCCTTCCATCCTTCTGAGGTCAGTAAAATGAGTACCCAGCTTGCTGGGGGTTGGGGGGCCAATGTGTACCTAGCCTGCATACTCTAATATCTAATTAAACTGTAAACCACCCAGAAACTACTTGAAGTGGCGTGGGGCGGTATATCAGCAGAACACTTTGCTTTTCTTTGATCCTACCCACACCAAAATAACAGGCCTCTAACAGCGACCTCAAAATGTACAGGTAGAAGAAACGTTAAGAGATTTAATTGTGTGATTACTGGGGGGGGGGAGCGAACTAGTCCATTACAACAGTGGACCAAACAGTGTATGAAAGGATATGAGATGTAAAGAGGATCTATTAATTTTTGATACTACATTCTCGAAGCAGCTGGCTGTGGAATAAGACAAGGATAGCTAATAAAAGATTTGTAGGTGCTTTGTATCAGGAACTTTGTGTCTTACTATGTCCTTTATAGCTGCCTAGATGCCCTAAGCACATCCGATCTCACCCGATTTTGGAAGCTAAGCAGGGTCAGCCCTGGTTAGTACTTGGATGGGAGACCTCCAAGGAATACTAGGTGCTGTAGGCGCCTGGAGTAGGAACTGGCAAAGCACTCCAGTATTCCTGCCAAGAAAACTCCATGGACATGGAGTCACGAAGAGTCGGTCACAACTATAACAACACGACACACACACACACACACACACTCCGTTCCGTGTGTAGAAATGCATGGCCACAGACTTGCACAACACTGGCACTTTGGCTTGGAAATGGAGATGAGCGCCACCCCTAGAGTGGGACATGACTAGCACGCATGTGCAGGGGGAACCCTTTACTTTTTTACCTTACTCTACTTGAGTCTTCCAAGGAATACTAGGTGCTGTAGGCGCCTGGAGTAGGAACTGGCAAAGCACTCCAGTATTCCTTCCAAGAAAACTCCATGGACATGGGGTCACGAAGAGTCAGTCAGTACTGTAATGATGCAACACTCCCCCCCCCACACACACACAGAAACACATGTCCTTTATATTCCTCACCTAACACTGTGTTCCTACAGTGCCTCATAAGAAGAATCAGTCCAGATGTGCTGTTATGCCTTTATCGTAATTATGAATCCACGCCTTTGGACAGAAGCCTCACACCACTCATATTCATGATCAGCTGTTATACTTGGTTTCCAACGCTATCATCTTCTGATCAGTGCACCAATTAAAGGTAAAATGATGGATTTACTGTCACCGGCGTCACTTGGCTTCAGGAATACCTTCTGGCAGAGTGATGGATGTCCCAGTGATGAGTGAAAATAACAAAGAAAAAAATTAATCAGCATGGAACCAGCTTGTCATTAGGGCAGATTATTTCCAGTAACAAGAGACCAAATAGTGTGCAGGACATGGCTACAGGGAAATTTGGCCCTCCACCTATGGACCCAGAATAGTTTAGTGCCTGTTGGAGACATGTTGTCTTGGTAGGTGCCTGGCATGCATTGGCATTTGTATGTTACTGAATCTCTGGGGGAAATCTCCAAACTTTGGCCCTTGAGATGTTTTGGACCACAACTCCCATAGTCCTTTGCCATTGGAAATACAGGCTTGGAATTCTGGCCGCCTAATCCCCAGAGGGGTGCTTTTTGGGTGGAGGAAAGACTGGCGTGCAGGCAAGATGGAAGGACATTTGTTCGGGGCAGCAGCAGTCGGCATTGGGTGGCATTTACCCCCTTCTTTTTCCCCGCTATCAGGAAAAAGCTCTGATCTAACCAAATCCGAGGAGCAGCAGAGGAAAGAGTGAGTAGGGGGACTTTAAAGGGGCAATGGGCATGGGCCACTTTAATTCCTTCTCAGAGGGGCAAATTAATAAGATCTTTATCTAATTATTTGGTGATAAATTACTAATTTTCTATCACTATTTTTAAAAGGTTGAATTATTGAAAAGGCAGAAAAAGGCAACTTTGTACTAACTCTGCAATAGATACATGTAAACAATGTAAAATGTTTCTCACTATTCCTCAGGTCCATGGTACTTCCTGACAAAATAGCCATTTTTAAAATTCTAGTTTAAAGGAATTAGGCAATAGTTTCCACTAGAATGTCGCAGGCGCTCTCACTCCAAGTGGCCACACCCAGGGAGGCGTGGAAATCGCTTACACGCAACCGTGCCTTCTCTGTGGCTGGCCCCTCGCTCTGGAACCATCTCCCGAGTGAGTTGCGCCTTGCACAGTCCCTGCCCGCCTTCAAAAAATCTCTTAAAACCATGCTTTATCGGGAGGCATTTGGTGACCTTTAATTTTAATTTTATTTTTAATTTTTTTTTCTCTTTTACGCCTCCTGCCGATCTCTCTCTTTTATTATTTGCATTTTTGTTCTTCTGGCGTTTTATTGTTCTTTTAATCTATTGTTAACCACCCAGAGTTCCTTCGGAAGATGGGTGGAATAATAATAATAATAATAATAATAATAATAATAATAATAATAATAATAATAATAATAATAATAATAATAATAATAATAATAATAATAATAATAAATGATGATGATGATGATGATGATGATACAAAGGCAGGGGACCTGTTCTCCTGGGACCCATCCTAGAATCCCACATCCTCTCATTTTCTTAGCTATTATTCTATGGTCAGCCTGCAGAACAAGAAGGTTTCTTCCAGAAAAATAAAGTTTATTTCTCATGAAAAGAACAGTGGAAGACGCCCCTCGGCCCCACACCTATATTTTCCATCTTTTATTTTTATTTTTAAAATTTATTTATGTACTCCCTTTCTTCCCACATGGGACCCTAGGCAGCTCACAAAACATTAAAAACAAGGTTTAAATACACCATATAAACATCACATTTAAAAACAATCAAACAGATGTTAAGATTTTAAAAATCAAGTTTGTAAGCAGTTCAAAAATTGCAATCCCCCCCCCCGCAAGTTAAATAAAAAAAAAACAGCCTTCCTGAGATAAGGCCGCTTAAAAGTCTGAAAAATCTTTTCTCTCTTCGCCCTCCTCTGTCTGTTCTTCCCTGCCTCTGAAATGGCTGCGGCTCTGATGGTGAAAGTGGAGGATATTGTCTTTTAATGATTGCAAGCTAACGGTGTACTGAATGTTTTTCACTTTAAATATTTAATATTAAATTAAATATGACGTAAGCTACCTTGGATCCTTTTCAAGGAGAAAGACAGAGTGACAATGAATGAATGAATGAATGAATGAATGAATGAATGAATGAATGAATGAATGAACAGGTCTCTAAGTAGTAGAGGCTGTGACCATTGGACCCATGAAACGGCAACAAGATAGACAAGGCTCCTCCTTCCTAAGGTTAAAAGGGTGCTCTCCTTTCCCATTGGAGCTAACTCAACATCTTGCTTGGTTTCTCTTTCCCCTCCCCCTCTTGTAACCCTACCTTGTATTTTATTTTATTTTTAATATCACAAATGTCAGACCTAATGCAAGACGTCCGGAGGGGCTTTGATGCCTCTCTGGGCTATTTGGCCCAGGTCTGTGGCCATCCCAAAATGCACAACTTTGTAATGTTTCCTTTATAAATTGTGCCATTCTGTCACGCCAATCTCATTATTACTGCTTCATTTGCTGTATTGCAGTTGCTACTATAGTAGGACCCCTGCATCCACTGACTCATTATCCACTGATTCAGTTACCCACGGTTGGCAGGGGGGCAAATTAAATAAATAATTCAGCAGCTGCAAAGCAAGCTACTGTCACAAACAGCAGCTGTAAAGCAAACTGCTATCATAAAACAGCATCCGCAAAGCAAGCTACTGTCACAAAACAGCAGCTGTAAAGCAAGCTACTGTCACAAAACAGCAGCCATAAAGCAAGCTACTGCCACAAAACAGAAGTTTGGGGGCTTTTAGGTGTTCTCTGTTATCCGTGGTTTTCATTATCCATGGGAAGTAGAGATGGGCACGAATCAAAACATGGTGTTTCATTTGTCATTTGTCATTTAGGGGGTCCGTTTCGGTTCATTTCTGTTTTTTGTAAATTTTTGCAAAAAACTTCGTTTTCATTTTCGTTTGTTTCGTTACCGTTTCATTACCATTTATTTCAATTTTTTGTCTCTTTTTAAGCATTTAAAGCAGTTCACTGTATTGCCGTAACAAAAACGAAACGCACGACAAAATGTCCGGTGTTTCTGTTCGTTTCGTTTCGTTTTGGAGACAAAATTCTTTTGTCGTTTCGTTGCATAACAAAACAAAAAAATGAAAATGGAAATGAAAAATTGTTTGTTTCGAGCCCATCTCTAATGGGAAGGCCTGAAACCAATCCCCAGCGGATCCTGGGGTCCTACTGTATTCCTATTATTTCCCATGCAGTATGTTTGTTTTTACATTCCGTCATCAATAGCTTTCCACCGTTGCCCGTTATTTCAGTACATTTTGCATTGATGTGGTTTGATCAAAATATCGGGTGGAAGAGAAGCACCTTTTCCACACTGGACGGACCCAGCTGCTCAGCATCTGGGCATCCAAGTATAGTTTTAAGATCCACCACCAGGGGTCGATAGAAATCTAGAATTGAGCTTGCCCTGTATTTTGGCTAGCATTTGTTTTTAAAAAAGGAGGAGGGAGACTTTCCTGGCAGCTTGGCATCTTCCTGACACGGCCCCATCTGTTCTGTGAGACCCATCTGTGAATATTCAGCACAGAAAGTGCTGCCGTGTTCTCGTCTGGAAGTTGCGAAGACTCCGGAAAGGCACCCAAAGAGACGCTTCACGCCGCAGAGCAAAAGAGTGTCCTTGGCTGAGGAATCATGCTTTTTTCTCACTGCAGGATATTTTTGAGCAAAATGTGGGAGAGGCATCTGTCTCTTTCACTCTCGGTAACTTTCGTATTTTATCAGTACAAATTTGGTCTGTTTCCACCTCAGTCTGCGGTTGTATTTTTAAAATAACAACAATTAAAAAAAAAAAGCACCACTTGTCATGAAAGTTCTTGTGAGTTGGCACGCGTAATTATCCATAATGGACCCGTCTTTGTAACCACTTTCCAAAGATGTATCTTGTAATATATAATTTTCTCCAGCTTGTGTTTTGGTTTGCCATTTCCCCTGATGTGCTACAGGTTCTTTTTCTTTTGGAGATTTGCCGCACAAAACTGGAGGTGTGTAAAAAAAGCAAAAGAGCTGTGCTCTAGTTCTTAGGTGAGATGGGTCTTAGAGGAGACTTGCCACAAACCAGCCATCTCCAAGCCTTCTGAGGGGGGTGGGTGGGTGGTGGGTGGAGGAAATGTCCCTTTTTGTTCATTCCTTGCAGAAGACCACAGGTTGCATATACAGCTCTTAAAAAATAAAAAAAAATACAGTGAACATGGAAAGCCACAGTGATCAATAGACATGGGCACGAATCATTTTATGTGTTTATTTTTTTTGGGGGGGGTGCATTAGGGGTGATAGTGCGGGGATTTTAAAGGTTTTTTTAGCCCCCCCCCCAATCTAATGGAGTCTGCAGCTATTGCCGCTTGCTTCAGGGGCTCAAAGACAGTTTTAAAACCCTGCACTCCCCCCCATGTACCAATGGTACATTTTAAAACCCTGCACTCCCCCCCATGTACCACTTGCTTTGGCAGCTAAAAAAACTTTTAAAAACCCCGTGCCATTCCCCCCAATGCACCCCCAAAAAAAAAAGAAGAAGAAGAAGAAGAAGAAGAAGAAGAAGAAGAAGAACAACAACAACAACAACAACAACAACAACAACAACAACAACAACAATAATAATAATAATAATAATAATAATAATAATAATAATAATAATAATAATAATAATAATAATAATAATAATAATAATATACTTGTTTAGCTCGCTGGGTCCAGTGCCTAAATAGCTAAACAAGTATTTAGAAGAAATTGGAGTTGACAAAGTCACCATCAGACAGCAGCAGAAAGCTGCCTTACTGGGATCTGCTCGCATAATTCGCCGATACATCACTGAGTCCTAAACGCTTGGGAAGCGTTCGACTAGTGATTGGTAATACAAAATCCAGCGTAGTGTACAAAAGGATCCTTAATTATTCCAATAGGTGACAGTAATAATAATAATAATAATAATAATAATAATAATAATAATAATAATAATAATAATAATAATAATAATAATAATAATAATAATAAACTGTTAAATACATACAACACATAAAGCTACCTAAAAGCACAAAACAAAAAATGAAACGAAATGAAAAACGAAACAGATTTTTAAAAATTAAAAATTGTTTCAAATGAAACAAAAAAGAAAAGAAAAATGAAATGAAATGAAATGAAAAATGAACCGAAATGCCATTTTAGCATTTTGTTCCCATCTCTACTGAGGACAAATCAAACCCCTCCCTTCTGCTAGAAAGATGCAGGTCCTTCATGTACAGGAAGGGAGAAAGACAGAGTGGGATCTGAGTGATTTGTAGAATGTCCGGGGGAGAAAATGGAGCCCAGAGATGTGTTCATCAAAGATCTGAAGAAAGGTGCAGAAGGCCAGAGGAAGGCATGGGGTCAGAGGAAAGCTACAGTGCATGCAGCCAGGGGACTGCAAACTACAGGTGGAGACACATACAACATGAATATCACCTATTCCTTTCACATTTGGTGGGTCAAGAAGTCCCAAATTAAAAAGTGATGAATATTTTCCCCTTTTATTTGTCCCCCGTTTGTTGCTTTTTATTTTTAGACAACCCATGATTGCCTGAGCTCCCCACCCCCACCCCACAAGCTGATGAACTGATTTATCAGTTTGCTGGCTGCTTGGGTGGGGGGATTTGTGGTTCGTGGTTCGCCACCCTTGATGAACCACAATGAACTGCCATTTCGACAATTTGTCCAACTCTCGAATGCAAACCCATAAGGGTGCCCCACTGGCTACAGGGAAGCTCACTTCCAAGAAAACGAAGGGCTGGCCGGCCACCTCATCCAGGCAAGGAGGAGCCAAAGAAATGTTCAGTGGCCTCATTAGAAATTCAACAGCTCGAGCACATTTAAGAAGAGGCCATAGATGAAAGATGCCCTGGACATTAATAAAAGTGCCCCTCAAGGAACTTGGGGCCTTTTTACACGACCCCTAAGATCCGCTGGCCACTTAAATTCGGACCAGAGATCTTAGGGGTTCTTCGCTCTTCCTCTGTCCCCACCCCCCTCCGCACTTCCTGGTTGCTGGCTGCCTGAGGGAGGGAGAAAAAAAAAAGAAAAGAATGCCTTCTTACCTCCGTTTTGTTCCGGGCAGCATTCAGATCTCTTAAAGGGGCGGGGTGCAAAAAAAGAACAAACGGAAGCCAGGAGAGCCCCGCACTCACCATCCTTACACCGGATCAAATATTTGTCACCTCCAAAAAGCAGGTACAAGAAAACTGCTGTTTGGTCGCGCTAAAGTGGGCGGGGTCGCACTTAATTGTCTGCAAAGTCCGGAGCTGGTGGGTAAACATTTTTAAGGTCCGGACCTTGCAGCCATTTGCGGAGGAGCTTAGGGGTCGTGTATAAACGCCCTTGGTGATCTTCAGGTGATGAGAAATTGGTGGACAAGTTTCCAGGTCTCTGTTCTCTTGTGTCAGATGGGAAGGCCGGCATACTGAGGAGAACCTCTGTCCATCTGATGAATATAGCTTCTATCGTTATAACAGAGAAGCCTTAGAGTAAAGCAAAGTGTTCTGCTTCAAGTAGTCTCTGGGTGGTTTATAGTTTAATTACAGTATGCAGGGTACACATTGCCCCACCCCAGCAAGTTGGGTCCTCAGTTTACCCACCTCAGAAGGATGGAAGGCTGAGTCAACCATGAGCCAGCTACCTGGGATTGAACCCCAGGTCGTGTGAGCACAGCTTTACCTACAGTACAGGCATTTAACCACTGCACCACAATCCCAGAGTGTCACCAGAAGAAGGGAGTGGGGAAACATTTCAGAGTAGCTGCCAACTAGAACACCCTGGAAAGGGTTGCCATAAACCAGAATAGACTTGATGGCCCATAATGATGGTGGGGAGGAGGAGGGAGAAAGGGAGGGAGACAGACACGTGGCCACCCCTCTCTGCTTCTTACTAAAAGTTATGTCCCAAGTGGCGCCTTTCCTGCACAAGTTTCCTTGAAAACAAATCTGTGCTGCACAGGAAGAGCAGATGAAAATTTGTCATGTGGGTTGAGGGCATGAGAGGGAGAAGCATCACCCGTGGCTTAAAACAAATCTCACCAGAAAAAGAGAAAACCTTGCGTGGAAATCTCAACACGTTGAACCATGTTGAAGTGGTGGAGAATGAAAAAAAAATCCGAGTGTGTTTCACATTCTTAGCCTCCTGCCTGAAGAAATTTCTGCAGACACTCTTGGTTGTCTGCAAGTACATTGGAAGTGCTAAACAATAGTGTGTCTTTGAGACACTTGCACGGACTTCAGTCAATGGGAAAATGAGTACAACTGCTGGTTGCTAACAAATACGGTTACTTCACGTCCCTCTCATCGCGGTTCGTGGTCCCGCTTGGGACCGGTATGAAAAAATGTTACTGCACGTCCATAGCGTTCATCCCGACCACACACCCTGAACTGGGATTTAAGCGTGATGAGCCATACCTTTCTCTGACTTCGGGAATCTCTTGTCTCGGTTCTTGTTTCGAGACAAGTGCCTGTGAAGTAAGGCTTGTCACGCAATGTGCACATTCTCTATCTAGTGGCAGAAGTGTGAAGTTGCATTCTCCAGTACAATCCCAATGGCATAAACAATGCATTGCAGAGAGGGAAGAAGGCATAAAACTTCGAACTTTGCTGCTTAACGCATGAAAGCCAAAGTTACGGAGAATCGAAATATTGAAAAATGGAAGGTCGGACCAAAAAAGGGGGGGGGCGAAGGCAGGGAAGTGCAGATGTTGTCATGAAACAAGGATGTGAAGTGACAGTCATCACGATCAATCACGCCCATGGGTAAACGGAAACAGGGACAGAACCGGGACAAGACCAAGTGACCGCGAACGACATTATCACGAAACAAACATAATCTCGGAACGAGGAAGGATGTGAAGTAACCATCAAATATATGTTTAAAAGTGTCTACACTAGGGGAAAGTGTGCACCAAAATAAGCATCCGTTTAGAGGAAAGACCAGGCGAGCTCCTGAATAAGTCAACACCATGGAAAAGAAGAAATACTTCACTTTCTGGCTTTCTCTCTTGTTAAAAACGATGGGGCATATGGGATGGGAGTTTTTCATCCATCTCTGTTTGCAGGTTTTGTCGATGGAGGTGTTTTTTTTTGGGGGGGGTGGGATCATGGCAGTAGAGGGAAGCATTAGAAAAGAGGAGAAATTGCTGTAGCATTTATGGTTATCACTCTTGGTCAACACCACGGCCACTGACCTGTGGAGTCCTCCAGGGTTCTGTTCTGTCTCCTATGTTATTTAACATTTATATGAAACCACTGGGGGAAATTATTTGGCGTTTTGGGGTGAAGTGTCACCAGTATGCTGATGACACTCAACTCTACCTCTCATCACCTCCGAATTCCAAGGAAGTTATTTCGACTTTAGATCAGTGCTTATCTTCGGTAATGAACTGGATGAAGAAGAACAAACTGAAAGTAAACCCAGACAAGATGGAGGTGCTTCTGGTCAGTCGAAAGGGAGATCAAAGGATAGGGATGTAACCTGTACTGGATGGGATTACCCCCCCCCCCCAATTGAAAAAAGAGGAGCATAGCTTGGGAGTGCTCCTGGACTCATCCTTGAGCCTAGATGCCTAAGTCATAGCTGGGGCCAGGAGTGCATTTGCGCAATTAAAACTAGTACACCAGTTACACCTGTTTCTTGAGAAACCAGCTCTGGCCACGGTGACACATGCCCTAGTGACCTCCTGGCTGGACTATTGTAATGCGCTGTACATGGGGCTACTGATGGATAGTCTCAGGAAACTTCAACAGGTCCAAAATGCAGCGGTCAGATTGCTGACTTGGGCAGGTTACAGAGATCCCATTGCACCCCTATTAAAGCATCTCCACTGGCTGCCAATTAGCTATTGGACACAATGCAAAGTGCTGACCTTAACCTACAAAGCACTATATGACCTGGGTCCTAGCTATCTCAAAGATCGAATCTCACAGTATGAACCGACTCAGGTGTTCAGGTCATCAGGAGAGTCCCTTCTCTCCATCCTGCAACCCTCACAGATATGTCTCGTGGCAACACATGAAAGGGCCTTCTCTGGTGCTGCTCCCAGACCCTGGAACTCCCTCCGACTAGGGCTGCCCCATCTCTGCTGTCTTTCCAAAAACAGACAAAGACCTTCCTCTTCAATCAAGCTTTCTCTGAATGATGGACTACCTATTATGTGTCTTTTATATGGATTACCATACATGACTGCATTGATTGATTTCATATGAACACCAGTGTTTCCATGTTTACTTTCCACCCCTCATAATGGATTTTTTTTCCTCTGGAGTGCTCTTTGTAGGTTTCATGTTACCTTTTAATGTTCTAAGATGCCTTTTCTAATTCCCTGTTCTTAATTTGAATATGTCTTAAATGTTCTGGGCTGTATATTGTCCCTCATTATTGTAAGCCGTCTTGGGTCATTTTCCAAGGAGAAAGGTGAGCTAAAAATATTCAAAAATAAATAAATAAATACAATCAAGAAAAACCTACATATGCTTTATCAGATTATGTAACCTGCAGAAATAAGACTGATGCTCCTGCAAGTAATTCATCTAAAGAAACATGCTCTTCATAGTTTTGTCCAGGGAGAAGGGTTGTAGGGTGGCCATCAAATCTCAAAAAGATTGCATACATTCCTTTGAAAGATTGCATACATTCCTGCAAAATCAGACTCCACTGCCATCTTTTAAAGAGGATTGTCATCCATTTCAGCTGATTGGGGAGGATTATGACCAAGAGATGAGACTCAATCAGACTTAGTACTCTAATACTTTGATCCTATGTATTCAGCATACTTCTCTATGGTGTTGAAACTTGAACCCTTACAGAAACATTATGCAGGAAGCTGGAAGCATTCCAAATGTGGATGTACAGATGAATTCTGAAGATACCTTGGACAGTCAGAGTCACTCATGTGGCCGTTATTACAGTGCATGAATAAAAAGCTAGAAATCCTCAATACTGTAAAGAGAAGAAAATTGCAATATTTTAGACCCATAATGTGCAATGAGAAATACCATCTGCTGCAGGTTATCCTTCAAGGAAAAATAGACGGGAAGCATGGCCCGGGGCGTAGACAAACATTCTGGTATTGAGAACTTCAGCCAATAGTATGCAGTGAGCACAGCTGCTCTGTTTAGAATAGTCTTAGATGGAAACCAGTTCAGGCTACCGTTTGCCAATGTTCTACGAGGACATGGCGCTTGAAGAAAAAAGATGGGTGACATCACAGTTCCCGATACCCGTCTTTACAGCTCTGAAGATTTAAATCAGACCTGGATTGGAAACAACCCTCCAAAGAGAAGTTACTTTTAAGAAGAGGAATTTATTCTGAGCATCCTTGAAGGGGAGAGACGTCATAAGCAGGGTCGTCCCATGGCAAAAGATGGCAGGACTTGAGCCACGCAGAAGGCCACGTGCCGAGTCCTCTTTCTGTCCCGTGCCATCGGTTGCAAAGGTCGCTCCTTCAACCTGCCTGCCTCCCCTGGGAGGTGAGGAGACCAGTGCCAAGGAATCTGGAGTCTCCCGTAACATCTTTGTGCTACAAGGAGCTCGCTTTCTAAAGATACATTAAAAAGATAAATGTTTAAACAGCTGCAATTATCAGCTTTCAGAAAAAGAGGAAAAGAGAAAGGCATTGTTCACGCCTGGAGCCACAAGCTTGGCCTGCCTCCAGAAGGGAGGGAATGGGCAGGGAGAAGGCCGACGGACTGCCTTGCCGGCCGCTCTCCCGAAGCCCCCGCCGGGTGTCACATTCGCTGCGGGAGATTTCTCCCCGACAGCTGAATGAAAAGAGAGAAATGTGGACAAACCAGCTGGCCTGATGGATCACTTCACCGCCTCTCCCGGGACATTGTTCTCCACGGAGGTGAGCTGAAGGCTTCCTACTCCACGCCTTGGCTCAGAGGATGGCGTGGCGCACGGATGGAAGGGCAGCGCTCATCATCTCCCTTCTGAGCCTGATCGCGGACGCTTCACCCGAGCGAATTGCAAGCGCCGATCTTATCGGCTCATGATAAACATAAATATAAACTGTTCGCCAGCCAGGTGAGGGAGGGAAGCTACATGCTGCCTCTTCCAGTCTCTCCGCCTGAGAGGATTTCATGCGTCCTCTGAGACCGAGGGATGACCCTTGGCCCTCGAGCAGCCCCTTCAGAAGTGGAATGGCAAGGGGCTGGAAATGAGTTCCAGAAAAAACCACCAGACGACTTGGACTGGAGGAAGGGAAGGGGCTATAGTTCTGTCTTCTCTAAGGAACTCTACTAGTGGATTCCCACTCGTAGGCATCCTTCCCTCCTCCTCCTCCTCCTCCTTCATCTGAGATCATTTTCTTCCTCTTGTTCTTGTTGCTAGACAGGAGCAGGAACACATAGTTTCTCTATAAAGGCTGCTTTAGCCAGCTTAAGGGGCATCTGCAAATAAGTTTAGGGGAACTTTCTCCTTGCTTCATCCTTGATGATTTCCTAAGACCATACATAGTCGTCCTTGGTCCCTGCTTTTCTCTCTATTGCTGGCTTCTAGAGTGGTTGTCCCCAGGGCTGGCTGAGCCAGCAGCTAAGAAGAGGCATCGCACCGTGGCGGGCAGAGATAGCCCTGGGGCTGCCACTGCACCCATTGTCTGTGGCCGGAGCTGGCCATGCCCACGACCCAGCCTTTTCTGCTGGGTGCCATTGTTGGTACAGACTTATTCTCCTCCCAAAGTGCCTTGTTGGGGCCAGGAATCTCTCACACCTTGGCCAACAACACTTGCCAAGTGAAAGAAGGTGGGCATGCCACTACCGGACTCACCCTCCTTCTCTCCATTGCCACAAGGGTGGCACTGTGGCATCAGGAGAGTGGTGAGGGCATCCACTGTTCTTTTCTTGCAGAAGCCACCAGGAGGACCTGCTCCACCACCACTTGTGGAGCCGTCTCTTCCGTAGCTGCAGAAGACGGCCAAGGTGCAGTACCAAACCATGGCTGCGTACTGCTGGCCTCAGCGGGTGGGCAGACTGGAAGCTGCCTGGCCCGGGACACTTTTGAGGAGGTGGCAGAGAATGCTGCGCGATCTGAGGAGGGTGCCCAAGGGGTATTGCAAGGATCAGAGTGCACGCTCCCAGGAGCCAGCAGGGGTCCAGGGGCTGCTGCCAAGAAAATGCATGTCTGGCTGAATCCCATCTCCTCCTCCTCCTCCTCCTCCTCCTCCTCCCTCAGACTTGCCAGTCATTGGATAGCAGAGGAGAAGGAGCAGCAGCAGAATCCCCCCCTTCTCCTTCCACCCCCCACTCAGGGTTAGAAGCATTGAGTAGGGTGGCTGCTTAGAGGTTATCAGCAAAATAGAGGATATATCATGCCCAAGACATCATCATCATCATCATCATCATCATCATCATCATCATAACAACAACAACAGCAGCAGCAGCAGCAACAACAACAACAGCAATAATAATAATCTTCAGAGACTCTGGCATAAATCAGTACAGGTGGTCCCATTTGTAATCGGCATGCTGGGTCCAGTGCCTAAAGAGCTAAGTAAGTATTTAGAAGAAATTGGAATTGACAAAGTCACCATCAGTCAGCTGGAGAAAGCCACCTTACTGGGATCTGCTCGCATAATTCGCCGATACATCACTGAGTCCTAAATGCTTGGGAAGTGTTCAACTAGTGATTGGAAAGACAAAATCCAGCGTAGCTAGCTGTGTGGTTAATAATAATAATAATAATAATAATAATAATAATAATAATAATAATAATAATAATAATAATAATAATAATAATAATAATAATACTTTAACTAGAAAATTAGGTGGTAGAGGTCTTTTGCAACTGAAGCAGACAGTTGAAGAAGAGAAGCATGCCTTGGCAGATTATGTAAAAAATAGTACAGAGCCAGCATTATTGGAGGTTAAAGAACAGGGAGGTGTTTAAAGTAAACCAAACAAAGGGTCAATACAGGAAAACAACAATGCAAATACGAGCTGATAGCTGGCATAATAAAGTGCTGCATGGGCAGTTCCTCGAAAAAAGTCAAAGGAAAAGTAGATGAGGAAAAGACCTGGTTATGGCTCACCAATGGAACACTGAAAAAAGAGACAGAGGCCCTGGTTTTTGCAGCTCAAGAACAAGCTATCAGAACAAAATGCAGTTAAGGCTAGAATAGAAAAATCAGCTGAGTCTCCCCACATGTAGGCTCTGTAAAGAGGCGGATGAAACTATCAACCATATATTGAGTTGTTGCAAGAAAATTGCTCAGAGTGATTATAAACGGCGCCATACTGTAGTTGCTCAAATGGTCCACTGATAATAATAATCGACGAGTGATTTGTAATACAAAAACCAGTGTAGTTATCTTGTTTGCTGTGTAATCATTTGATAATAACAAAAATTTGCATGCCATCACGTCAAGTCTGACTTATGGTGACTCTTTTCAAGGTTTTCCAGGCAGCAAATACTCAGAAGTGTGTCCCCCTCCTTCTAGGGGCGCACTGGCGGGGGCTATTGTGGATCTTGCCCATGGCCCCCCGGGCTGGCTGAAAGCACAGGAGCACAGAGGAGATTTCACCTCCTAACCTCTCCAGCCAACTGTTTATTTTATTTATTTATTTATTTATTTATTTATTTATTTAGAATATTTTTACCCTGCCTTTCTCCTTGGAAAAGGACCCAAGGCGCTTACAGTAATGTGGGACAATATACAGTCCAGTACAATCAAGGCATATTCAGGTTTGAGAACAGGGAATTGAGGGACCTCTTACAGCATTAAAAGACAATATTAAAGCTACAAGAGAAACGCAAGCAATTAAAGACAGAGTAAAAATTCCATGTAATCATGCATGGTAGACAATCCAAAAGTTATGGGAAACGGAGACTAAGGCCGCTCTCTCACCTGGGGGAAGATCTGGATATTCTGAAAAGTCCAACTTTTCTTCTTTCTTGGTCACATGACTGAAGATGTGGGATCTCCATTCCCACATACAAGGTTTTTTTTAAAGCACCGACCAACCCCACAGCTAGCAGGTGGCGCTAGAAAAAAATAGAAAAAATAATAAAAAAAACACTGGTGACAGCCTGAAGGCCATCTGATCAGTGCTGGGGGGGATTTTAATTTTTTTTTAAAAGCGCCAACGAGCCCCAGGACACGTTGGTCGGGGTTAGGGGGGAAAAGCAGAAAACTGAATAATAATAATAATAATAATAATAATAATAATAATAATAATAATAATAATAATAATAATAATAATAATAATAATAATAATAATAATAATACCTTTATTGTCAATGTACAACATGTGCACAATGAAATTGGCTGAGTCTCCCTTGCCCACCCCCACCCCCATCCCACCCCCATCCCACTGGCAACCACTCAGTCTTATTGCACCCTGTGTACTTGACACAGAATGCACCAGCCCACAGGTCAGTTCTTCTATACTTGTCCTGGGATTATTTCCCATTCAGCAGTCTGACAGCCCATGGATAAAAAACTGTTCTTCAGTCTGTTGGTACGGCAGGCTGTACTACAATATCTTCTGCCTGATGGTAACAAGGTAAAGAGGTGCTGACCGGGGTGTGAATCATCCTTAAGATTTTTTCCAACCCTCCTGAGGCAACGATCCCTAGCGATGTTGTCCAGTCCACTTCGGGGACAGCCCGTGATATACTGAGCTGTGCTTACCACCCTCTGTAGTGTCTTCCTCTCAGCAGCTGTCAATCTAGCATACCAAACGGTACTGCAATATCATATGCGAGCTCCCACTGACTTCTGGCTTGCATTTTTTTATCAGAGCAAAAAATTCCCAACTTCTCCAGTAGGTCTTGGAAAATTCATTAATGGGGGCATAACCATTTTTTTAAAAGCCCGGTGGGGACAAGATTTTTGGAAATGCTTTATCTTGAAATTTAACCAGCATTTTAAAGGACGTGTGATAGAGCAAAAAAACATACTTTCAATACTATCACACAAGGGAGTTATAAACACTAAGTTATGAGTGGTTATAAACACAAAGTCTATGTTATCCTATAGATTCATATGAAAGACACATAATAGGTAGTCCATCATTCAGGGAAAGCTTGCCTGAAGAGAAAGGTCTTTGCCTGTTTCCGGAAAGACAGCAGAGATGGGGCAATCCTGGCCTCTAGTGGGAGGGAGTTCCAGCGTCTGGGCGCAGCATCCGAGAAGGCCCTTTCATGGGTTCCCACGAGACGTACCTGTGAGGGTGGCGGGATGGAGAGAAAGGCCTCTCCTGATGACATAAGAACATAAGGACATAAGAAGAGCCATGCTGGATCAGGCCAAAGGCCCATCTAATCCAGCTTCCTGTATCTCACAGCGGCTCCACCAGATGCGTTTGGGAGCGCATGAGACTAGATATCTGTCTCCTGATACCACTCCCCTGCATCTGGCCCTTGAAGTGTGTTGACCTTAACACCTGAGTCGGTTCATACTGTGAGATTCGATCATGGAGGTAGCTAGGACCCAGGTCGTACAGTGCTTAATTATGCCCAATTGGAAGCTGATTGTTAGCTAGTGGAGCTGCTTTAATAGGCGTGTAATGATTTTGTACCACCCATTGAATTTGGGAGAAGACTGATGCTCTTGACCCATTCCAGTTGGGGTTGGGGTTGTGCCATGCACTGAGGCAGGCTGATGGGGGCAACACGTCCCTTTTGGTCATCCTTGAGATCTCGTGGCCTTTGGTACCATGTGCCACAGTATTCTCCTGGGGAGGCTCTCTCTGAGATGGGGTTTTGTGAAATGTGTCCTCCGTTCGGCAGGTTTGCTGTCAAACCAACTGAAATGGCAAAAGTCTAGGGAGGCCTATGAGGAGGAGGAGGAGGAGACATGGCCCAACCTTGAGAAGAGGATTAACTGTTCTTTGCCAGGACACCTGGAAGGCAGAGCATGCCAATTGCTTGCGCCATGACCTCGCAGTTCAGCTACAACAGACATTATTTGCTTTGCAAAGGCTGTGGCAAGTCAAACAAGGCAGTAGGAAGCAGCAGTGGGGTGGGTGGGTGGGAAGTTAGAGGAGCTGGACCCTTACATAGGTTTGCTTGGGATGGGAAAGGGAAGGGAAGGCCACCGACATGAGAACAGAAGGCACAGATAGTCTGCCAGATACACTTGGTTACAACAGGTGATGGCAGGTTGGCGGGCAGAAGTGGAAACCAGACTTCCTCTCCTTTCAGTTTGTTTCTCCCATGGAGAACAACCTGCGGCACTTCACCCAAGGGATGACTCACAGGCTGGAAGCCATGGAGGCCAGAGGAAAGGCGTGGATGGGCGGAGGCAGCACATGCACATTGGTTTTGGGATGTAGATCCCTTCTATACAAGAGCCCCAAAGTAGTTTACAAGCATGCTAAAGTTGTGTGATCCCAAAGAGAAATGTTTGGATTTTTGATGGCTTGTGGAGCAATCTGCTGAGATCTCTTTCCTGGAGATGTCATGGCGCACAGGGAATTATGCTCCAAAGATGATCCCAAAGGTTCTATTTTGGAAGGGCTGAGCTGGAGTGATCCCCTGACAGATGGAGAGTGCTTTGTGCAAAGCATCCCTTCCAGATGAAGTCGGAGAGGTGCCTTTCCCACCGTCAATCCTTATTTATTTATTTATTTATTTATTTATTTATTTATTTATTTATTTATTTATTTATTTACCACCCAAATTTCCCTTGGAAACTCTGGGTGGTATACAACAAATGGCCCAAATAAACAATTTCCCATATAAAACCCCACAATAAATCAAATAATATGAACATTAAAAAGAGAAAAAAAATAGGTAAAAACAACAGATGACATATGACAAGGAATCCAGCAAAAGGATAAAAGAAGCGAGCCAACCGAGAAAAAAACATACCATCATGGACTCAGTGATCGCCAAAGTATTCTCTAACGAGCCAGGTTGATCCTTGCCTGAAGGGCCCCTGTTACGATGCATAAACAGGGAATTCTGTATCCAGCCGTAGGGTGAGGTCTTGGGGCACCAAAATAAGAGTTTCTTCTGCTACAGCAGGTCCCAAGCTGTTGTCCCCTCTCCACCTTTTCTGCAAGCACCAGAGCAAACTTTAGTGATTTGTACGAACGTGCAAAGCAACCTTTGGGCAAGTGGGGTCTTCGTGAACTGCTCCGAGGTTGCTTTGAAATGCCCATACATGATGCACATCCCCTTTGGAAATGATGCAAAAATAAGTAATGAAATGAATTAGAGAAAATGTTGTTGGAGAATTTAGCCAAGAAGTCAGAAAGGGAGCAGAAAAACAACTTCTCAAATTCGGTGATGCCAAAAACTTGATTAGTGCAAGTAGCTGCTTCGGGGAACCCAAAATATGTCACTGGGCAGCCAATATAATAATCTGCTGGATTCCATTTAAAAAGTCATTAATTCTTAGAATTGGCATA
This sequence comes from Phrynocephalus guinanensis, assembly GCA_037367245.1. NCBI lineage: Eukaryota > Metazoa > Chordata > Lepidosauria > Squamata > Agamidae > Phrynocephalus > Phrynocephalus guinanensis. The sequence continues at coordinate 140,544,354 of CM074735.1, forward strand.
AATTGGAAATTAGAACAAATTATTTTAATCTATATTTGTTTCTCATTTGTTGCAAGCCATTTGGAAATCCAGTACTAGGCAAAACACTGGAGACAATTTAAATAAATAAATGCAGAAATCTTAGGTGGGAAGGCTGCTTATTGCACCCAGACACCACCTTGCAGCATCTGATATGGCCAAGCTCCATCCTTGCAACTAAATGAATCATGTTTTATTTAGTTTCCTTTCCCCCCCCCCATTTTAACCCCCCCAAGCCTCGCCTGCCAGTTGCTCAGCACTGGGGTGGGTAAAAATAACTTCCCATCACCACCATCCTAGCGCCGATCAGCTAGTGCAGCTTGGGGTAAGGAAAAAGTTTTTTTTAAAAGCCCAGAGCTTTTTAAAAAATACTTTTCCCCCTCCCCCAAGCGGCTTACAGTTGGAACAAAATGATTCGTTCCAACAACAACAACAAAAACCATTTCATTTCATCTGTAATGAAATGCTGCTTCCTCGTGTCATTTCGTTTCGTTATGCAACGACACGACAAAACATCATTTCGTTCTTCGTTTTGCTCCTATCCCTACTTGCAACCACCACAAATAATCTGATTTTTTTAAACAAACAAACAAACAAAAAGAATTTGCTCTCACTACATGTAGGATTTGGGCTGTTCTTGCTGAAGGCGGGAAAACAGAGAAGCAGCTGCCTCATCTGGGGTGTCTGTGTGACATGTGTAAATATAAAACGCCTATGGCAGGAGCCTGGCCGGACCTGAAATGTTCCTGCTGCGACAGGCTGGCTGTTCTCATGTACAGGAGTTTGGTGTATGGAGGAGCTGCCAAAACCTTGATGGAGGGCGCTTTTACACGACCCCTAAGATCCGCTGGTCCCTTAAATTTGGACCAGAGATCTTAGGGGCTTGTCGCTCTTCCTGTGTTCCCACCCTGGCTGCTGGCTGCGTGAGGGGAGGGAGAAAAAAAAGGAAGAAAGACCGTGGCTCACCTCCCATTCTGCCTCTCGCTCTTGCCGGCTCTTGCCCCCGCAACATTCCAGTAGCTCTTAAGTAACTCTTAAGTAGCTCTTAAGTAACTCTTAAGTAGCTCTTAAAGGGGTGGGAGCCAAAAAGCAGCAAACAGAAGCGAGGAGAGCCCCGCACTCACTATCGTTGCACTGCATCAAAGATTTTTCACCTCCAGAGAGAAGGTACAAGAAAAGTGTGCTGGGTCGCGCTAAAGTGGGCGGGGTCGCACTTAACTGTCTGCAAACTCCGGAGCTGGTGGGGAAACATTTTAAAGCTCCGGAGCTTGCAGCCATTTGCAGCGGAGCTTAGGGGTCGTGTATAAACACCCAAAGTTTGCCTCCTCCTTCCAGGTGATTGGGCTCATGAGTGGTTCTGTCCTGCTAGGATGCTGGGCTGGCTGGTGGTATTTCTTTGTAAGGAAGGTGAATGCCAAGACAGGGAACGTGTTAATCTTAGTTAATTGTTAGTGAGTTCTGCCTGAAAGAGGGATGATTAAAGGTTAGTTAAACTTTTCTTTTATTAGTGTTAGTTCTTAGATGTAAAGTTCTTGGCAAGATGAAAATAAATGCCAGGTAGGTTCTAAGTTGAGGCCCGGAACAGAAATGTTGTGAAGCTGCATCGGATGTTAACGGGTTGTGTTTACAGACCGAGTCCTTCAAACAATGTGCCATAGTTCACGTACACACATTCACACCCCCTCTCTCCATGGGGCACTTCAAGGCTCATATCGCCCCTGCTTGGCCAGAGAAGGGTGTGTGTGCATATTATTATATAATATAATAATATTAGCAACTTTTTGTTATTTTGTCAGTAGCCAAAAGGTATCACCCAGTTTAGTTTTGCATTTGGGTTTTGTGATGGCTACATGGGCATGGCTCCCTAACTTGTTTTTCTTCAACAGGAATAGCTGATCCTTCCTTGAGGATATTCTGGAAAGGTGGCATACATACAGCCGTGATGGACTAGGTTTCCGGCAGATTATTGATTTGATTTGATTTGATTTCTATGCCAAATAAAGCTTACAAGGAGCCAACATCTGCTTGTGAGGTGGATTCTGCTCTCAGTTCTGAGCAGGTACTCCAAAGAGGAGTGGATGCATGCAGCAGCTGAAGGCCACGTGACCACACCAGCACTTGGGAGAGAGTCCTTTTTGTGGGCCAAAAGGCCTACCCTTATTATGAGCCTCGTGGCACAGTGGTTAAACGGCAGTTACGTCAGCCACAACCCTGCTCTTCTCAACCTGGAGTTCAATCCCAATTCCCAAGTATCTGGCCCGAGACTGACTCATCTAGCCGTCCTTCCTAGGTTGGTAAATTAAGTATCCACCAATTTGTTGCGCTGGGGCGGAGGACAATGTCTTGCGTCTGCCTAATTGACTTTTAAACCACCCAGAGCATGCTTTAAGCACTATGGGGCAGGAGAGAAGCAGCAGCCTTTGCTTTATCATTCCCTCACTTGCATAACCAGAGCCCACAGCTGGCCCAAAGGAGTAACTGCCAAGAGGCGTGATCCCACACATCTGGAGAATACCAGCTTGGGTCCATGGCCCTGCTACGTAAGGCACTACTGGGAGTCCTTATCCAAAGACATAGTGGTTTGGAGTTGCAAACTGTTCACATCACGGAAACATAGAATCTTCATAGAATCATAGAATCATAGAATCCTAGAGTTGGAAGAGACCTCAAGGGTCATCCAGTCCAACTCCCTGCCATGCAGGAACCCCCATCACAGTATCTCCGACAGATGGCCATCCAGCCTCTGCTTCAAAACCTCCAGAGAAGGAGACTCCACCACCCTCCTTTGGGACAGCATATTATTCCACTGCCAAACAGCTCTAACTGTCATGAAGTTCTTCCGAATGTTCAAATGGAATCTCTTTTCCTGTAGTTTGAAACAATTGTCCCGAGTCCTAGTTTCTGAAGCCATGGAAAACAAACCTGTTCCCTCTTCAATAGGGCATCCTTTCAAATATTTAAACATAGCTATCATATCCCCCCTCAGCCTTCTTTTAGAGAGGCTAAACATTCCCAGTTCCCTAAGCCGTTCCTCATAAGACATGTTCTGTGTTTATCTACAATTATAGCCCAAATGCTTGTGATGCAGGGATGTACAGTGGGTCAGTCCCTCTGTGTGTGTGTGTGTGTGTGTGTGTGTGTGTGTGTGTGTGTGTGTGTGTGCTCTTTCCATATTATGCTGCTCTGTAGTATTACATCCATGCCATCCCTGATATCCATGCCATCCCTTTTGAACATTCTTATGTTATGTTCTTATGATTCCTCTACCTTCCCCAACCCCTCATGCATGCCACCTGCCAGGGTTGATTGCCAGGTTTACTGCCTGAATGCCTAGTGAGTGCCAGATCCCAGCTGTCACCAGGACACGATCATTATCCGCTCTCCCGAGACATCTGCGCTGCTAGAGAGGGTGAAGTCACCCATGCTTGCCAAGTTCCTAGCCCACATGACTGCAGAAATACACACACACAGACACACACACACACACAGACACAGACACAGACACAGACACACACACACACACACACACACACACACACACACACACACAGACACACACACACACACACATCTGCAGTCATGTGGGCTAGGAACTTGGCAAGCACGGGTGACTTCACCCTCTCTAGCAGCGCGGGAGAGGGGATAAGTGTCCTGGTGGCAGCTGGGATCAGGCAGACAAAAGCATTTAAACACCCTCCTTAATGGGTCTTTTCTGGAGAGACTTTATCATTAACTCACCCATCACTTCCCTGTGTACTTTTCAAAGCCCTGAAAAGCACCTCAGGGATGCCTCCCTAGGGAACTGCATTATTTTCCACTGCAGAGAGGAACGGCCTTCTTTCAGTGTGCGTGCGAGGGTGACCAACCTAGACTAGTCTGCAGCACACAGCCTTCCTGTGGGAACCGCTGGGGGTAACCCTAGCTCCGTGGAAGCGGCCTGCGCATTGCACGTAGCGCCAGAGAGGTTTTTCCCCCCACCTGGCTATGAGTGGCAGATGAAATGCTAGACCCAGTTTTGATCTCACTCAAATGCTTATGATTGAATAGTTTTTAATAAAGCAAAATACCTGAGTCATTCCCTTTAAAAAAGAAGATCTTCCTGGATGCGCCCTCCCAGCCTGGTACCAGCAGCGCAGCAGTAGCAATAGCCAAGGAGAGGGGGGGCGGGGAAACCCCCCCCCCAAATAAAACACCCTTCTGGCCTGGTAGGTGCCCTCAGACAGTTTTCGCCTACTTTTAGGGCTGGGAATCGGTTTTTTTTTTAACTTTTAAAAACTTTTTTTCTGTGCCGCTTGGCATTGCGCGATGCAAGTAACGAGCACGACAAATCAGACCAAATTGTTCGTTCGTCGGTTCGAGCTCGAATTCTGGCGGAGTAATTCCCGTTTCCGTTTCCGTAGAGTAACGGATACGAGTAACGGAAACGGAAACGGGAATACCGCTAAGTCGTGCCCATCTCTATCTAAAAATTTTCATGCAAACTTTCCCGCCCCATTTGTTTATTTTTTAAGTCCAAAGTTGGGATTGACAAAATTTAACATTGTAAACCAAACTGGGCAAAATGGCACTGGGCATTTTTGTCTCTCCTTGTAAGTTGTTATGGACAGCTGTCACATCTATGGATGCCTTGGAAAAGCATCCAACAGGCTAAACCAAATAAATGTCAAAGCAGTTCCCATCCGTTGTGGGATTCCTGCCTGCCACACAGCCCCAATACCCCAGAAGTGGGTTTGGAGACATTAATTTAGATCCATTTAGACCAGGGGTGTCCAAATGTTTTGCAAGGAGGGACAGATCTGGCAAGGTGAAAACGTGAGGGGGCCGACCATTCAGCCGCATTTGGCCCCCGGGCCGGACTTTGGACAAGCCTCTAGGACATGCAAGGAGGTAGGGAGGACGCTGCAGCAACGGAGCCATGGGCAGGTAGGCTGGGCAGGTGGCTTGGGGGATGGACAGAGGCAGGGAGGGCAGGCAAACCATAAATCTGCAAGCTGATGTCTCCATCCAGTATGGGGAGCTGCCAGCTGGCGGAGATGCATGACAGGCTGAGCCGGTGGGGAGAAGAGGCTGCGGGCCAATCAAAATTAGTAAACGGGGCGCATTTGGACCCCGGGCCTGATTTTGGACATGCCTGATTTAGACCCACTGAACTCATTTGTGTGTGTGTGTGTGTGTGTGTGTGTGTGTGTGTGTGTGTGTGTGTGTTTAGGTAAAGCTGGTTTAGGTCTCTGGCTGGGGAGCCTGAGGCTGGAAGTTCGATTCCCCCCCCCCCCACTGGGCCTCCAGGGAGAAAGAGCCAGCCTGGGTGGCCTTGGGGCCAAGCTGCACCCTCCCCAGAAACCCACGGAAGAAAGGGAAACCAGGTCTATCTATTCTCCACTCGGAAAACCCCATAAAGTGCCGCCAGGAGTCAAAACTGGCTCGATGGCACATGAAGAGGATTATTCCATTTAGGCACCACCGCGGACACACACAGCGGAGGCAATTTAGCTGCAAGTGCCAGTGGGCCACCCAGGTTAACCCCTTCCTCGCCGCCCCCGCTGGATGTCCCAGCAAAATCAGCTGAACTTTCCTCCAGGGCGGTAACAGCTGTTTGTCGAGGAAGTCCTCTCTTGCGCTGCTGAGATTGATGTGCTCAAATAAGGCGGCAGGGAAGGGCTCTCGTTTCCTTTCTCCTTCCCCCTTTGTTCAGCCCAGGACTCCGTCGGCCTGCCAAGCCCATCCTTCTCTGCCACGGATCGGGACATTTCGCAGCCAGGGGTTCATTTCTGTAAGCTGAGCTCACTCCAGGGCAGCGTTTAAAAAGGGCAGAATTAAGCCCAAGGCAAACAGCGGTGGGCCCACGGCTGTTTGTGTTTCGGTCCAATGGTCTCTAAGTGTTTTTATGATGATGATTTTTTTAAAAGGAAGATGATGGGGCACAGCCAGGTTGGTTTCCTCCAAGGCCAACACCATTGAACTGAAATTAAACATTATAAAAAAAAATACGATGAGTTGATGTAGAAGCAGGGCTCAGCTTCCAATTCAATCTGTAGTTCTTTCTATTTCAAAGGGGGGACTCTTGATATAATCCAGCTCCAGTATGTTGGTCAATTTATACTGAATCTAAACCCAACTTTTTGGCTGAATCTCTATCCTAATTATTCATCTTCATGCATAACTAGGAGAGGAAAGAACAAAAATAATTAGCCGCTAAAATGTGGAAAAAGGTGCGCATAGAGGTTGGAGTAGGAAGAGAGAGATTCATAAACAGGGCAGACGTTTTGGGTGCCTAGCTTTGCTTTTGGGGGTGGGGTGTCTCTCTGAGAGATGATCTGTAGAAAGAGAGGTGCAAGGAGAAGGATGCACCTGTTGCTGAGATTGGCTTCTTGGTTAAATTCCTTTAGCCATGCAGCAGAAAGGGTTCTCATAGAAGAATAGCTTCACGTTCCCACAGGTAGTCCACCCCTTTCTCACTTACAGTCACAATAACTGACTCCACCATTAGAATCACTGTGGAAAAAAACTACCAGGTGTTTGAGTGATGTGACAGTTGGAGTATTCTATCGTCCACCAGATCAAAAACTTGAGGGGGACCTTGAAATGAGGAGAGAAATCATGGAGGTGGCTAAGAGGGATAGGATAGTAATCATGGGAGACTTCAATTATCCCCACATTGACTGCCAATGCGAGCTCCGGGCATGAAAGAGAAACTGGTTTTCTCGACATGCTGAATGACTGTGCCTTAGAGCAACTTGTCACAGAGCCCACCCGAGAACAGGCAACTCTGGATCTAATATTGTGTGATACTCAGGACCTGGTCAGGGGTGTGGATGTCACTGAGCCTCTGGGGAACAGTGACCATGCTGCAATTACCTTTGCCATGCATGTTGTCAACCAAATCAGACAAAAAATCCTTGATTTTCGAAGGGCAAACTTCCCTCAGATGAGGAAACTAGTTAGAGAGAAACTGAATCAGGGGAAGGTTAGAAGAATCCAATCTCTTCAGAGTGCATGGAGCCCTTTTTAAAACATCAATAATAGAGGCCCAGAAACAAGTGCATACCACAAAGAAAGAAGAGCTCATTTAAGTCCAAGAGGACACCGGCATGGTTAATAAAGTGGAGTTAGAGAGGCTCTAAAGCACAAGGAGAGGTCCTTCTGTAAATGGAAATCCTCCCCAAATGAGGAAAATAAAAAGGAACACAAACTCTGGCAAAAGAAATGTAAGAAGATGATAAGGGAGGCAAAGAAAGACTTTGAGGAACGAATGGCTAACAATATAAAGGGTATTAATAAAAGCTTCTTTAAATATGTTAGAAGTAGAAAACCTGCCAGAGAACCTGTTGGCCCTCTGGATGGTGAGGGAGGAAAAGAGGAGGTTAAGGAAGACATGGACATTGCAGAGAAATTGAACGAGTTCTTTGCGTCTGTCTTCACGACAGAGGACCTTGAGCGGATTCCGCTGCCTCAGCCGCCCCTCCTGACTAAAGAATTAAATCAAATACAGGTTAAAAGAGAGGAGGTTTTAGGACTAATTGATAAATTGAGGATTAACAAGTCACCGGGCCCAGATGGCATCCACCCAAGGGTTATTAGGGAACTGAGAAATGAAATTGCAGATCTCCTAACGGTTATATGCAACTTGTCTCTTAAAACGGCCACAGTGCCGGAGGACTGGAGGATAGCAGATGTCACACCAATCTTTAAAAAAAGGAATGTCGGGGGACCCTGGAAACTACAGGCCGGTTAGCCTTACATCTGTCCCTGCGGGAAGATGGTGGAAAGCCTCATCCAAGAGAAAATCTTAAAACACATAAAAGAACAAACCTTGCTGAGAGAAAATCAGCATGGCTTCTGTAAGGGTAAATCTTGTCTGACAAACCTCTTAGAATTTTTTGAAAAGGTCAACAGGCACGTGGATTTGGGTGAACCGGTTGATATAGTCTATCTGGATTTTCAAAAGGCTTTTGACACAGTCCCTCACCAAAGGCTGCTGAGAAAATTGCACAGTCAGGGGATAAGAGGGCAGGTCCTCTTATGGATTGAGAACTGGTTGAGATCCCGGAAACAAGGGGAGTAGGTGTCAATGGGAAATTTTCACATTGGAGAGAAGTGAAAAGCGGTGTGCCCCAGGGCTCTGTCCTGGGACCGGTGCTTTTCAATCTGTTCATAAATGACTTGGAAACAGGGATAAACAGTGAGGTGGCCAAGTTTGCAGATGACACAAAACTTTTCCGTGTAAAAAACTCACCAGAGAAGATTGTGAAGAGCTCCAGAAGGATCTCTCCAAACTGGGGGAATGGGCTGAGAAATGGCAAATGCGTTTTAATGTAACCAAATGTAAAGTAATGCATATTGGGGCAAAAAATCCAAACTTCATCTATCAACTCATGGGCTCTGAGTTATCCGTGACGGATCAGGAAAGAGATCTTGGTGTTTGGTGGACAGCTCCCATGAAGGTGTCTCCCCAATGTGCGGCAGCGGTGAAGAAGGCCAATTCCATGCTAGGGATTATCAAAAAGGGGATTGAAAATAAAACAGCCAACATTATAATGCCATTATACAAAGCAATAGTAAGGCCCCACCTGGAGTATTGTGTACAATTCTGGTCACCGCATCTCAAGAAAGACATAGTGGAACTGGAAAAGGTGCAGAAGAGAGCGACTAAAATGATCACTGGGCTGGTGCACCTCCCTTTCAGTCTGAATATGAAGAAAGGCTAAAACATTTGGGCCTCTTTAGTCTGGAAAAAAGGCGCTTGAGGGGGGATATGATTGAGACATACAAAATAATGCAGGGTATGAGTAAAAGTGGAGAGAGGGAAGCTCTTCTCCCTCTCCCCCAAAATACCAGAACTAGAGGGACATACACTCAAATTGAGGGCTGGGAGAGTAAAAACTGACAAAAGAAAATATTTTTTCACCCAGCGCGTTGTAAGTCTATGGAATTCCCTGCCACACGATGTGGTGATGGCATCTGACCTGGTTGCCTTCAAAAGGGGATTGGACAGATTCCTGGAGGAAAAGTCCATCACAGGTTACAAACCATGATGGAGATGTGTAATCTCCAGGCTTTAAACCAGGGTACTTCAAGGACCAGATGCAGGAGAGTGGTATCATGAGACAGATATCTAGTCTCATGCGCTCCCAAACACATCTGGTAGGGCCGTTGTGAGATACAGGAAGCTGGACTAGATGGGCCTTTGGCCTGATCCAGCATGGCTCTTGTTATGTTATGTTATGTTCTTATGTTATGTTCTTAAGTAGTCCACCCCTTTCTCACGTACAGTCACAATAACTCACTCTGAGACATTAGAATGAGAAAGGGGAAAAAAGATTCATTGTTTGCATTTGTGTACAGATCAGACAGCAAACCGCCAAACACGAGTGCTTTCGTTAACAGACTTCAGCAGGCTCAAGAAGACAGAAAGACAATAAAAGCAGAGAGGCAGAGCTCTCTGAATTCAGAGACAGGGAAGGAATGATTGGTTAGTGCTAGATAGATTGACAGTCACCCCAGCCAAAGAGATCCGTCTCAGCCACATCTGCTAGAGGCAGCATGCAAGGTTGTTAAAACTCCAACAGAACCATGCTCGTTTTTTCCAGTTCTTAGCAGTTTTCGCTTCTACCAGCAAAGCATCCTTTTAACCCACATGAGATGGAAACGGACGGGTTTTCAGTTTTATCAGGGGATGGTTAGTTCTGAAAAGGTCTCCTAGCGAATTTTTCCATCCTCTTTTTTCAGACCCGAAGAAAGCCCTTGGGATGTCCAGTGTTGGAGTAGGCTTTTGAGCATAGTTGGCTCAGCAGGAAAATAAAGACACTAAAGCCGAGCTCACCACCCCCATAGGTATATTTCTAGTAGGTCAATCCGAGAGCCTAACAAAGTAAAGAAGAGAATTCCCCCAAAAACATTACACATGGGTTTTCACTATATACAAGCCTCAGCCAATCACAAAGCATTGCATCATTTACTTTAACCTTAATACACATGTGTTAGCCTTCCCTTTTTTTTTTTTTGGTGAACCACAGTTACTCAGCATTTCACACACATGTTCAACATGGCTGTTGATTACCACAAGCCTTGTTTTGTTTCGGCTTGTAAATTATACCTTGACATCCACTGAGGTGCAGATTGATGAATTAGGAGGACTCAGCATGCCTGGGTTTGAATCCCCCCCCATTCAGTGCTGGGGGAGCAGATTTGGTAAAACCATCCCTTAAATACCCCATTTACCTAGAAAGCCCAATTAAGTTTACTCAAAGGGCGCTTTTACACGACCCCTAAGATCCGCTGGCCACTTAAATTCGGACCAGAGATCTTAGGGGTTTGTCGCTGTTCCTGCGTTCCCACCCCCTCTGCACTCCTGGCTGCTGGCTGCGTGAGGGGAGGGAGAAAAAAAAGGAAGAAAAGATCGTGGCTCACCTCCGTTCTGCCTCCGTTCTTGCCACGGCAACATTCCTGTCTCTGTAAAGTAGCTCTTAAAGGGGCGGGAGCTAAAAAAACAACAAACAGAAGCGAGGACAGCCCCGCACTCACTATCGTTACACCGCATCAAGCAATTTTCACCCCGGAAGAGCAGGTACTTGAAAGGTGCGCTGGGACGTGCTAAAGTGGGCATGGCCGCACTTAATTTCCTGTAAGCTCGGAGCTGGTGGGGAAACTTTTTTAAGCTCCGGAGCTGGGAGGCATTTGCCCCGGAGTTTAGGGGTCGTGTATAAACACCCAACGTTGGTTCTGACTTGATGGCACAGGACAACAAGTGAAGCCCAAGGTGACAAATCACCCCACTTGTGTTTCAAGACAGAAATTTCCCCCAGCTTGGAAACCCCTTGACCTGGAAGGCGCCCGTCTTCTCCTTGATTGCAGAGTCCCAGCACATTTAAAGGCACTCACCAGGAGAAATCGGATCAAAGTGGAGAGGGTGAAGGAATGTCTTCTTGAACCCACGGCTGGGAACCTAGGGGGAATTTGTAAGTGTTTGCGTCTCAAAGGGATGCCCCACAAGCGATTTCTCTCATGTGGAATGGCTGTATTCAGCTATTTCCAGCAATGCGCACAATTTTCTGTCCACCCCCTCCCATCCATGCATTGGCATTTGTGTGTTTTGGTCCCCGAACTGTAGCACAAAATGAGAAGGGTTAATAAGGATGGATAATTTCACGGCAATGTGGTGTCAGTGAAGATTCTCAGTCATCCAGGTGAGTTTATCTGGAAGTTGAGTCATGGCTACTGGACTTCTTTTTCTTATGAGAGAGAGAAACGTTTCGCTGCTCATCCAAACAGCTTCATCAGTCTGAATACAGGACTCGCACTAGCTGTGTTCAGCCACGACTCAACTTTCGGACTGCAATGTGGTGTTGTGGTAAGAGTGTTGGACAACCACCCAGGAGCCCCAGGTTCCAATCCCAGTGGAAGGAAATTAACCAGATGGCCTTGGGTTAGTCACGCACTCTCACTTTAACTGATCTCAGAGGCTGCCTGGGGCTTCTTGGCAGAAGGAGATAAATTAACATGAAATCATACATCGAATCCTAGAATAATGGCGCCTCTAAGACCACCGAGTCCATTTATCCTGCTCAAGGCAGGAATATAAATCAGAGGATATCTACCAGGTGGTTTCTCTTGAAGGCCTCCATTATCAAAGCATTCAACTATGTCTCAAGGCTGTCAGTTCTGTTTCCATACTGCTCTTACAGGCAGGAAGTGTTTCCTGATATTCAGCTGCAATCTGGTTCCCTGTAGCCTGGCCCCATTGATGGGCATCCCGCACTCCGGGCCGGTGCTAGGTTTTTTTGCGCCGTAGGTGAGGGGTGGGGGGGCAGGTGGCGGGCGGGGCGGAGTGCGGGGTGGTGGGTGGGCAGGGTGGTGGCGGGTGGTGGGTGGGGCAGGGTGTGGGGCGGGTGGTGGGTGGGGCAGGGTGTGGGGCGGGCGGGCGGGTGGAGGCGGCGGATGGCAGGGGATGGTGATGGGCACGGGGGGTGGGTGGCGATGGGCGCAGGGGGCGGCGGGCGGTGGCCAGCGGCGGGGGGGGCGATGGGGGGGGGTGCCAGGCTGTCCAGTGCCTTCTCTTCATTTTGGCACCCTAGGCAACTGCCTAGTTCGCCTTAATGGAAGCGCCGGCCCTGCCTGCACTCTGGGTTGATGGAAAACAGATCCTGCCCCTCCTCTGTCGGACAGCCTTTCAGGCCTTTGAAAAATCTTCCCTTCAGTCTTCTTTTCTTCATGCTAGATACATGGACAATTCTTTCAGTCTTTCCTCCGAGGGCTTGGTTTCCAGTCCTCCGACCATCCTTGTTGCCCTCCTTTGAGCTTGTTCCAATTTGCCAGCATCCTTCTTGAAATGCGGACTAAAGAACTGGAAAGAGGACTTAAGAAGTGGCCTCTGTGTGTGTGTGTGTGTGTGTGTGTGTGTGTGTGTGTGTGTGTGTGTTGCGTTGTTACAGTCATGACCGACTCTTTGTGACTCCGTGTCCACGGAGTTTACTAACCAGGGCCGACCCTGCTTGACTTCCGAAAACAGGCAAGACTGGATGTGCTTAGGGCATCTAGGCAGCTTAGAAGTGGCCTAACCAGGCCCAAATAGAGGGGAATTGCTTTGGATACTGTGCTTCTATCAATGCAGCCCAAATAACATTTGACTTTTTTTTGTAGCCACATCACACTGTGACATTCAGCTTGTGATCAATGAGAAACCCAAGATCCTTCTCGCTTGCAGTATTGCTAAGCCAGGTGTCCACCCGTTTTGCAACCGTGCGTTTAGTTTCTGCGTGATCCTACATGAATTCTGCAGGATAACTGCAGCACGAAATTAATTACCCAGCTGAGGTTTTCATTCAGATGTGGAAGGGTGGCCCTCAGATCAGGGCGTTCAAAGCACCCTGCCCCTAATATACATTAAACAGTATCACCCTCAATCAGCCAAGGATGCCTCTACTTCTGCAATGAAGACCAGAGCAGGTGAAAGGGAAAGGGGAAAGAAAGAAGCAAAATAAAACCATGATGCTTGGAAACGGAGTCTCTTGGACTTTTTATTCCCTGCGTGTCTTCCTCTTTATTTAAGCGCTGTAGCTAAGCAGCCTTCTCGCTTAGAGTACCCTGATCCATTCCCTTGTTTCCACCCCCTGCCATTCACGAGGAGGGCTTCCCAGGTTCTTTTGTACCTGGGTTGGCAGAGATGTACAATGGCCGGGCGGCTCGGGCGGTTGCCTCCCTCTTTTCACCTCCGTGCGGCTGCAGGAGGAGCGCGCGCGTGAGTGATGGAGGCCTGGCTGGCATGCAGGGGACGCAAAGAAGGAACAATGGCTCTCCTGCCCCAGGACGGCCTGACCGCTCTTGAGAGCAGAGGGGGACGAGGCGTGTGGCCAGGAATTTTGGATCGCTTGCCAAGGTGACCGTGTGCAACGGCTTAAGATGGGAAATGCGGCTCCTTGGGGGGGGGGACTGCCTGGCCATTCTGTTTTGTCCACCCCAGTTCTTGGGGAAAGTGGCAGGGCTGGGCTACAGTTCCCAGAATCCTCCAACTGGGGCCATTCATGGGCATCTTGAATATGTATAGTCATCTAGTCTGACCTCTACCAATGCACGGACGTTCCAGCAGCTGCATCCATGGCAGATGCTTGCTCACATTCGGTTTAGAAATTTCCAGGAAAAGAAATCGCACCACTTTCCAAGGCAGTCTCTTTCACCGTCAAACAGATCTCATGGCCTCTCCTAGTGGCCTTGTTAATGCTTACCCTGAATTAGAGATGTAAAATTTCTTGAAACTTGGGGGGGGGGGGGGAGGAAAAAAACATTCCACTCTGCCCCCCCCCCCCAATTTTTCCAGTTTTCTCCAAAGGGTCGTTCCCCCCCCCCCATGGCTCAGAATTTACATCTCTAGTCTGAATCTTCTTTGGGGTAACTTGAATCCAGATGATACCAAATAGGGAGGGGTTGCTAATTCCCTAGAGCAGGCCTGTCCAACTTTGAGCAGCCCGCGGTCTACTTTTTTCTCCCAAATGGCCCTGCGGTCTACTTTGATCTCCCCAAGGACCCCCAGGGTCTACTTATGGGAGTGCATGTGTGGCCAGCGCAGGGAGTAGGGGACTGCACCATGGCCCTTGAACTGTCCTGCTTGGCTGAGACAGTGGGCTGGCAGACCCAGGACTTTGCTTATGGTTGTTCTTGGGATAGGGGAGGGAGAACTTATCCCCTACCTTTTTTTATTGGTGGCCAGAGGGCTACTTTTGAACCCTTCGTGGGCTACTGGTAGCCCGTGGTCTACCTGTTGGGCAGGCCTGCCCTAGAGGATAGGATGAAAATTCAAAAGGACCTTGACAGATTAGAGTGCTGGGCCAAAGCTAATGGAATGGATTTCAACAGAGGGAAATGTAGAGTGCTACATCTAGGTAAAAAGAATGAATTGCACAGATATAGGATGGGGGACATTTGGCTAGAGAATAGTACCTGTGAAAGGGATCTGGGAGTTTTGGTGGACCACAAATTGTACATGAGCCAGCAGTGTGATGCGGCGGCCAGGAAAGCCAATGCGATTCTTGGTTGCATCAACAGAACCATAGTATTTAGATCAAGGGAAGTGATATTCTCACTCTATTCTGCTCTGGTCAGACCCCACTAGGAGTACTGTGTCCAGTTCTGTGCGCCTCAATTTAAAAAGGATGTTGACAATCACGAGCGGGTACAGAGCGGAAGGTGACCAGGATGGTTGAAAATCTGGAGGAAATGTCTTATGATGAGCAGCTTAGGGAGGTGGGAATGTTAAGCTTTACAAAAAGAAGACTGAGAGAGGATATGATAGCTATGTTTAAATATTTGAAAGAATGTCATATTGAAGAGGGAACATGTTTGTTTTCCATGGCTTCAGAGACAAGGACTCGGGTCAATGGTTTCAAACTACAGGAAAAGAGATTCCATTTGAACACGAGGAAGAACTTCCTGACGGTTAGAGCTGTTCCGCAGTGGAATATGCTGCCACAAAGGGTGGTGGAGTCTCCTTCTTTGTAGGTTTTTAAGCAAAGGATGGATGGCCATATGTCGAAAATATTGTGATGGGGGTTCCTGCATGGCAGGGGGTTGGACTGGGTGGCCCTCCTTGAGGTCTCGTCCAATTCTCATGATTCTATGATCCTCCTGCCCTTATTGCTTCAGGAAGCAGGCTTGTTCCACCTCACACATTCCCCACCCCCACCCCCAGAGGATCTATCTCAGAGCAGGAACTAACTCTGACTTTTGAGCTTCAGGTGCAAACTTGTGCCTCCCATCTCTCATCCTAGTTGCTTTAACAGAAACAAAAATTAAATCTACAAACACAGGAAAGCAGAACAAGGGTGACCCCATATTCATGATAGTCTTGAGCGCTCCAGGCAACACCAGCTCAAAGAGCTCTGAAGTTGGTTTACACCCCAGACGGCCACCAAAGTCTAACACAAGAGGCTGTGATGCCACAAAGAGACACCCATTGTCTAAAAAACTGAGCACGTGAGCAGGCAGCATAAATATCTGCAATCCCTTGAAAACCCTGGCCTTCTCATTCCCTGGCTCAGCCTTTTAAATGGAGTCCAGCCTAGGACCTTAAGCCACTGAGCTCCTCAGCTGTTCACATATTCAAATGCTCAAGTTGCTATTTAGAACATCGAGTGTGGTGGCTCAGTGGGCTAGAGTGCTGAAAACTGTTGCCTGCAAAGTTGGCAGCTCAGCCGTTCGAATCCCGGTTGCCACGCAGCGAAGCGAGCTCCCAGCTCCTGCCAACCTAGCAGTTTGAGCGCATGTCAAAAAAAATCAAGTAGATAAATAGGTACTGCCATAAAAAGTGGGAAGGTAAACAGTACTCTGTGCTCAGAAATGCATTCAGCCATGCTGGCCACACGGCCACGGACTTGCACAACACTAGCTCTTTGGCTTGAAAACGGAGATGAGCACCTCCCCTAGAGTCGGACATGACTCGCATGCATGTTCGGGAAGAACCTTTACCCTTTAACCTTAAAATGTATTTTAATTGTCTGATTATTCTTATAGTGTTTCTGTAGATAGATAGATAGATAGATAGATAGATAGATAGATAGATAGATAGATAGATAGATAGATAGATAGATAGATAGATAGATAGATAGATAGATAGGGAACGGAGGGAGGGAGGGATAGATAGATAGATAGATAGATAGATAGATAGATAGATAGATAGATAGATAGATAGAATGTTTGAACTGCAGAGCTGGAAGGGATCCGCTAGAGATCATCCAGTCCATCCCCTGTCAAGGAGTCCCCTCCTAGGGTATTTTGGCTGTGGGCGTTGAAGTGGGGAAGAAGGAGCACCTCCTTCAGCCGAAGAACCCCTTTCAGTTCCAGAAAAGCTCTCGGGGGTCTCATTCTGGCTGTGGGTGAAACCCCCAAATGCCATGGTTTCTAACTTCAGCTCTTCACCACCAGTAACTAAGGCTTAAAAGAGCCGCCAACTGAACCATGCAAAATTCGGGAAACGATCGACTGTCACATGACGGCATCATATTATTGAATGCGCCGTTACCTCCTGGAGAAATCAGGAGGGCCAGATCCAGTCAGAGCGCGTGACCCCACTGGGCATTCCTTGTTGTACTCTTACTGCAGGATCCACACAGGGTGCAATATTTACCCAGGTCTTTCCAAGCTAAAACCTGTCCAGCCTCCTCCCCATGTATTTGCTCACCAGCAGCCATTAATTGGGTGTGTTTATTCACACTTCACATCTTTACATCTTCTTATTACCTGGGAAATATCCAGCAGGTTCCCTTATCTTTTAGTTAAACAAACTGGAACCTTTTTTGGTTTGTTTTTGTTTTTGAAAGAGAACAATTGGGAGGAATTGAACAAAAGAACAGGAGAAAAGCGCTGTCACTTTGGAGCAGAGCGGGAAGTAAAAATGGCAAAGCAGGCTTGCGGGTCAGCCCTCGGGAGGCCTGCAAGGCCTTAACCCAGAATCAAGCTTTGGCGGGCCCGACACTATGGGACCATCTTCGTAGTGAGATTAGGACTGTGGAGCCCCTTTTGCCCTTCAAGAAGCTCTTAAAAACTTGGCTATTCAAGGCCACCTTCGGGGGAATCGCTGAGGCTGAATGTTCGCTTGCTGTGTGTTGGTTGCCCGTTTGGTTGTTTGCTGCCGTCTTGTATCTCTTAGCCGGGTTTATTTGTTTGTCAATTGTGATGTATATTTTATGGCTCTATTCTTTGCTGTTCATCGCCCAGAGTTCCTTATCAGAAAGCTGGGTGTTTTATAAATGCAAATGATAAACAAAATAAATAATAAAGAAAGAAATGTGTGAAGGAAGGGGACGCAGGGCATGAAAAGAACTGGAGAGGAACTGGAGCATCCGGTGTTGGCCCCACGTGCAGGGGTCCCCAACCTCTGGGCCATGGGCCAATACCAGATGGTGGCCTTTTAGTGACCATTCCATGCCAGCACCTCAGTGGCCAGCTGGTTTCCTTTTGAGGTGCTGGCCCGATTGGCACAATTGCTTCTCCCCTGCCCCCCCCCTCACCTCCTCCATGCACCCATTGCAACCAAAACAGGCACTGTTGAGTTCAGGCTAATCCCAAACTTTTCTTGTATCAGAATAACTGAGCCAAAAGCTTCTGAGACAAGCAGAGATCCAAATCACCATTCATTTGTTCAGCTGGATAAAGGAAGGGGTTGACTCCCCCCCCCGAAGCAGAAGGGAAAAATCGCAACTAACAGAGGCAGGGGACACAGTTAAGTACATAAAGCATGAGAGGCCCCTCCGCAATCAACAACATTCCTTAGGCAAGCTGTAACTCTTTGTTAGAGACATCCTAATAACCCATTCTCCTTGCACCCCCTCCCCATTAATATCCTTGAACATATAACACAGGCTCTTCTTCTTTCTCTCTTGCCAAGGCACAGACATTCCAGGAAAGTTGAAACAGTTTCAGACAGCTTACAAAGCACAATAAGGTACAGAATACAAGGCATACATAGGAATCAACATGGCATCACTTTGGTTCACTTGAACCTGTTAGTTTTTATTAATTCCTGGTCTCAACAGACACTCACATTGGGTGTCGTTGATGGAATACATATCTAAAATTGCAGCGAGGAGGTGTTTCTCTCTCTGCCTGTTTGCTTGCTTAAAGTCCACTTCCTTTCATCAATGAGACCCAAGGTGGATCCTTGCATACATGCCGAGCTGGCTGGTTGCTCTTCCTTGCCCTGATCCTTGTCTTCATCTGAAATATCAAAGGAAATTACACCCCTCAGCATATGGGAATGGCACTCTACAAACAAAGGACGCTCCTTTATTATGGGGCTTGGGTGATGATTTTCTGCGGCTGAACCTTGCATTGGAAAAATGCCCCAGGAGAGGTCACCTGGCCAGGTGGCTTGCTTTTTAAGTCTCTACCTACACATGCAATGCAAGTTGTGTCCATGCAAGGCCCCGACAAGCCGTAACCAGCGCAGAAACTGAAAACTGGGTAGTGGCGATAGCAACTGACTGTCCCGGGATGACTCCAGGCAGACCTGACAAAAGCTATCAAGAACCTTTGCAGGTGGGCAGAAAGAAAAGGACACCTGAGCGATTCCCAGCTTGCGTCTCCGAGTTGTGGGCAGGCGTGTGTGTTTGTGTGTGTGTGTGGGGGGGAGACACAGTGAGATGGAGATAAAGATGTGAAAAAGGCCTTTGGAATCTCCTGTTTCCATTTTGATTCTCCATCCCCATTAGTTTTTGGTTCTCCGGCTTGATTTGTGAGGGGTGCTGCCTCATTAGCAGACCCCCCCCCCTCGTATTGCAGAAAAGGACAAGGTGCTCCTGATTTTAAAATGAACACATGAACCCTGTCTCCCAGCGTGAGAAAAGGGTGTCCCCACTTTTCCTCTGTGTTTTACTTGGGGGAACTGAGACAAGAATGGCATAGAGGTGATTATCTGTGTTCAAAGTGACTTTAGATGTCTGTGGAATAAGCTAGAAAACTTGACTGGGCATGTATAGTCTTAAGAAAAAGAGACCGGGGGGGGGGGGGAGAGAATAACAGAGCAGTTTTCAAAGACTTGAAAGGGGAGGGGCAGGACCTGTTCTTCATCATGTTAGTGTAGGACACATCATAATCAGCTCAAGCTACAGGAAGCCAGATTGAGGCTGAGTGGCAGGAAATACTTCTTATCTGTTAGAGCAGTATGACAACTAGAGATGGGCACGACTTGGAAAAAAAAAATTCGAGTTGTCGTTAGTGGGCCGGTTCCGTTTCGGCTCGTTTCCGTTTTTCGCGAAAATTCGCAAAAATTAGTCGGTTCGTTTTTTTCGTTGTCATTAGTACTGGTTTGGGGAGGGGGTAGCGGGCTCCTGGAGGGAGCTGCAGGAGTCAGCCAGAGCCACAAGTGACGGACTGGCAGATTCCTTGCACCCGCTGTGTCTCACGTACTTGCATGTAGTGCAATGCAAGTAGAACTGGCTTAGGGTTAAGACGGGTTAGCGCAAGGGCTAGGGTTAGGCTAGTTACGGGTGAGGTTAGGGTGAGTATTGGGGTGCACCTCTGGGTGCCTCTCTTTATTTATAAAATAAAATAAAATAAAATCAACGGAGACTTTTTTTGCAAGAAAAACCCACTGCTGCTACTGTAAAAATTCAAGCATTTAAAATAGCTAATTTTCGCATGTTTCTGTGGTGCTTTGGTGGGGTTTGGGGCAACGATTTCAAAAAAAATATTGCGGTCGCCATTTTGGATCCCCCGCACTGCATGGCAAATGGATGCACCCTCCCAGCCTGGTACCAGCAGCGCAGCAGTAGCAATAGCCAAGGAGAGGGGGGCGGGGAACCCCCCCCCCAAATAAAACACCCTTCTGGCCTGGTAGGTGCCCTCAGACAGTTTTCGCCTACTTTTAGGGCCGGGAATCGTTTTTTTTTTTTAACTTTTAAAAACTTTTTTTCTGTGCCGCTTGGCATTGCGCGATCGCCGCGATGCAAGTAACGAGCACGACAAATCAGACCAAATTGTTCGTTCGTCGGTTCGAGCTCGAATTCTGGTGGAGTAATTCCCGTTTCCGTTTCCGTAGAGTAACGGATACGAGTAACGGAAATGGAAACGGGAATACCGCTAAATCGTGCCCATCTCTAATGACAACGGAAGCCACGACCTTGGGGGGCGGTGAGAGCATCAACAGTGGAGGTATTTGAGAGAAATATCCTTCCAGCAGAACTCTTGAGAGGAGGCCTTGGTGAAGATCTGTGTGTGTGTGTGTGTGTGTGTGTGTGTGTGTGTGTGTGTGTGTGTGTGTGTGTGTGTGTGTGTGTGTGTGTGTGTGTGTGCCAATTCATAGGTGGCATTTATTCCCCTTGGGGCTCAAGGGTGCAGCTTCACTCCCCCTCCCCCAATTCGGAGGCCAATTCAGACCTTTGGGATATGTCCCAAAATGGTTTAGACTTTGGAACAATTCATTGCCCATCTGGTTTGATTTGTGCCTTAAAACAGACATTAATTTGTAGGCCTTCTGTTGTCTCCCGCTGGAAATCTAAAACAGTGACTTTAAAAAAACATTGCCCTGATTTTTCTGAAATTTGGAGAGATGGTAAATTCTAAAGAGGAGGGGTAAAGTGACCAAATTTCAGACTACTTGCTTCAAGGGTTTGTGTAGTTGGCACCTTTAAAAATCACCCATCCCCCCAAAATAACCTAAAAAGGCTGGGGCCATTTGCACTCAATACAGTTTAGTTTATGATTCAATCAAAACTGAATTTGTAGATTTGCTTTGTTTTCCTGTGGAACTTAATTTGGCCTTTTTTCTTTGAGGCCGGCCAGCTTGAATGAGACTCATTCATTGGGTTTGGAAGTTGAGAGATTTGTCTCAATCTGGCACACGGCCTCAATTCTTCTCACCTTGTCGAGAGGAGAGAAGTAAGTAACATTTTCACTCCCTTCAAAGTTGAACCCCGGCCCCATTGTTCCAAAACACAATCTCTTGGACCCAGAAATGGGTCAAGGAAGAGTTTTAGCACTCTCTTCCAGTAATAAAGGTCATCTGGCTGCCAGCCATAGGCCAAGAGGAACCAGAGAAACCAGGAGACTCGGGTAGGTTTTTTGCAAGGTTTCTTCAGAATAAAGGTGCAAAGGAAAGATGTAAAAAGGTGGAATTGTGAATACTCTTCCCAAGGGCACTACAATGACATGGGCTCATTTCAATGACCAGCTCCTAGGAAAATGTGAGATGGTGACACATGAACCATCAGCATCTCTTCCTAGTCCCTCTCTTGGGAAGGAAAAAACTGACAAGGATCTCCTGGTTTCCACCTTGGGTAAAGGGTGAGAAAGAATTATCCTGTGCTCCCCCTGTGGCCACGAGGGGGCGATGCAGAGGGGGACCTGCATGATGTACACAGTATAAAATCCCCCAAATGAACCTGACTGCTGCATTGGGAAGACTCCGGAGAGGTCCAGAGTGGGGACGCCCAACATCGTCTGACAGAGGTGCCAAAAAAGAACTGGATCAGCAGCATCTGTGTATGAACACAGAGAGACACTCCTGGTTCCCTGAGCTCCTTGCCCTCTGATGATGCTGACCACAGAGTCTGGCAAAACTTCGGGAAGAAAAACTTCCAGAGCACGGCCAAACAGCCCAAAAAACAAGAGCTAGCATTTGTGTACTTTGGGAGTGTTTGTGGGGCAAAGCAATGAGCTCAGGGGCATTAATACGGTGAATTTGCACCCTGGTGGTTCCTTCCCCTTAAAGCCAGCATTCTTGCATGATGATTAGAAGTGGGGGAAAGCAAAGAAGAACAAGGAGAGTATAAGGATGTGTCACTCAGACCATAAATCTCAGAATTCCCTAAGAATTCCCTGGGTTGAAGTCTCAGAGTTCCATCTTGCAGAGTAGAAACAGGCAAAAAACCCACATTTTTTTAAATGACAGTCTGGTGCAGAGGCAGCCCCTTATGATGATGATGATGATGATGATGATGATGATGATGATGATGATGATGATGATGATGATGATGATGATGATGGAGTCAACCCAGCCTGCTGGCACCAACCAGGCTGTATCTCAAGGTGGTTAATGGTGGGGAGGCGACGGGGGAGAGGGGAGGGGGTTGGGTCAGGCTGCAAGGGCACGGGTGAATGAACCAATAGGTTCACAAAATGGGGGGGGGAGTTTTCTGGTGAGAACGGGTTCTCCCATTTGGAACTGACCTGAACCAACACACCAGCAATTGTCCATGAATTTCCTGGTTTGTTTTTTTGGTTCGTGCCCATCTCCGGTGCGGAAACATACATTCCACTCCCCCTGCAGCAGCCAGGGCCTCGTTCCACAGCTTCATGGTGCTCTCTTTCTCAGCCTTCACTCCCTGTTTACGTCTGTGAAGATTCTCAGTCATCCAGGTGCGTTTATCTGGGAGTTGAGTCATGTTAACTTTTTTGAGAGAACGAAACGTTTCGCTGTTCATCCAAACAGCTCATCGGACCGATGAAGCTGAGTGAACAGCGAAACGTTTCTATCTCTCAAAAAAGAAGGAGTAGCCATGACTCAACTCCCCCCTAACTTTTCAAAACGGAAGCGGCTGCAGTGCTTCCTGGGAGTGGTTGTTCTCTGGGAGGCACCCCCTACAGACCTTAGGGGGAGCTAACCAATGGTTTGCATTTCCCTGGGACTCTCTGGAGGCCACAAGGACCACCAAATGGCCAAAGGGAGGGAGGGAGGGAAGAAGGAAGGAAGACCCTCCAAAATTAGACCAGATGTGGTCAAACATCCATTTTCAGATTTGTCGAGGGGAAAAAACCCAAGAACTGGGGTTGTTGTTGATAGACATTGCGAGGTGCTCAAGGACGGTATGATAGTCCCTTCTGGGGGCTTCTTCTGGGCACGGTGTGCAACTGCCAGAGTTAATATGCAACAGAGAGAGATGCCAAGCAGCTGAGGGGGCATGAGGGGCACCGTGGCCCTGCACCTTAATTAAGTCACCTCCAACTTGATCATTTACAGTAAGAGGCTTTGATGAGCTGCTTCTGTGTTGACATTAGCATCGCCTGGGTGCGCTGAGCACCCTTGGGGGCCTCCCAGCTGCCTTCACCCTCCTTGGCGGGGGAAGGAGCCTAAAGGAGGGCGTCTCTCCCTGCCCGGCGTGGGTTTTGAGCCAGTCTTTTCTGCCAGATGTTCGGGAGTCCACGTGTGTTGGTGGGGGCTGTGCTCTCTCTGGTTACTTGAAAGCAAGGGAGGGCGCAGAGAAAACTCCAAGACTACGGTGCCCGAGCCAGACTTGCCAGATCCCAGGAAAACAGCGGGACTGTGGGGGATTTGTGGCAAGGGCAGGCTGGGCTAGGGGGAAGAGAGAGAGAGAGGGTGGTTTTTCTGTATAAGGTGCCTTGAAGGACACTTGTGTAGCCCCTGCTCCGATGTCAGGGCTTCCTGGCTCAGCACACAAAGGGGTTGTGTGTGTTTGTTGGCCAAGGAAACAATTGGTTGGGACACAACGCATCAAAACCGCAGGCTGAGAGGGGATATGATAGTCATGTTCAAATATATGAAAGGATGTCACATTGAAGAAGGGACTGGTTTGTTTTCCATGGCGTCAGAGACTAGGACTCGGGGGAAATGGTTTTAAACTACAGGAAAAGAGATTCCATTTGAACATTAGGAAGAATGTTCATGATGGTTAGAGCTGTTCGGCAGTGGAAGATGCTGCCCCAAAGAAGGGTGGTGGAGTCTCCTTTGGAGGTTTTTAAGCAGAGGCTGGGTGGCCATATGCTGGGAGTCCTGTGATGGGGGTTCCTGCAGGGCAGGGGGTTGGACTAGATGGCCCTTGAGCTCTCTTCCAACTCTAGGATTCTATGATTCAAATCCTTCTTGCCTTTCGGCAAGTATTGCAGAAAAGCCCTTTTCCTCCGATATGAGAGGGTGGTGGTGGTGGCAGAAGTATTTATTTACTGTGTTACATTTCATTGCATGGTATTTATATCCTGCTTTTCTCCCAGGGGGTGGGAGGGATCCAAGGCGAATCAATTACCAACTCAGCTGCTTAATTGGCTTGGGCAATATCCATTTGGGGGAAATTGCTAGGAAGAATAAGAATAAGAAGCTTGGTTGGGGGCAGAGGAGGGGTCAGGCTCCCTCATCTCCTGATCTGGCTGCACTGCAACTGGGCGATCCAGTCCAAAGTTTGTTCGCCAGCAACAGACGAACTTTTGCGTTAGTCAGCCATGCTCTTTCCCTGCCCCTCCGAAATGCCTCCTGGGAATTTTGGTTGCCAGGAGATTCTTCCAGGGTTAAGCTGCTCATGAGATGGAGTCCCTCTTTGGTAATGGGGTTGGGGGGGGGAGGACAAATCCACCCTGAAGTCCTTGGGTGCCAATGGCCAAGCACCCTGCCCGCCCCTCCTCCAACAAATTGTTTACAGGGAACATTTGTCAGGCATCCACCAGGTTGGAGCAGGTCCAGCCCACAGGAGAAGGAAGCCTGGTTCCTTAACAGTCAGATTATCTGAGGCTTTCCAGCAAAATGCAAAAAGGCTCATTTGTCTTCATTTGACGAATATCCCATTCTTCTGCGCCCAGGGCTCCTTGAAAGGAGGAGGGGGGAGGGGGAAGCCCCTGGAAGCAAGGTCCACGAAGGTCAACATGCGGCAATACAATCACGACACCCGACCATGGCAGACAACAAGCCCATATTTTGTTTCCTTTGAAATCAAGAACTACAGGAAGACATGGTCACCTTCCTTCATCCCTTCCCTCCCATTCTCGTACAGACATCGGAGATTGTGTGATTGGTGGCCAGCATTCCTTTTACCCTACATTTCTATGAGGAGGTGCTCAGTCTGTGTTCCTCTTGCTGCACATAAGCCTTCATTTCTCTTTACTTCGGAGCGTGGGTCTCCCTCTCCCTTCCAACTCCATTTAACTCCTGGTGAAGCTCTTTGTGCTGTGGCCGAACACAGGCTTCCTGGTTTTTGTGAGGTGCCAACCATCGCTTGCCGGCAGTCTGTCTTTCCATATGGAAAGCGTAGTCCATAGTCCCAAATAAAGATGGGCACGAATAAAAAAAATGGCATTTCGTTTGTCATTTGTCGTTTGGAGGGTCCGTTTCGGTTCGTTTCCGTTTTTCGTGAATTTTTTGCAAAAAATTCGTTTTTCGTTTTCGTTCGTTTTGTTACCATTTCATTACCATTTATTTCAAATTTTTTGTGATTTTTTTTAGGATTTTAAGCAATCCACTCATATTGCAGTAACGGAAACAAAACGCACGACAAAATTTCTGGTGTTTCTGTTCGTTTCGTTTCATTTTAGAGACAAAATTCATTTGTCCTTTCGTTACGTAACAAAACAAAAAAACGAAAATGGAAACGAAAAATTGTTCGTTTCGTGCCCATCTCTAGTCCCAAAATCTAAACCCATAGCAGCAGCGCCCCCTTCGTAGCCAGTCATTCGCCTTGGGGTATTTTCCTTTCTCCCTCTCCAAGAATCGGAAACTGGTGTTGCAGTTCCACTTGTGAAGAGTGTCTTCTCCTTCTTTTTCTCCTCAGGGCAGCGCTTTCCCTTGGTGCTTCCTCTCCAGTGTTTGTCCTCTCTGCATCCTCCTCCTCCTCCTCCTCCTCCTCCTCCTCCTCCTCCTCCTCCTCCTCCTCCTCTACTTTGTCTTGCTGTTCTTCCAGGGCTTCCCATAAAGGCTGCTGCTGCTGTACAACAGTTCTGCCTCTCCACTTGCAACCTCCAGTTCTTTCTCTTCCAAAAGTGCTACCTGTTGACACCTGCTGCAGGTGAAATGTTGTGTTGTTCTCAGGCTCAAAGGCAAACATTGCCCACACCTGGGTGGTCACCCCTCCTGAAGTGTCTCTTCCTTCCATAATCCCTGTTATCTTATCTTATCTTTTTTGTTTTACTTTAGAACATAAGAACATAAGAAGAGCCCTGCTGGATCAAGCCAAAGGCCCATCTAGTCCAGCTTCCTGTATCTCACAGTGGCCCCACCAGATGTGTTTGGGAGCGCATGAGACTAGATCTCTGTCTCCTGATACCACTCCCCTGCATCTGGCCCTTGAAGTACCCTGGGTTTAAACCTGGAGATGACACATCTCCATCATGGTTTGTAACCTGTGATGGACTTTTCCTCCAGGAATCTGTCCAATCCCCTTTTGAAGGCATCCAGGCCAGATGCCCTCAACAACTCCTGTGGCAGGGATGGATTTCTTCTGTTTCTCTATGAGTGCCATTTCGTTCGTGTTGCCGGCCTTGGCGGATGCTGGCAAAGTCCACTATCAGATGACTATATCCAGAAACCAAAAATGTTATTGGCCTCCCTTGCCAAACTCCCCACATCACGTCCTTGTTTGCTTCCTCTGCTCGCTTGCTTCCGAGGGACTGTCTCAGTTTTATTCCTCAGCTGTGCTCTGTTAGGAGTCTTTAAGGTGCCACAGGATTCCTGGCTACTTTTGTACCCATCAACTCTACATGGCCATATTTCTTCACTGGAGCTCTCTCTTCCCTCCAACACCTGTCACCAAGCACAAGCTTCTTCTTCTTTTACATTGTTTAAATAATAACTCAACATACCCAGCCTGCCACAGGCTA
Source organism: Phrynocephalus guinanensis (assembly GCA_037367245.1). Taxonomy (NCBI): domain Eukaryota; kingdom Metazoa; phylum Chordata; class Lepidosauria; order Squamata; family Agamidae; genus Phrynocephalus; species Phrynocephalus guinanensis. The sequence goes on from CM074735.1 coordinate 140,570,892, forward strand.
GGGAGGTCAGATGCCTAACTGAAACGAGCACCCACAGATAAAAAGGGGGCAATTCCTCTTTTCTAAGAACTTTTAATTGGAGATTCTTGAGGGTTTAATGTTTAATGCCAATGGCCATAACTGGTTACCTCTTCCCAGAGGTCACTCACCAGCTGTGAAGCGGCAGCTGAGTGTCCTGCAGACTTCTAATTGACACAAGGATCACTCAAGGGTTACGGGACCAGCATCGCATGAAGGATCCAGGAGTGCTCTGCGGCTCAGTTTTCAGGACAGGAAAGAGCAGCAGAGGGGACAGGAGGAGACTCCATAGGGCAGGGATGGCGAACCTATGGCACAGCTACCAAAGGTGGCACACGGAGCCCTTTCTGTGGGCACCCGACATCACCCCTTTATAGCCACCTGTATTCAGGTTAAAATACTGTATTGGCACTTTGCAAAAAAATTAGTGGGCTTTGAATTGCAGTTTGGGCACTCGGTCTCTAAAAGGTTCGCCGCCATCACTGCCATAGGGTGAGCTTTGTCTTGGTCCATATCTCCTAAATGAGAGATTTAATCATACAGCCATAAAGTTGGAAGGAGCCTACAAGACCATGGAATCCACCACCACCCTGCTCTGTTCCAATTATTTAGTATATTATGCCTGGAGAACACGCAGATTAACCACTCTGGAGTCTAGCGACAAGGGCAATGGGGAATCATGTTTTTTCTCCCCACCTTTCCTGAGGAGGTCGGCCTAAAGGCAGTGCCCGATGAGAAAGGCTGCTAAAGCTCTTCGTGGATGAAGTCCTTAACAATAGCTTCCACATGGGTAGACTCAGCTCATGAGTTTGATATCAGTGGGCTGAGGTAGCCAGCTCAAGGTTGAAATGGAATTCCATCCTTCCAAAGTCAGTACATTGAGTACCCAGCTCTCTGTTGCTTTGGTTTTGTGATTGCACCTCAGGAACTGAGGCCCTTTGTACACGACCTCTAAACTCCGCCGCAAATGGCTCTCAGCTCCGGAGCTTAACATTGTTTCCCCACCAGCTCCGGAGTTTACAGATAATTAAGTGCGACCACGCCCACCTAAGCGCATCCCAGCGCACTTTTCAGGTACCTGCTCTCTGGAGGTGAAAATTCCTGATGCGGATATAACAGTAGTGACTGCCCGGCTCTCCTTGCTTCTGTTTGTTCTTTTTTTGGCCCCCCCCCGCCCCTTTAAGGGATCTGAATGCAGTGCCGGGAGGGCAGAACGGAGGTGAGCGGCATTCTTTTCTTCCTTTTTTTCTCCCTCCCCTCACGCAGCCAGCAGCCAGGGGTGTGGAGGGGGTGGGAACGCAGGAACAGCGACAAACCCCTAAGATAAGAACATAAGAACATAAGAACATAAGAAGAGCCATGCTGGATCAGGCCAAAGGCCCATCTAGTCCAGCTTCCTGTATCTCACAGCGGCCCCACCAGATGCGTTTGGGAGCGCATGAGACTAGATATCTGTCTCCTGATACCACTCTCCTGCATCTGGCCCTTGAAGTACCCTGGTTTAAAGCCTAGAGATTACACATCTCCATCATGGTTTGTAACCCGTGATGGACTTTTCCTCTAGGAATCTGTCCAATCCCCTTTTGAAGGCATCCAGGCCAGATGCCATCACCACATCCTGTGGCAGGGAGTTCCATAGACTTACAACACGCTGGGTGAAAAAATATTTTCTTTTGTCAGTTCTTACTCTCCCAGCACTCAATTTGAGTGTATGTCCCCTAGTTCTGGTATTTTGAGAGAGGGAGAAGAGCTTCCCTCTATCCACTTTACTCATACCCTGCATTATTTTGTATGTCTCAATCATATCCCCCCTCAAGCGCCTTTTTTCCAGACTAAAGAGGCCCAATTGTTTTAGCCTTTCTTCATAAGGGAGGTGCCCCAGCCCAGTAATCATTTTAGTCACTCTCTTCTGCACCTTTTCCAGTTCCACTATGTCTTTCTTGAGATGCGGGTGACCAGAATTGTACACAATACTCCAGGTGGGGCCTTACTATTGTTTTATATAACGGCATTATAATGTTGGCTGTTTTATTTTCAATCCCCTTTTTGATAATCCCTAGCATGGAATTGGCCTTCTTCACTGCTGCCACACATTGGGGAGACACCTTCATGGAGCTGTCCACCAACACACCAAGATCTCTTTCCTGATCCGTCACGAATAACTCAGAGCCCATGAGTTGATAGATGAAGTTTGGATTTTTTGCCCCAATATGCATTACTTTACATTTGGTTACATTAAAACGCATTTGCCATTTCTCAGCCCACTCCCCCAGTTTGGAGAGATCCTTCTGGAGCTCTTCACAATCTTCTCTGGTTTTTACCACATGGAAAAGTTTTGTGTCATCTGCAAACTTGGCCACCTCACTGTTTATCCCTGTCTCCAGGTCATTTATGAACAGATTGAAAAGCACCGGTCCCAGGACCGAGCCCTGGGGCACACCGCTTTTCACTTCTCTCCATTGTGAAAATTTCCCATTGACACCTACTCTTTGTTTCCGGGATCTCAACCAGTTCTCAATCCATAAGAGGACCTGCCCTCTTATCCCCTGACTGTGCAATTTTCTCAGCAGCCTTTGGTGAGGGACTGTGTCAAAAGCCTTTTGAAAATCCAGATAGACTATATCCACCGGTTCACCCAAATCCACGTGCCTGTTGACCTTTTCAAAAAATTCTAAAAGGTTTGTAAGACAAGATTTACCCTTACAGAAGCCATGCTGATTTTCTCTCAGCAAGGTTTGTTCTTTTATGTGTTTTAAGATTTTCTCTTGGATGAGGCCTTCCACCATCTTCCCTGGGACAGATGTAAGGCTAACCGGCCTGTAGTTTCCTGGGTCCCCCCTCCTTCCTTTTTTAAAAATTGGTGTGACATCTGCTATCCTCCAGTCCTCCGGCACTGTGGCCGTTTTAAGAGACAAGTTGCATAAGATCTCTGGTCCGAATTTAAGTGGCCAGCGGATCTTAGGGGTCGTGTGAAAAGGCCCTAAATTTGGGCTTCATTCACGTGCCTGATTATTCACCCAAAGCTCCATAGCTTTGAAGGAACTGGGTGTCTAGAGAGAAAGCTCGTCATAGAAAATGCACCCGTTCTCTTGGCATGGAACTTGACTTGTGTTGGAGAAGAGCATCTCATCAAGCATTGGGCATGGCGGTGGCGGGGGGGGAGTAATCAAAACCCCGCAGGCCTGCAGGCAGCATACCTACATAGAGATGGGCACGACTTGAAAAAAAAAATTCGAGTTGTCGTTAGTCGGGCCAGTCCCATTTCGGGTCGTTTCCGTTTTCGCGAAAATTCGCAAAAATTAGTCGGTTTGTTTTTTCGTTTTTTCGTTGTCGTTAGTACTGGTTTTTTTTGGGGGGGGGAGCGGGCTCCTGGAGGCACCTCTGTGGGGTGGGTGCCTCCTCTGGCCCGCTATAAAGGGAAAGTGGGCTCCTGGAGGCACCCGTGGGTGCCTCCTGCCACTAGGAAGGGGAAGCAGGCTCCAAGAGAGACCCCTCTACATGGGGGTCTCCCTTCCTCACCTGCTGCTGCTGCAAAATGCTATGCAATAGCCATATGGATATTGCATAACATAATGTGCAGACGTGAGACCAGTGTGAGAGTGACAGGGTCATACCCGCCCTTCACAAGGCTCCCGCACCACCATGTCTCACACAGAAGGGAATTGTACTTGCTGCGTGTAGTGCAATGCAAGCAAGTAGATCTGGCTTTAAGGTGGCTTAGTGCAAGAGCTAGGTTTAGGCTAGTGACGGGTAAGGTTACGGTGGGCTAGTGGGTTGCACCTCTGGGTGCCTCTCTGACCCACTAAGAAGACAGTCTGTGACGTATGGGTACGGAGTCAAGGGTTAGGGTTAGGGCTAGGGCAGGTTTTAGGGGGCTTTTTGGCACATCCCAGAAGTCTCCATGGCCAAGTGGCCATGCGACTGGTGGGATGGCTCCAAAAATTTGCATGGTTGTCCACTCCCACATGGCTGGCCACTTGGCCAGCCCATCATTGCGCAGGTGTAAATAAAATAAAATAAAATAAAATCAATGGAGGACAGAGGAGGAGAGGAGAGACATTTTGTTGCAAGAAAAAACCCACTGCTACTGTGAAAAATCTGGCAGTTTATAAATTTTCGCGTGTTTCTGTTGTGCTTGTGTGTTTTTGGACCACGATTTCAAAAACAATATTGCGTTTGCCGCCCCATTTTGGATCCCCCGCCCGCACCGCATGGCATGGCGATGGCGACTCGCGAGTCCGGCTGCCCAGGACGGGGGGGAGGCGGGACCCCCCCCCCTCCAGAAACCACCCCTCCGGTAGGTGCCCTGCGCCCTTAGTCAAGCAGGCATTTTTCCGCCTGCTTTTTTGGCCCGGGAATGGGTGGGGGGAGAGTTTAAAAGTTTTTTCCTGTGCCGTCCGTGCCGCTTGCTTGCGCTTTAATTGCGGCGCCCGGCGGCGAGACTGGGCTTTTTGCTGGCTGCGAGCCTGCGGCGAGTCCCACCAGAGCAGCCCAGGACGGGGGATGAGGGGGGAGGCCGGGGACCTCCAGAAACAACCCCTCTGGTAGGTGCCCTGAGGCACGGCAGGCATTTTCCCGCCTGCTTTTTGGCTGGGAACCGGGTTTTTTTAACTTTTAAAAACTTTTTTTCTGTGCCGCGTGTGGCATTGCGTGATCTCGCGATGCAAGGAACGAGCACGACAAATCAGACCAAAATTGTTCGTTCGTCGGTTCGAGCTCGAAGTCTGGGGGAGTAATTCCCGTTTCCGTTTCCGTAGAGTAACGGAACCGAGTAACGGAAACGGAAACGGAAATACCGCTAAGTCGTGCCCATCTCTATACCTACATATTGCAAGGTGTGGGGCGATACCCATGCAAGAGACCCACTTTGTCCTGCACAGAAGCAGTCTCAAACCAAAGACGTCCCATGGCCTTAGACAAACAAAACTTGCCGGATCTGCCAGGCTTCTCTCCAGGGCCTTTGTCCACAGCGGCAGATGTTGGGATGCATGGAGCACCAGGCAAAGCTTTTGTGAATCTTGCCCTCAGTGGATCTGGTTTCACTGCCACTAACACAATGCTTTTTTGCTGTGTGCCATGCAGGGGCTGGAGGTGTTGCCCGCATCACGTACGACCTCCTGCAATTTCTCAACAAAAGCTGACTGGCAGAGCCCGGGCAGTGGAGCAAAACAGCCCAGCCTGCCACCGATGGATGAATGGATGCCAAGCTGAAACCAGAGTCGGATTCCGAGAGCGGCATGAAGAGCAAATAAACAGAGCAAATAAATCTAGAAGGCTCCCTTTGCCGTTGGGAGCTAATCCCTTCCTTTGCGTCACTCTGGGCTTTTTCCTGCTCCAGCAAAGATTCTTCCTCATGAGCAAGCCAAAGTGGGGGTCAGGCCGGGCATCTTTGGGGGCCTTCTGCTGAATCCCAGCAGCCCTCCAAGTGCTGCTGGCCTGCAGCTGCTATCGGACCCAAGTCAACAGCACACCATGGCGGGAATTGCAGTCCAACAGCGATCAGAGGGGCACAAGGGGGTCACCCTGGCCTAACTTCTCTGAAGGGTCTCTCTCCTGTGGACAGAACAGCCCTCCTGCCCTGAATTCCCAAGAAGGAATCTCCTGCTGGCTCCTGTTCAGCACAGCTTTCACCTAAGTATGCATGATGTGTTGGTGCCAGTTGGAAAAGAGGAAGACATGCCCTCTGATGGAAGCCACAGGCTGGAAGACCTGGTCAAGGTGGAGAATGGCAGGATCTTTTGGAGCTCACTCACCCCCTAAGGTCACCGCACATCAGAAGGGACTTGGTGGCAACTTGACCACCATGCCCAAGAAGGAGAGCTGCAAAACCTCTCTCTGCACCATAAGCCCATTCTTATTTCCTGCTCCAGCATTGGCTGTCCGAGATTTAGGAACATATGAAGAGCCCTGCTGGATCAGGCCAAGAAGGGCCCATCTAGTCCAGCTTCCTGTATCTCACAGTGGCCCCACCAGATGTGTTTGGGAGACTAGATATCTGTCTCCTGATACGACTCTCCTGCATCTGGTCCTTGAAGTACCCCGGTTTTAAGACTGGAGATGACACATCTCCATCATGGTTTGTAACCTGTGATGGACTTTTCCTCCAGGAATCTGTCCCATCCCACTTTGACAACATCCCGGCCATATGCCTTCACCACATCCTGTGGCAGGGAGTTCCACAGACCAACAACGTGCTGGGTAAAAAAAAATTCTTTTGTCTGTTCTGCCAGCCCTCAGTTTGAGTGGAAGTCCCCTAGTTCTGCTATTTTGGGAGAGGGAGAAGAGCATCCCTCTATCCACTTGACTCATGCCCTGCATTATTTTGTACGTCTCAATCATATTCCCCCTCAGGTGCTTTTTTTCTAGACTAAAGAGCCCCAAATGTTTTAACCTTTCCCCATAAGGGAGGTGCCCCAGCCTGGTAATCATTTTAGTCTCTCTCACCGGTTTGTCCCCCTGCCTGGAGAATTGTTGAAGCACAGCCGTTAAGTGAGATTACTGGACCTGCTTTTGTGATCCTGCTTGCCTTTCCCTCACACCCTTCAGTTTTTCATGGTGTTCCTGGTGTGGTGACATCTGACTCAAGTAGAGCAATTTTAAAAAGTAAAGGGTTCCCCCTGCACATGCGTGCTAGTCATGTCCCAGTCTAGGGGGTGGCACTCATCTCCATTTCCAAGCCAAAGAGCCAGTGTTGTGCAAGTCTGTGGCCATGCATTTCTACACACGGAACGGAGTGTGTGTGTGTGTGTGTGTGTCGTGTTGTTATAGTTGTGACCGACTCTTCGTGACTCCATGTCCATGGAGTTTTCTTGGCAGGAATACTGGAGTGCTTTTTCAGTTCCAACTCCAGGCGTCTACAGCACCTGGTATTCCCTGGTGGTCGCCCATCCAAGCACTAACCAGGGCTGACCCTGCTTAGCTTCTGAAATCAGGCGAGATCGGATATGCTTAGGCCATCTAGGCCATGCATTTCTATGCATGGAATGGAGTAGAGAGGGACTATTAATCCCCTGGATCTGGACCCGATAATTCTAATCATGCTGTTCAGTATAACATAGCGCAGGGATTGGTGTCTCTGGCAGCAGAGCCAAAGAGGTTGGGAGTTGGATTGCCCACTGGGCCTCCCTTGGCAGGGGCTGGTCTCCAACACCCAGAGGGTCCCTGTTAAGCCCTGCAGTTCTGAGATTATTATAAAAACCGCAGAACTGCTGGACAGCTCTGGGGCTTTAGGTCTCTGGCTGTGGAGCCAGAGGTTGGGAGGAGTTCAATTTCCCCCACTTGACAGGGGCTGGACTAGATGACTGCTGCCCATCACTAATGGTCACCAAACCCCTCTCTAGCTTCATTGTTGATTGCCTTTGCCACAGAGAATATGGTAGACCAGTGATGGCGAGCCTTTTAGAGACCGAGTGCCCAAACTGTGATTCAAGAGGCGGAGTTTTAGCTTTAAATAGCTGCTACCAGCAGCACGCGCCTTACGGCGCGTGAAAACTAAAACTAAAAATAAAAAAAATCTGGGTTTAATTGAGTTCCCAAGCCAAGCAACTCCTCAGGAGGTCCTACACTTCCTGACGTGCTTGCAGTTGGAGTAGAGGTGCTTTAGCGGCCCCTACACTGTTAGATTTTGACTAAACAATAAAAGAAGTAAAGGGTCTTACTAGATTAAAAAAAAAGTGCAAGTTTACATTTTTGAGACCTTCAATACATTTTATTGTAATAGTTAAAATGGAGTTGGAGGGAGCAGCTGTAGTTACCTGCAGTACTTGTGCCATGTTTGTTATCTTGACAGAGCGTGTGCAGAACTACATCTGCTGCAAGTGCAAGCTGGTAGCGCTATTGGAAGAGAAGGTCCAGCAGCTAGAGGCTCGCATAGTGGACCAGCAACATATTAAGGAGCTTGAGCAGTTCCTGGACAGAGCGGAAGAGACTATCCAGGTCCAAGAAGAGACAGGGCACACTTCAGAGGAGGAAGTCACTCCCCCAACTCAGGAGGTGGATGGGTGGAGGAATGTGACTCAAAGGAGTAGAAGGCCAAGGCATCGCTCAGAGAGTCTCATCTTGCACAATCAATTTGAAGCTCTTTCCCTCAGCACACCTCATGAGGCACACATAGAGGAAGAAGTGGTTCCACCGGAGGATCTCTCCCTCATCACTATTGATGAGATACAAGATCAGGTACATGTTGATGACCAGGCTGCAGGAGAGAAGCTCATTGTGCTAGGGGATTCTATCATTAGAAATACGGAGGGATGGATTTGTGAGGAGCATGATAACCGGATGGTCACTTGCCTGCCGGGTGCAAAGGTTGCAGACATCACCAGAAATATAGATAGCTTGTTAGAGAGAACTGGGAAGGAGCCAGTGGTCATGGTACACGTCGGTACCAATGATGTCGGGAAGGCCAAGCGGTCAGTCTTGGAAGCCAAATTCAGGTTGCTAGGTAGAAGATTGAAGTCCCGGGCTTCCAAGGTAGCATTTTCAGAAGTGCTACCTGTTCCTCGTGCAGGTCCCGCCAGGCAGGCAGAACTCAGAAGCCTCAATGCATGGATGAGGCGATGGTGTCGAGAGGAGGGCTTTAGATTTGTCAGGAACTGGAGAACATTTTGGGACAAGCCAAACCTGTTCAGGAGGGATGGGTTGCACTTGAGTCATGATGGGACCAGATTGCTGGCACTCAACCTCAAAAAGGCAGCAGAGCAGCTTTTAAACTGATAACTGGGGGAAAGCCGACAGGAGCTGTGTGGCATCCGGTTCGGAACACCTCATCCTCGGGGAATGAGGTTGGAGAGGGTAGAGAATCACATAGAGATGACATAGCAAGTATTAACACTGGCAGAATAGCGGAATGTGACAGTTCGTCTACTGAAAATAAAAGCTGTGGGGGGAGAAGAACAAGGCAGCAGCTGTTGCGGGACCCACTGTACAAGTGCTTCTACGCCAATGCTCGAAGCCTCCGAGCAAAGATGGGAGAACTTGAACATCTGGCAGCTAGGGATAACATTGATATAATAGCCATAACAGAAACCTGGTGGAATGTGGAGAACCAGTGGGACACAGCAATCCCAGGGTATAAACTCTAAAGAAGGGATAGAGAGGGCGGGTGGGGCGGGTTGGAGGAGGAGTGGCCATCTATGTCAAAGAAGGCATAAAATCCAGCAGAATGGAGATTGACAGAGGGTCTGACTCCGCCATAGAATCACTGTGGGTTAAACTACCAGGTCCAAAGAGTGATGTGATAGTTGGAGTATTCTATCGTCCACCAGATCAAAAACTTGAGGGGGACCTTGAAATGAGGAGAGAAATCATGGAGGTGGCTAAGAGGGATAGGATAGTAATCATGGGGGACTTTAATTATCCCCACATTGACTGGGCCAATGCGAGCTCTGGGCAAGAAAGAGAAACTGGGTTTCTCGACTTGCTGAATGACTGTGCCTTAGAGCAACTTGTCATGGAGCCCACCCGAGAACAGGCAACTCTAGATCTAATATTGTGTGATACTCAGGACCTGGTCAGGGATGTGAATGTCACTGAGCCTCTGGGGAACAGTGACCATGCTGCTATTACCTTTGCCATGCATGTCGGAGGAAGAGTGTCAACCAAATCAGACATAAAAACCCTTGATTTTCGAAGGGCAAACTTCCCTCAGATGAGGAAACTAGTTAGAGAGAAACTGAAGGGGAGGGTTAGAAGAATCCAATCTCTTCAGAGTGCATGGAGCCTGTTTAAAACAACAATAATAGAGGCCCAGCACAAGTGCATACCACAAAGAAAGAAGAGCTCATTTAAGTCCAAGAGGACACCGGCATGGTTAACGAGTGGAGTTAGAGAGGCTCTAAAGCGCAAGGAGAGGTCCTTCTGTAAATGGAAATCCTCCCCAAATGAGGAAAATAAAAAGGAACACAAACTCTGGCAAAAGAAATGTAAAAAGATGATAAGGGAGGCAAAGAAAGACTTTGAGGAACGCATGGCTAGCAATATAAAGGGTAATAATAAAAGCTTCTTTAAATATGTTAGAAGTAGAAAACCTGCCAGAGAACCAATTGGGCCTCTGGATGGTGAGGGAGGAAAAGGGGAGGTTAAGGAGGACTTGGACATTGCAGAGAAATTGAACGAGTTCTTTGCGTCTGTCTTCACGACAGAGGACCTTGAGCAGATTCCGCTGCCTGAGCCGCCCCTCTTGACTAAAGAATTAAATCAAATACAGGTTAAAAGAGAGGAGGTTTTAGGACTAATTGATAAATTGGGGATTAACAAGTCACCGGGCCCAGATGGCATCCACCCAAGGGTTATTAGGGAACTGAGAAATGAAATTGCAGATCTCTTAACGGTTATATGCAACTTGTCTCTTAAAACGGCCACAGTGCCGGAGGACTGGAGGATAGCAGATGTCACACCAATTTTTAAAAAAGGAAGGAGGGGGGACCCAGGAAACTACAGGCCGGTTAGCCTTACATCTGTCCCAGGGAAGATGGTGGAAAGCCTCATCCAAGATAAAATCTTAAAACACATAAAAGAACAAACCTTGCTGAGAGAAAATCAGCATGGCTTCTGTAAGGGTAAATCTTGTCTTACAAACCTTTTAGAATTTTTTGAAAAGGTCAACAGGCACGTGGATTTGGGTGAACCAGTGGATATAGTCTATCTGGATTTTCAAAAGGCTTTTGACACAGTCCCTCACCAAAGGCTGCTGAGAAAATTGCATAGTCAGGGGATAAGAGGGCAGGTCCTCTTATGGATTGAGAACTGGTTGAGATCCCGGAAACAAAGAGTAGGTGTCAATGGGAAATTTTCACAATGGAGAGAAGTGAAAAGCGGTGTGCCCCAGGGCTCGGTCCTGGGACCGGTGCTTTTCAATCTGTTCATAAATGACCTGGAGACAGGGATAAACAGTGAGGTGGCCAAGTTTGCAGATGACACAAAACTTTTCCATGTGGTAAAAACCAGAGAAGATTGTGAAGAGCTCCAGAAGGATCTCTCCAAACTGGGGGAGTGGGCTGAGAAATGGCAAATGCGTTTTAATGTAACCAAATGTAAAGTAATGCATATTGGGGCAAAAAATCCAAACTTCATCTATCAACTCATGGGCTCTGAGTTATCCGTGACGGATCAGGAAAGAGATCTTGGTGTGTTGGTGGACAGCTCCATGAAGGTGTCTCCCCAATGTGTGGCAGCAGTAAAGAAGGCCAATTCCATGCTAGGGATTATCAAAAAGGGGATTGAAAATAAAACAGCCAACATTATAATGCCGTTATACAAAACAATAGTAAGGCCGCACCTGGAGTATTGTGTACAATTCTGGTCACCGCATCTCAAGAAAGACATAGTGGAACTGGAAAAGGTGCAGAAGAGAGCGACTAAAATGATTACTGGGCTGGGGCACCTCCCTTATGAAGAAAGGCTAAAACAATTGGGCCTCTTTAGTCTGGAAAAAAGGCGCTTGAGGGGGGATATGATTGAGACATACAAAATAATGCAGGGTATGAGTAAAGTGGATAGAGGGAAGCTCTTCTCCCTCTCTCAAAATGGCAGAACTAGGGGACATACACTCAAATTGAGTGCTGGGAGAGTAAGAACAGACAAAAGAAAATATTTTTTCACCCAATGCGTTGTTAGTCTATGGAACTCCCTACCACAGGATGTGGTGATGGCATCTGGCCTGGATGCCTTCAAAAGGGGATTGGACAGATTCCTAGAGGAAAAGTCCATCACGGGTTACAAACCATGATGGAGATGTGTAATCTCTAGGCTTTAAACCAGGGTACTTCAAGGGCCAGATGCAGGAGAGTGGTATCAGGAGACAGATATCTAGTCTCATGCGCTCCCAAACGCATCTGGTGGGGCCGCTGTGAGATACAGGAAGCTGGACTAGATGGGCCTTTGGCCTGATCCAGCATGGCTCTTCTTATGTTCTTATGTTCTTATGTTCTAAGACCCACTCATTTTTCGCAAAGTGCCAATACAGCCATTTAACCTGAATGCAGGTGGCTGTGAAGGGGGCGATGTCGGGGGGCCCACAGAAAGGGCTCCAAGGGCCACCGTTGGCACCCGTGCCATAGGTTCGCCAACACTGTGGTTGACCTTCTGAAAACCCATGTGGAAATGAAGATGCACGACAGCCACAGCACTGCCCTCATCAGCCGGCCTACAGTAGCATCCATGCCACGCCTTCCGGTCCTTAACGTTCCGGGTCTCCTTATCCTGTGTCCCATTCCCCCCGTGTTTCAAGACTGGAGGGCCGGCCCCACCATTCAGCCTGGAGAACAATCCTCCTACCATTAGCCAGAGTGTTGCAATGGCCTCCGAGGGAGGTAGGGTGGAATGACAGCAACCAATTAGTTATTTCCTTGGCACTTTTAACGCAATGGCAGCAAGAGATGGTCAGCGATGGAGCCTGAGGGATCTCGTGCATCAAAAATATTTTGGGTCCTGCACCGAAATGGGAGGGGGGCGAGGAGGCAGAAAGCGGCCTTGGGGTCCTCCCGCCACCTGCCCTCCTGGTGATCTACTCTCTTCAGGGACATGGAACGTGATGGGTTTTGCACTGATCTGCTCACCCCTCCACTCTGGTTAATTTTTACCCAGCAGCCCCCCCACCCCCACCCCGGCTCCCTGAAGGCATAAGGCAGCAGAAAGATTTATGCCCCTTGGCGAGAAAGAACATGACAAGTCCAATTATGTGGCATGTTGGACATTTCAGCAAGGACTCGGAATCGTTCGGAACAAGGAAGGAAAAGAGGGTATGGTGGGTGGTGGTGGGGGAGGGGAGAGGAGGCCTGTCTTCTTCTGCCCTGTGGAGAAGAAGACAGGCGGGGCAAAGAACTTTGAAAAGTTACCGTTTTAAATTACAAATCCCATAGGCACCAGGGCTGCCCACCATTCTGGGATTTGTAGTCAACTTAAAAAAAATAGTGTTCTTTTTTTAAAATGCAATTTTGCCAAGATCCTGCTTCTTAAAGCATCCAGTTTGCCATTTGCTGGAATTAGTTTCCCATCTCAGGTACTTTGGGGTCCCCCCCCCCACCTTGCATCCTTGGGTCATCCCTGAAACTCGCAACTGAGAAGGCAAGACAGTTTTAGGCTGATCTAAATGCAACCCCCCCCCAGCCACCACCCCATCCTTTTCTAGAAACTCCAGGCAATGCCCCACCTCCAAGCCAAACTCAAGCCTTAAGTCTGAATCTCCATGTTACAGGAGATGCCTGGGACCCACAGAATGACAATAAACAGGAGAACTCCATCAAGCATGTGCAGAGTGCCATTCTCTTCTGTGCTGTTAACAGGCAAGGTAAGCAAGACAGACAGACAGACAAAGATAGATAGATAGATAGATAGATAGATAGATAGATAGATAGATAGATAGATAGATAGATAGATAGATAGATAGATAGATAGATAGATAGATAGATAGATAGATAGAACAGGAAAGGAGAGAGAGAGAGAGAGAGAGAGAGAGAGAGAGAGAGAGAGAGAGAGAGAGAGAGAGAGAGAGAGAGAGAGAACAGGATAGATAGATAGATAGATAGATAGATAGATAGATAGATAGATAGATAGATAGATAGATAGATAGATAGATAGATAGATAGATAGATAGATTTCTATCCCACTTTTCTTCCCAAAAGGGCCCAAAGTGGTAGATTTCATAACAATGGCCATTTTTAGAAACTATTTATAGTGTGCAGAAGTGGGGGCAGGATAATTTGATGGAAATCCTGGAAAGGGGGGGGGAAGAATTCAGCCAGATGATATCACAATTCTAACAGGGACAGAGCAGTCCTCACAAACCAAAATTTGGTGGGGCCACTGTGAGATACAAGAAACTGGACTGGATGGGCCCTTGGCCTGATCCAGCACCACTCTTCTTATGTTCTTATGTTCTTAAGTTCTTAAAATTCACAAGGTTGCCTTAACTTGCACACCAACCTTTTCAGGTAGGAATACCAAAAGACTTATAAAATATACAAGACCCAGTAGGGCTATGAGGCAAGGCCCTTCTTCAGTACCAGCATTCTTCTCAGAATAACAAAACTGTGGTAAGACTTTAAATTATTTTATTAGAGATGTTGCAAAAATTAAAGAACAAAGAAAGTTAAAAGCCATTTCAAAAACTAGTCCAAAAAGTCCAAAAGCAGTCAAAATGTTTAGAAAGCAACCTCAAGCCTTTAAAAAGGCTTGAGGTTAAGGTAATACCAGAGCAGTTTCCACAGAAAATAAGAACACTAATCATCTTAGATTACTTACATAGAAATAGACCATTACCATTGTTCCAGAGCACATGCAGAGCATAAATCAAGTAGCAAGACAGCAGGCGAGCATAGTATTATCCTCAGAAAAACTTGGCCAAGTTGAGCAAATTCCTCATACCATTTTAACTGTCATCAGTCCTCTCCCTTTTCAGACCTTATTCTCTAATCATGTCCTGAGTCATCCAGAAGGGAGTAACTTTTATAAAAAATAACTTCCCCCATTCCCCTCCTTTCTTCTCAGTTGAAACCAGTTCTTGCTAAATAGCTTGGCAGGAGGAAAGAGTCTTGCCAGGAGTGTTTTATGACCTTGGAACTGCTCAAGGGCTGCTCTGATTCATACAGCTTTCCTCTACTCCTTCTTTGGCTGCATAAGGAAACAGGCCGGTGCTCCTTTGAAGCACCTTTGGCCCCCAGATAGATTTTACAGAAGGATGCTCTTTTGCCTTGCTTGGCATTTGAACAGCCCTGAACCTTCATGAGCTGTTAAGCAGGAAAAACAGCTAGTCTGATCACAGCCATTCTCAGTCCGTAATGGCTACATATCAGCACCAGTATTTGAGGCCATGTGCTCCTGTGTTACTGTTGCAGATGGGTTGGAGGTAGAGGGGGCAGTTGTGCTGAGGTCCTGATTGCTGTGGGTGCCTCTTGGCCCCAGTGTGGACAGAATGATGGGCTGGAAAGGCCTTTGAACTGGCGGCACTCTGATAGCGCCAAGGTCTGTGCAAAAAGCACTGCAGCAAAGCAGGGAACTAAATAACTCCACCTCTTTCTCCACTAGCATCTCGCCACAAGCCAAGGTAGGTTTCAGGATGGAAGTCGCATTGTAAAAGGATTTCACTTGCCACTGCATTTCATACCCCTCCGTGACATGCCTGTGAATGAACCTAGGCAATACGTGACAGCAGTGAGTTTCACAGAATCATAGAATAGTGAAGTTGGACGGGGGCCTCTTAAGGCCATCCAATGCAATGCCTTGCTCAAGACTGCAATGAAAATCAAAGGATACCAGCCAGGGGGTTGTCTAGATTTCCCTTGAATGGCTCCAGTGCTGGAGCCCTCGCCACCTCTTGAGGTCACGAGTTTTGTTGCTGCACTGCTCTAACAGTTAGGAAGTTTTTTTTCCTGATATCTTGACAAAACGTGGTTTCCTGTAATTTGACCCCTTTGTTGCACATCGGGAACAGGTCCTAACTCTCCTCTGTATGACAGCCATTCATGAATTTGAAAAGTCCTCAACTATCTCCTCTCGGTCTCCTTTTCTTATGGCTAAACACGCTCAGTTCTTTCAGTCTTTCCTGGTAAGACTTGGTTATTAACATGATGGGAGCATACATATTCAAAAGAAGGCTCCCGGCGATAAAGCAGTGATGTCTCTGCAGGGGTAGTGATGGGGGGGGAGACACACAGAGAATCCTTATTAGCTTATGAAATGGACCTCAGTCTCAAAGACCTTGGGATCTTTTTAGAAGGAGAAGCATGCTGCTGAAACGGTGTTATTAATGCAGCTGTCAAGAGAAATCTGAATTTTGGATTATTTGCCCTGGATTGACTCTCTTTCCTTATTCCAAGCACACATTTGCTAATGTGGCTTAGGAGAATCCACTCTTCATTCCTCCTAAAGCAGGCATGTCCAAACTTCAGAGCTCCTGATGTTTTGAACTACAACTCCCAGATTTCTAAGCTTAGATTGCCAATGGCAAAAGTCTTTGAGAATTGTGGTCCAAAACAATTGGAGGGCCGAAGTTTGGACATGCCTGTCCTAAAGGAGCTACAATACAACAAGGATCAAACTCATCATGTTCTGATTCTTCAACTACTGAGAAGATAGAGTTCTGAAAAGGGGTATTATTCTAGGTCAGAAAGTCTAGTGTCTAAACATCTTCTAAAGAGTCCTATGAAAACATATAGACCTCTTGTGCTTTTTTGCAGGTGGCATTTATCCCCAAAAAGTTTTAATTTCAAAATGAATCCAAACAATCGGTAGAATCCCCCCCCCCCGAACACTTCCTTATCTAATCCTACAAGCTTTATTTACCTACAGTCCATTGTTTATGTTCCATATGTACGTAAATACTTCTATGTTGTTGAGAACATCCAGAAGTCACATGGCTATGGAGAAAAAAAAACCTGCAGGCATAAATGCTTAAAGGTATGTGAAAACTAAACTAGAGTTGCAGCCACAAACTTAAGTTGGAAAATATATATTTCCATCCAAAATGAAGGAGTATAAAAGGTGTCATAAAAATATTGAAAAGAATGTTCTAATTACATTCTAAAAAGGCAGACACATAGCCTTAGAAAGCAAAAGAAAAAAAGTGGGTTGGGTTGGTGGAATATTAAAACATGTGTGTGTGTGTGTGTGTGTGTGTGTGTGTGTGTGTGTTGTGTCGTTACAGTCGTGACCGACTCTTCGTGACTCCATGTCCATGGAGTTTTCTTGGCAGGAATACTGGAGTGGTTTTCCAGTTCCTACTCCATGTGCCTACAGCACCTGGTATTCCCTGGTGGTCTCCCATCCAAGTACTAATCTGGGCCGACCCTGCTTAGCTTCCGAAATCGGGCGAGATTGGATGTATTGAGGGCATCTACCTTTAAAAAAAGCATTACAGTTTTAAGCAGCCTCTAGCTTTTTAGCATATTACTAGACAACATGTATGACATATATTCTAAGAGTTCATCCAGCCAAGTTTGACTCTATAGAGGAAACCTTTGCTGTTGCTTCTACATGATACCTGACACTGCTTGGAATCTGTGTTGTTGTGCGTGGCATGGAATGTGTTGTGTGCCTCTTGCTCCCTTATTCTTGTATTCCTTTCCATTGTTTCCATTTCCCTTTGTGTGTAAACAACTGGATTTTGCTGGAGCACTAAATTCCTGCTCTCAAAATATTTTCAATTGAAGTCTCTATTGCTTTTACTAGGGGGGCAAAATCCACAGAACCACAGAGACTGGTGAAAGATTAGGAAGAAAAACCTCCAGAAGATGGCCAAAGATCCTGGAAAACCTATAACAACCATGTTCTGGGATTCCGTGGTCAGCTGTTTACACGTTCAACTGCCAGGTAGCCAGGGAAGGGATACCTCTGCAAGGTGGCAATGTTTTATATTGACTTTCCCTTAAGACTTTGCTGGACAAATGGATGATTGTCTTGCAGTTATTTATTTATTTTTTTTTTTTTTTTTTTTAGTAAAGTGCTGTTTGGACCTCTTTTACAAGCACAATTCTGATGGGGAGTTCAGTGGCTTAGGTCCCTGGCTGCAACCCTAATTCCCTCCTTTTGCCCCCTTGACATGGGTGGGACTTGATGATCTACATCCAGCATCTCCAAGCTTTGACCCTCCAGATGTTTTGGACCACAACTCCCACAGTCCTTTGCCATTGGCAATACAGGTTTGGAATTCTGGGAGTTGTAGTCCAAAACATTAGGAGGGCCAAAGTTTGGACATGCCTGATCTACATGGTCCCTCCCATCCATATAGATTTAGGATTGTTATTAAGGATGGCCCTCTTTGTGTCACTGGCTATTAGCAACCAGTCGTTTAGGCACCTGGCTGCAGAGCCAGAGATTGAGAGCTTGATTCCCCCATGGGGCCACGTTGAAAGGGGCTGAGCTCCAGGATCCGGAGGGTCCCTTCTGAGTCTTCACTTCACACATTCAAAAGTTATACATTTCCAGGGCTGCATTTTGTACAGTCCCCCCAATTGCACTCTGTGCATGAAAAATCTCAAACTCTGACAGGTGCACGCACCCAAATATGCTAGGCTAGGCAATGCCCATCCATTGCTGTTGAAATATTTGCCCCCCCCCAAAAAAAATCTGATATAAACTGTGCGATCCAAAGCTCCCTGTGATGAAGAGAACTGTGCTTGCTGCCTGTCCTCTTCTTTAGAAGCTGAGGTTGCTACAGAAGCCACTTGTCTCAGCTTGCTGGCCAAATTAAGAACATAAGAATGTAAGAAGAGCCATGCTGGATCAGGCCAAAGGCCCATCTAGTCCAGCTTCCTGTATCTCACAGTGGCCCCACCAGATGCCTCTGGGAGCACACGAGACTAGATCTCTGTCTCCTGATAACACTCCCCTGCATCTGGCCCTTGAAGTACCCCGGTTTTAAGCCTGGAGATGACACATCTCCATCATGGTTTGTCACCTGGGATGGACTTTTCCTCCAGGAATCTGTCCAATCCCCTTTTGAAGGCATCCAGGCCAGGTGCCATCAACACCTCCTGTGGTAGGGAGTTCCACAGACCAACAACATGCTGGGTAAAAAATTATTTTCTTTTGTCTGTTCTTACTCTCCCAGAACAGAACAGAATTAAAAGGAAAAAGGTGGAAGGAAGAGTGAGATAGGCTGCATGTTGTGGTGCTTTAAAGACTAACAAATACTGAAATAAATCTACTCGTCTCTCTGTGCTCATCCTCATCCTCATCCTCATCGCCATCGCCATGACCATCATCTCTCTCTCCCCACTTCCTCTCCTTTTCTTTCCTCCCTTTAATTCTTCTCACATTTAGAAGTGCTCTGAAATGGCTGCTGGGTTGTGGCTTCCTTCAGCACCATGGCCAGAGGCAGGCTCTCTGAAGCTCCAAGGAGCCGGCTTTGAAATGGGCGCCTAGATGCATTTCCACGCAGATGCACGAGGAAGAATCAATGGGTCCCTAAATTTAGGGAAGGACCCTTCTTGGTGCTGAAGATTAGAGATGGGTACGAAACGAGCGATTTTTCATTTTCGTTTTCATTTTTTCGTTTCGTTACGCAACGAAAACAAAACAAATTTTTTTGAAGCAAAACGAAAATGAAAACGAAACGACCAAATTTGCTGTGTTTTTCATTTTCGTTAGCAGCAGATGCATTGAACTAAAAAGAATGCTAACGAAACAACAATTTTTCGTTTTCGTTTTCATTTTTTCGTTTCGTTACCTAACAAAACAAAAACGAAATTTGTTTGCAAAAAAGTCACGAAAATGAAAACGAACCGAAACGGACCCCTAAACGACCAAACGAAAACCGAAAAACAATTTTTTTGAGTCGTGCCCATCTCTACTGAAGATCTCTCCAGACGTTCACCTCCAGCCTGTGCTGTTGCCTTCCTCGGAGGCGAAGGGGAAGCTTCAACTCCTTTAGCAAATGTTGTGATGGTTTAGGGTTGAGGGTTAGGATTAGGGGCAAATTTCAAGGCCCAAGCATTCAAGGAAGACATGAACTTGAAATATGAATTCAGTTTCCCCTTCTAACAAGTTTGTGGAGCACTTTCTACAGAGTGTCAGTTTCCCCTCCCAAAAATGCTTGACCTGAAGCTTGTTTTGTATGTAGAACCTCAGAAAGGTTCTCCCCACAAGATTGAGACAAAGAGGTCCGTCTGCTTTTGACCCCAACCAACTGAGGACGCACAGCTTGGAAAAGTTATCTTTTGCACTACAGGTCCCATTGTCCCCCAGATGACATGCTGTGGTCTAAGCAATGTTGTATTTTGACACTCAGGAGCAAGGGCGGGAAGCTTACTGGCTCTTTCCCGCCTGGCGTTCTCAGACACTGTGCTATTGAACATGGAAGTTCTCCTGAGCAAGCAAAGAAAGAGGGAGAGCTGTTGTGAGTTTTTCAGGCTGTTTGGCTGTGTTCTGGAGGTTTTTCTTCCTGACGTTTCACCAGATTCTGTGGCAGACTCTCTGGCAAAACGTGAGGAAGAAAAACTTCCAGAACATGGCTAAACAGCCTGAAAAACCCACAACAGCTATCCGATCTCAGCTGTGAAAACCTTTGAGAATTCAAGAGAGAGAGAGAGAGAGAGAGAGAGAGCTCTATTCCCATCAACTTGTCTAATGTGCATTTTGCAATCAGGGATTGGAAGCGTTACAACTCAGCTGGCCAGCCTTTCCCAAGGAACATCTGGAGTTTTGTTGTTACAGTTGAAGGATCAAAAACCCTGAATGACACATCCTTTGATGAACTTCCTCCATTGTGCTCTGCCAGCGTTGTCTTCTTTGCCCACCCAAAGCCAACAACCTGGTGACTTTTAGCTATTCTGTACAAGAGCAGTGCTTTTCCCAAGTAACTAAATCATTTTGGCTGTCTCTTTTGGCACCAGTACTGTGATGTCCTCACCCTTAAAGGTCTACCATAATCATATTTGCTTTTGACCACCACCCCCGATCCCCCCTCTGTCCCAGTAAATGAGACAGAGCCTCGTGGTGCAGTGGTTAAATGTCTGTCCTGCAGGCAAAACTGTGCTCACGACCTGGGATTCAATCCCAGGTAGCAGACTCAAGGTTCACTCAGCCTTCCATCCTTCCGAGGTCGGTAAAATGAGTACCCAGCTTGCTGGGGGGGGGGCAATGTGTAGCCTGCACACTGTAATTAAAAAAAAATTATAAACCGCCCAGAGACTACTTAAAGTGGTATGGGGCGGTATATAAGCAGAACACTTTGCTTTAATTGACATATTCGGATCCCTCCCAGTCACAAAGTTGGGTGAGCCCATCTCCTGCTTTTGAGCTGCCCTCCCGGGTGAAAAATCATACATGAGGCCAGGGGACCAAAGGAATGAGCCTGGGGTCTCATCCATCCTTCAATACATGACCATTTTATAAAACTTAATCTGGGCCTTTGCACTCATTCTGTCAATGATTCATCAACTGCAGAATGACTATAAAGAAATAATTTTAGATCACTGAGAAGAATTTGAGTCTGGGCTGGACATCAAGTACGATTTGTTTGGAGTGAATGGATCTGAGGTTTGAGGTGTACCACGAGTCTCCTTGATGGAGCCACAAAGTCCCTGACCTTCCAGCTCCTTCTGATCCCACCTGGTGCACGGTTACTCATCAACTGGTCCAGCAGGAGACGTTAATGAATAGCACGGGTCTTCTTCAGATGTCAAGCTCAATTTGCCACTTCTGCTTTCATCGCTCAGCTCCATCCTCTCGCAGACTTGAATTGTCAGGCTTCCCGTGAAGGGGGTGGCCTTTCAATGATGGATGCTCTTCATCAATCCGCATTTCTACAAGCTGTGTGCTGGGCAGAGGTGGGGGGGGCACGGTGCAGGGACGTCTTGTCCAGAAACATAAGGATGAAATGACGATGAAACAAGTTGCCATCTTTTTATGGCACACCAGATCGGCTGCCTTCTCATCTTGATTCCGGGTGGGGTCAGCCTTGTGCTTGAACCTCCACAGGTGTTTATTTAGAAGCCACTTCCGGTATACAGGTGAATGGGGCATGGACGTGGGGCCAAACTGGATGCTATCAACTAGGGATGGGCACAAACATGAATATATTGTGTTTCCTCTCCCCCCCCCATTTTTTTCATTTTGTTTCTTATGAATGTTTCAAAAAAATCGCACGAAACGAACCATTAACGAAATGGTTCGGGGGGGGCTGGAAAGTGGCGGAGGGACAAAACATTTTTTTAAAAGCCCAGGGCTTTTTTTTTTTTTTAAAAAAAACCTTTTCCCTCCCCCACAAGCCCCGCCTGCCAGGTTGGTGCTGGGGAGGGAAAAAAGGTTCCCCCCCCCCACTCCAGTGCCGATCAGCTCGCAGGCAGGGCTTAGGGGAAGGGAAAAACGTTTTTTAACTTTTAAAAACTTTTAAGCGGCTTACAGATGGAACAAAATGGTTCATTTCAACAACAACAAAAAAACCCACCATTTCATTTCATCTGTAATGACGTGCTGCTTCCTCGTGTCATTTCGTTTAGTTTCATTATGTAATGACATGATGAAACAGCATTTCAGTTTTCAGTTTTCTGCCCATCCCGACTATCCACATCTTCAGCTCTTGCACAGCTCTAAATAAATAAAGGCAATTCCAAATGGTTGAATGTCAGGAAAAAAACTTCTTCACTGTTAAGAGGAGTTATGGCAATGGGACCCATGAGCTCAGGAGGCAGTGAGTGCTCCAACCTTGGAGGCCTTCAAGAGAAATTTAGACCACCCCCTGGCAGACATCCTTGGACCTGAATGGAACTGCCTGGAGCAGGGGGGGGGGTTTGCTGTGATGGCCTTGTAGGCCCCTCCCAACTTTACTATTCTGTGATTCGATATGGGGGGGGGATTCTGCATTCCCTTTGGTAACAAAAGATGGCAGGTCCGGGTGGGGTTCCCATCAACAGCTGGGCTTGAAACCCATTTCTCTTAGAAGAGTTTATCCTCCGGAAAGTCTTTGAAATACTTCTTTTATTTTAAAAGTTAGACATCCAACCCTCCTGCTGAAGCTCTTGTCTCTGGAACAGCTTTTAAACCATCATGATTAACTCCCTGAATGCCTTTTTAAAAGTTAAAGTAGCTTTTTAAAATATTTATTTGCATTTAATTATTCATTCATTCTTTAATTAGGATATAGCTGAATTGCTTTTTAATGTTTAATGTTGTCAGTCTCACTTTATCAGGAGAAAGGTGGCCTATAAAACAAACACAAAAACAATAACTCACTCTAAAACATTTGTAGAACAACTAAAAACCCATTTCTTTACTTAATGTTGCTTGAAATTACAGACTTGTGCATACTGCTTTTTTTACTTGCCTTCTATTTAGCAACCAACTGGAAAAGATCAACAGCAAACAAACAACTGCCACCAACGGCCTAAAGAGAGGAGAGAAGTATTTTGCAAAGAAGTGGGGCCCTCTTTGAAATCAAAGCCTGGAAGTTTAGTGAGGTGTAGGCAGATGATTGTCCAAACTCAGAAACCTTCCCACAGACTGGATGTGAGGTTGCATGCAAAATGATGATCACCATTTTATAGCCATTTGAGCCTTCTGCTGCCCACTCAGCATCTCCCCCCTAAAGGTTACAAACGACAACACTGAACATATCAATCATTTATTTATTATTTATTTGTTTTATTTCTATACCGCCCATCTTCCAGGCGGAACTCTGGGCGTTTTACAAGTTAAAAACAACAATATAAAACCAAGAGAGAGGGAGAGAAAACCCTCAGCAAGAGGCGTAAAGGGGTGGTGGTGGAGAATTAAAATTAAAGGTTGCCAAATGCCTCCCTGAAAAGCATAGTTTTCAAGGCCTTTTTGAAGGCGGGCAGGGACCGTGCAAGGCACAGCTCACTGGGGAGATGGTTCCACAGCGTGGGGCCCACCACAGAGAAGGCGCGGTTATGCGTGAGTGATTTCCACACCTCCCTGGGTGTGGCCACTTGGAGTGAGCGTGCCTGCGACATTCTAGAGGGTCTGGCCCCAGTTGATCTCTGGGAGATAGGCTCTGCCAGGTACTCTGGTCCCAAGCTGTGGAGGGTTTTGTAAACCAAAACCAGGACCTTGAACCTTATCCGGAGAGCCACGGGTAGCTAATGCAGGTGGGCCAGAACTGGGGTGATGTGATCGTATCTATGCGCACCACCACCAGTCTGGCCGCCACATTCTGCACCCGTTGGAGACTCCGGATAAGGTTCAAGGGCAACCCCACGTAGAGGGCATTGCAGTAGTCGATCCTCGAGATCACGAGGGCCTGCACAACTGTCCTCAGGGAGGACTCATCGAGGTACGGACGGATCTGGGCGATCCTGCGGAGATGGAAAAAAGCGGCCCTGGAGACTGCCGTCACCTGGGCTTCCAGGGAACCCAGTAAATATTTCTACAAAAATAAACAGAACAAGTACTGCTAAGGCCAGTGATATGTTAGTGATTTTACTTAGATGCAACACCAAGGGTCCAGTCCATCACCAAACACACGTCAACTGCACAAGAGTCCATCTGAGCCACGAGAAATGGCTGCTGGCATTGGATATATTTTGGCTGCAAAAGAGATTTCACCGGAAGGGTGAAATGAGACCCACCGTCCAGTTTTTGTGGGGCTTTCACACACACACACACACACACACACACACACACACACACACACACACACACACACACACACACACACACACACACACACACACACATACACAAAGGTGGAGCAAGAGAGAGAGAAAATCACAGACAGTTAAAAAAAATTAAACCACACGTAATGGATTATGTTAAATTAATCAGTATTATCACTTAAATTAAATAAACACCTGTGGCTATTGCAGTGATCAAAGATTCTGGGTTATTATTACAAATGTTAATAGCAAACGGTTAGCAAAGGCAACTGGAGGTGAACAGATAATGGTATGTGCGGCAGGAGAGCTCGTATACCCTTTTTGGCCTTGTTTTTACAGGGAGAGGCTCAGTTCTTCTACCCCACTATCACAAGGTAGTGGTTAAAAGTTAATGTTGCCTTTCTTTCTTTCTTTCTTTCTTTCTTTCTTTCTTTCTTTCTTTCTTTCTTTCTTTCTTTCTTTCTTTCTTTCTTTTTAAGAGTATCTTCATTTTAAAAATTCAAAATAAAACATTGCAGAAATCTGGCGTCCAGAGGCAGTTGAGGATCGGTGTCCAGAGGCAGTTGTGCCAAACTGCCAATGATTGTTTCATATCCAAAAAAGTAAGTGCTAGAGGCAGTACGGCAATGGAACCAATGGTCTCCAGAGGCAGTGAGTGCTCCAACGCTGGAGGCATTCAAGACAAAGCTGGACAACCACCTGGCAGTTATCCTTTTGATTTGTATCCCTGCCTGGGGCAGGGGGTTAGACGTGATGTCCTTAGAGGCCCCATCCAACATCAAGATCCTATGATTTTATTCTAGGATTGGTTTTGGGTTTTGTTTCCCGGGAGCTCTTCCAGTATGTGATGGCATGACTTGTAGAGGCAAGAGAATTCAAGTGTCAAGGCTGTGGGGTCACCTTTTGTTCTGGTTGTCCCAAAAGCACTGCTCCTTAAGTTATCCTTGGCTGAAAAAGAAAATATTCCTACACAAATATTCTGGAAGTGCCCCACCATAAACTGAACAAATGCAGCCAAAAAAATTTAGCAGCAGAGAATGAACACAAGAGAACCACGTGGAAACATCCGGTCCTCCTAAATCCAGATGTTGGTCCTTCTCAAGAGTACGTCTGTGAAGATTCTCAGTCATCCAGGTTCGTTTAACTGGGAGTTGAGTCATGGCTACTTTAGGTGACCTTCCTTTTTTTGGAGGAGATATATAAAACGTTTCGCTGTTCATCCAAACAGCTTCATCGGTCTCAAGAGTAGTTTGACTGAGGATGCGATCAGGTGATGAGAACAGATTGTGTCTGACCGTGCCCAACAACTCAGTTTTCTGGGAGTGATTGCCCTTTAGGTGACCTTCCCACCAGTGGAGGAATCACTCCAGGCTAGCCCCCTCCCCCCAAAAAAACCTCTCTCCACCTTGGCTGTGGATTAGGGCTGTTTCACGACCTCCTGGGTGCCGTGTGATGGCTAGGAAATAACTCATGCTGGAGAGGTGGCCCAAAAACTTTCCCCATCCCATGACACCCAAACTCTCCTGCAGAACAGCCCGTCAAGGGCAGTGTAAATTCCACAGACTCAGTTGGCCTACTTTCTTGAGGACTACCAACTGGATCTGGACTATAAAGAAGGCTGATCGCCGCAGAATCGATGCTTTTGAGCTGTGGTGCTGGAGGAGAGTCTTGAGAGTCCCCTGGACTGCCAGGAGATCAATCCTATCCATCCTGAAAGAAATCAATCCTGAATGTTCACTGGAAGGACAGATTTTGAAGCTGAGGCTCCACTACTTTGGCCACCTCATAAGGAGAGAGGACTCCTTGGAAAAGTCCCTGATGTTAGGAGAGATTGAAGGCAAAAGGAAAAGAGGACGGCAGAGAATGAGATGGTTGGAAGGTGTCATCGATGCAACCAATATGGATTTGACCAAACTCCGGGAGGCAGTAGAAGATAGGATGGCCTGGCGAGCTCTGGTCCATGGAGTCACAAAGAGTTGGACATGACTGAACAACTGGACAACAACAACAACCAACTGGATTCTACCACAGAGAGTGATACCATTCTAAGCTTCTTGTGCTTCCAATATCATGTCACCTGGAATCACCACCCCATTGTCTAAGTGCCCCCTACTCTACAAAAAAAGTGAGAGACCACACTGCCCCTGGTTTTCCCCAAACGGCTCAGGGGCGTATCCAATGGTGACCTCAAGAACTCCATTCAAGGTGAAACCAACATGAGCTGGGCAGATCAAATGGCTCCTGACTGGACTGGCTCATGGCATGAGGTGGACCTACAGTACTGGAGGACCTGGTCCTTCAGTTGGAGCAGCTTTTTTATATTTAAAAAAAACCACACATTTACTGGCAGGAGGAGAAAACCTTGTGGAGATGTCCTCCAAAAAGGCAAAGGAGAAGCTGAGTCACTGGTATGAAATACCTTCTCTCCACCATGTTCTGGAACTGACAGATCAATAGCAGCTAGGCTGCACCAACATCCATACAGGTGTCCTTTCTGAGAGCAGTCATGAGATACACCTGGCAAAAGCTCACCGCCTGGCCCACAAGCCAGCATTTCTTAGCCCTTCGGGGCTTCAAAGGTAGCAGCGGAGAAGGGTGCAACACAGATTAGCCTAGCCCACAGTGCCAATGACAGCCCAGGGCAGGACCTCTGGGTCAGCAACGTGGTCCACGCAGATGGGACTTGGATCAGAACTTCATTGCTTGAAAACTGAACAAGAATAACACCGCACGAACAAAGCGTAACCTGGAACCGTTCCCTGAAGGGATCCCAGGACGAAAGGCCTGGTAGATGAAAAGGCTTTTGGATCACCCGCAGGAAGGGATGTCGCTGGTCTTCCTTGGCTGAGGCCACCTGGAGCACCTTCTCACCAGCTACTGCTGCTCTTCTTCTTCTTCTTAGAGTGCCAAGTGCAGCTTCGTTTGCATCGATTGCAATTCTTGGCAACAGTTGTCTGTCTGTAAACAAATCATTGGCCGGCAGTGTTGAGGTGCTTTGGGAGTGGGGAGGGGGTTCAGAAAAGAGGGAAGGCACGGCTTCACTCAGGCTGCTTGGGAACCCACGTCAGTTTCCATCCCCCGTCCGCGTCTCTGCGCACAAAAGCCTGTCCCTGGCGGAAAGTGTGCGTTTTCACATTGCAGTGTGGACTCAAGGAGGCCGTGAAAGCCACCTCTTTTGGGGTCGGCAGGAGGTCCTGGGGGTGGCAGCCTGATCCGCCCGGCAGCACAGGAGGAGCTCTAGAACTCAGCAGTGGGTGGAGAAGAGGAGCAGGGCACTCTGGGAAATCCGGCGCGTTGGCCATGCTGTCCGAGAGGTGCGGTGCAGCGGGTCCGTAAAGGGTGGCTTGCCTGGGGCTGGCACCCAAGTGGGTCGTCGTGTCCATGGGGTCCGCTGGGCAAGGGCCCAGAGCAAATCCCCTGGTCGAGGCATTGTAGTTAGCTGGAGCAGGGGACATGTTGTCGTCAATGGTGTTTATGTCCTTGAGCCCCAGCATGCGTAGGACCCACGAGTCCACGCAGGGATGGGGCTGCTCTTTGCAGGCAGAGAAATCAGCCAGGAGGTTCCGCTTGGCCTTTTGTGGGTGGGACACCTCGTGAGGAGGGACAGGGCCTTCTGCTTTCAGCCGCCGCTTCCCCGTTGGGAAGGCTCCCCATCGCTGGTTGTTCTGTAGGAGCAGCTTCGGTTCCGGAGAAGCACCAAGGAGCAAAGAGAGATCAAGAACAACAGATCAGCCCATGGAGCACAATTCGTGCTTTTAAAAGTGTTCTAGTGTTTTCAGGACTCCAAATCTCAATCTAACTTTTTCTGCCCTCTAGTGTGACTTTAACGGTTATACTGGATTTAGGTTTTGCTTGTGTACCCATCTCTTATCTCCTCCTGTTTGGTCATGTCCACTGCTTCGCTATTAGGCTGTTGGTGTTATTATGAGTTCCTACGTACCGTATTTTATTGCATTCATTCATATTTAAATTGTCTTGTAGACAATTTATTCTCTTTAATTTAATCTGAAGTAGATGAAATAAAATATAAAACAAGGACAGGACCACAGAGGAAAACAAATACAGACATTTATATATTTTAACCAAAATGTGTATAAAAACGGTGTCCAAATGTCCCATTTCAAAAGGAAATGGAGCTCTGAAGCCTCTGATATGGAAAAGCTTCTCCAAGCGATGCTGTTTGTCAGCCCCTGCAGTGGTCTTCACTGATTGGGTGTGTTCAGAATCCAACCACATAAAGCCCTCATACTGAGAACAAACCAACAAACAAACAAACAATTCAGAGAAATGTGTCTTTTCACTTCTATATCCTGTTTCCAGCAATATTATTTATTTATTTATTTATTTATTTATTTATTTATACCACCCATCTGGCAGCGAGGCCACTCCCTGTCATGTGTGCTTCTACAATCAGACATCCAAAAGCAGCTAGTGTTTTACCTTCCGGCCATAATTCCAGTTGGAGGCGCTCTTCAGCTTTTAATGATTTTTCATATTTATACCTTTTTCCTCCCAGGAGGGAGCACTCCTTCTAGATACAACATTAGCGTCTCATCCAGGAGGCCCTGGCAGTTCCTGTTCCTCACCTTGGTCTTCTCCTCCAACTGCTTGACCAGAGTAGAATTCAGGAACTGCCGAAGGTGGTGGTTCTCTTCCTGCAGCCGAGCCAGTTCCTCCTCCTTCTGCAGCAAGGTGTCTTGGAGCTGCAAAGCAGACAGGCTGTAAAGGGACCTGAGCCTGAAAGGTGTCGTTCTGAAAGCTTAGACGTTGACCCATGCAACTTCCTGAGAGTCTACTGAAAATTTGTCTGTGGTCATTTCAGAATTTGATCCTTATGTCCTAGAACAGTGAACCTTTGGCACTCCAGATGTTTTGAACAGCAACTCCCACAGTCCTTTGTCACCGGCAGCACAGGCTTGGAATTCTGGGAGTTGTGGTCCAAAACATCTGGAGTGCCAAAGGTTCACCACCACTGTCCTAGAAGAACTCAGAGGACTGTTCCCATCCCATTTTTGTTTTCTTTCCCAATTCTATTCTAAAACATTTGTGTACGTTCTTTCGAAAAGTGTAACCACAAAAGCACACATGTGTGCTCAGAAAGACACATTCAGGGTATACAGGCTCACTTTCCTCGTCTTAACACCCAAGGAAGAGGTGTTCAAAACTGATCCCTTTGCTCCAAGTGTGAGGGGTGTTGTGGGTTTTTCTTTTCAGTAACAGAAGACAAGGGAACTTTCTATGGGTAGAAATTAAGCAAAGCTGCAAATGCCACTTTGAGACAAATCATACATTTAGGCCAACAGTGCAAGCTGTACAAAGTAACAATACCTGTTACGTTGTTGCATGCACCCCTAGGGATTAGAAGCACTGGATAGAGTGCTTTCATCTTTTTGAGCAATCAGTTTCTCATTTTGGGGTTTCTCTTTCTTTCTGTGTGTTTTGCTTTTTAAAGAGAATTTGTACTACTTTTGCTCAAACACAAAATGAAAATAAATGAGATGTAACAAAATAAAATAAAATAAAATAAACAAAAATGGGTTCATTTTTTAAAAAAAATACTTGTTTATATATTTAGTGAAAAATTCTGCACCATTAGTACCACATACTATTTTGGGCAGTTTATATAATTTGAAAACAGTATACAGTAATAATCAATCATATATTAAGAGTAATTAATATATTAATATATTAATATTAATTAAGCAGTTCAGGAATCCCCAAAACAGGTCTCCTTCACTTCCTCTCCCTGTGAGGCCAGAAGTCTCACAGGTCCTGAATGCTCCTCTCTAAAATATCTTGTGGAATCTAAACATCTTAGATGGCCTAGACAAGGCGGTGGGGTTTAGCCAGCCTGATTTACATGGACAGCACAAACTCCGTTTTGCATTAAGCAGGAACCTGGTGGCCAGTAATAATGGCAACAGAGATGAGGAAGGAAGACGGACCAAGAATCCGGAATCTGTTTTGTGCTCATGGCATCAGGGACCTCCTCAAGGAAGGGCGGGCAAATTGGCTTCATGAGGTTCTTAGGGGCCAAGTGAAACCCCTACCCCTCAGCACCACGAGGGTAACTGATATTAGGACCTACATACCTGAAATGGTTTAGGACCTAGATACCTGAAGGACCACCTCCTTCCATATGAACCTAACCGGCAATTAAGATCTAGCCAGGGGGCCCTCCTGAAAGAGCCATCCCTCAAGGAGGTGAAAGGGGTGGCTTGTAGGAACAGGGCCTTCTCAGCCGCTGCCCCCAAGCTATGGAATGCCCTCCCAAGTGAGACCCGCCTGGCGCCAACGTTGATGACATTCCAGCGCCAGGTAAAAGCCTTCCTGCTCCAGAAGTTTTTAATTGATTATTCTGGGTCCTGATGGCAACTTTAGTTTATTGTATTTATTGTATTTAGATGTTTTTATTGTTTTCATTCTATTGCCATTTTGACGTTTTAATTGTCTGAATTGTTTATTTTGATTCTGAGCCACCCAGAGACCTTTGGGTAATGGGCGGCATACAAGCTCTATAAATAAGTAAATAAATAAATATTTTCATGCCTCTTTTAGCTCAATGTCTAAGCTCCCTGTCTGCAGAGCTGGAGGTTGGAGGCCCCTTTGAGACGAACTGGACTGTGTGATCCAACACTGGTGGTTGCTTAAAGGGCCAGATTCCCATGAGCTAGTTGCACAAACACAGAGAGAGAGAGAGAGAGAGAGAGAGAGAGAGAGAGAGAGAGAGAGAGAGAGAGAGAGAGAGAGAGAGAGAGAGAGAGAGGCTTCTTGGCTGTCTGTTACCTGTTTGTTTCGGTACAGCTGTGTGGACAGCTGATCTCCAGGCCAAGCATGGTCTTCAAAGTTCTGGCCCAAGCTGCAGAACAGTCCTGTGCCAACAAACATGTCAGAGAGAGAAAGAGAGAGAAAGGGCAAGTGTGAACAGACACTCCACTTGAAAGCAAAGGAAAGGAGAGCACCGTGTGGGCCTTAAATACCACCCCACAGCACGTAAAGCACTCTCTGGGGAATTTAACATCCATTTTATGCTGGCTACATGTGTTTCCACCCCCCACCCCCCACCCCCCAGTAAGCTGGGTCCTCATTTTACCAAACTTGGAAGGATGGAAGGCTGAGTCAACCTTGAGTTGGCTTCCTGGGATGGAACACCAGGTTGTGTGAGTAGAGTCTTGGCTGCAGCATGGCAGTTCAACCAGGGTGCCTTCTGAAGTTCTCAGTCATGCCTCCTGTCAGGTCCCTGCCAGAACCTAGTCCAGAGACTGAACAGATAATGCCTGAAGAAGCCCCAGATGGGGTTTCTGGGCTGTCAGTTCCTCCAGCAGCTGCACAGGAGAGTGACTCATCTTCAGGGAATTCTCCACCCCCACAGAGGGCTGCTTGTCCAAGGCAACGAAGACTTGCAACCAGGAGAAGCAGAGACAGGCTTTATCTGAGCCATCAACATCTACATTTAGGGAAGCCTGAGTTTTGACAGGGTTATTTTCTGGGGAAATTATGTTGCTCTCTGGAGACATAAATTAAGCATTCAAGACTGAGGCAAATTGTGGGAGCAATGTGTTGATATGACAACTTGCTACTGCTTTCCTGCTTGATCCTTGTTCCTGCTTGGTGTGACCCTGGACCTCATCTCTCTTGGCTCTGGACTTTCTCTCTTAGTGGCCCTGGCGTAAACTACCATTGGCATTCTGGCTTTGACCCCTGGACTGTTTACCTTGGACTCTGCTTTGAGTTCTGATTAGGCGTGACCTTGCTATAGGTTTCCTGGACTCTGATTTACTTCTGATTTGCTGCATTTGGGTTTGGCTCTGAGTTTGCAGTAAAAGCCTGAACTTACCTGTGTGTGTGTGAGTCTGTGGGTCTTGACACCTCCTGATCTGAAAGTATGGGTACCCAATGGGTGTTTACAAGCCCCTAGGGGAGTCACAAAGGGAAGAGGCCAATTTTGGAATGTCAACACCAAAGTTACAGCTCAAAGTTCTGAGGTACGAAGGGGTGGGTTTTTTGTTGTTGGTTTTTCTTTCCACCTGGGAAGGAAAGAGGGATTTGCTTCTTTAGCAAAAACAGAAGCAGAACACCTCCCTGGAAAGAGTTTCCTTGGTCTAGACACATTATTCTAGGGGTTTTTCAACCACTGTTCCGCGGCACACTAGTGTGAGCGGATTTGCCGTTGGAAAAGCTGAAGAATATCAGCTTTGTGTTCAGCCAAACAGGCCCAGGTTGTGCACTGAATAAAGTATTTTATAATTTTTCATATTTCTGTTTACTATTTCATAATAAAGTAATTATAAAATACTTTCTTTGTGTTTATTTGATTCCTATTCAAGAGAATTACTTTATATATAGTCAATATAGACACAGAGTTAAATTTTTTAACATTTTCTAATGGTGGTGTGCCTCGTGATTTTTTTCATGAAACAAGTGTGCCTTTGCCCAAAAAAGGTTGAAAAACACTGTTCTAGGACATTCAGGGCAGTAGCTTCTGACCTGATCCTCCTGACTCCCAGGGAGTAAGGAGTAAGGGAGAATTTCAAAGCAGGATTTAAAAATGAATGTTTCAACCAGGGAACAACCACAAAATGTGGAAAAAAAATGATGATGAGGCAAGGTTGTACTTTGTGCCCATAGTGAGTCATGCTGGGAAAAGTGGAAGGCCACTGAAAAAGAAGAAAACCTAGATAAGGGACGACTTGGCTCCTTAAAGGAAGCCACATCCCAGAGTTTCCAGGACATTTCGGAGATCACTTATTCGTAAAATAAGGCATGTGTTGTCAGGTTTTCCAGGTAGAGAATACCCTGTTATCTCTTAAGACAAATGCCTTGTAAGACAAAAAATCTCGTGGGAAGAAAAAAATCTGGGAATAGTCATAAAAAATAAAAAAAAATCCATAGGGGATGCTTCACAATACAAAAAACCATTCCTCATGTACCCAGGAAGAACGCCCCAGTTATTTTTGTCTTTGTTTTAGCCTCCAGAGTGGCTTAACCAGTTCCCAGTGCATTCCTATGGGAAACCATGTTTCGTAAGGCATTTTTGTAAAACGAAGCAACCTATAGCCTCTGGAATGGATTAATCCATTTTCAATGCATTCCTATCGGAAACCATGTTTCTTAAGACAACATTTTCTTAAAACAAATTGACCAGTAGAACAAATTAAATTTGTTTAAAGAGGTACCATTGTATAGTGGTACCTTGTATAAAGGAATTAATTCGTTCCAAATGAAATTATGTTAAGCAAATTTTCCTTTATACAAATTACCCATAGGAATGCATTGAAAGTGGAGTGATCCCATTTTTATGTTTTACGGATTTTAACCATGTTAAGCAAATTTCCCCTATCTCCGGAATTTTTATGTTGTACAAATTTTATGTTATACAAGCTGTTTGTTATACAAGGGTCCACTGTATTTAGAAAGGGTTTACTCTCCCCCACCCCCTCTCCCCCACCCCTTCCTGTTTTCTGGGACCCTTGGGCAACTCACCCAAGGCCACCCAGGCTGGCTGTACTCACAGGAGGCCCAAAAGGGATTCGAACACCCAACCGCCGAGCTATCTAGTGGAGCCAGGCGCCACCTAAAGGCACCCAACAACAACCACCTAACTTGCGGCTCATGACTTTCAAGTGCTTCAATAGACGGCCCCAGCCCAGCCTTTTTAAAAATAAGTTTCCTTCCCCAACTAGTCTTCCTTCGGCCAAACACCCCCAGTTTCAAGTGGTTCTTGGCATCTTGGGGGGCAAGTGAAGCTGGAGAGGCCGAGAGGACTTTTCAGGGCTCACTTAGGAAACAAAAGCTTCCTCTCCAGCCGACTTCAAGGAGCTGCTTTTCACAGGTCCCTTTTAAAGGCACCAAATGGGGCCTTGCTGCAAGCGTTATGTTCTCTCTCTCTCTCTCTCTCTCTCTCTCTCTCTCTCTCTCACACACACACACACACACACACACACACACACACACACAGAGAGAGAGAGAGAGAGAGAGAGAGAGAGAGAGAGAGAGAGAGAGAGAGAGAGAGAGAGAGAGAACCAGGAGCAAGAGGGTTAATTAGCCACCATGGGACTCGTGGCTTCGTATGCAAAGTGAGAAGGACTCTTGAAACCTTCCTTTCTTTTACAACAGGAATCAAGCATGAGCACAACTTCCCATGTGTATGTTTCCATGTGCGGGGTTGTGCGTGTGAGCATAAGAACATAAGAACATAAGAAGAGCCATGCTTCCTGTATCTCCCAGTGGCCCCACCAAATTCCTCTGGGAGTGCACGAGACTAGATATCTGTCTCCTGATACCACTCCCTCCTGCATCTCTCTCTCTCTCTCTCTCTCTTTCTGTGTGTGCAAATTCCCAACCCTAAACTTCTGCACAGGTCACACCAGATCTTTCCCCCCCCCCAAGGGACATGGGTTCTTTAGGAGGAGCCACTGGCCGCCCCCTCCTGGGAGAAAAGGGTGGCTTTCTCTCTTTTATTTCCTTTATAACAATGGGTTGGGGCCCGTGGAGGGTGCCCACCAGAGACCTCCAACAGGAAGGCCCAGGGGGATCCACATGCAGCCCACAAATGATGCACTGTGAGATTCCAGGGGGAAAGCCAGCGGATGGAGAGAAGAGCAGCAGAGCAGCAGGGCATCAGCAGTCCTCAACAAAGTGAGGTGTGTGTGTGTGTGTGTGTGTGTGTGTGTGGTGTGTGTGTGTGTGTGTGTGTGTGTGTGTGTGTGTGTGCGCGCGCGCGCGTGCATGCATGTTATGGGGTTATGGGCCTTCAGGATGCCAGAAGAAGAGCAGGGAGGGTGGATCCTGATCCTGCATCTGGGATCCAGGGGCAGGAAGCTCTGCTCCTGCCCACTGCCAACAAGCCTTGGAGAAGCAGGGAGCAGCACACGTCAGAATTGAGCCAGGACCTCCTCTGAGCAAAAGAGGCTTTCCAGGGTACCTGCTGACACCTCGAGGGTCTGCGCAGTCCAGTCGGGATGCCAACACCCCCCGGGTCATAGATGGGTGTAGGATTCCCAACGGGAAGGGATGCTTCCTCGCCACCCACCTCCAGTGGGAAACCCT
This sequence comes from Phrynocephalus guinanensis, assembly GCA_037367245.1. Classification (NCBI taxonomy): domain Eukaryota; kingdom Metazoa; phylum Chordata; class Lepidosauria; order Squamata; family Agamidae; genus Phrynocephalus; species Phrynocephalus guinanensis. The sequence continues at coordinate 140,606,009 of CM074735.1, forward strand.
CCAAGGGATCCCAGACTTCTGTGGAGAGGGGTTAGGGTTAGGGCTGGCTTGGGCTGCCCGACCCTTCCCCCTCCTTCCTCCTCTGACCTCTCCGGGGCCTCCGTCTGGACGGCTCGCCTTGACTTACCAGGGGCGCTGCTCGACGGCGTGGCTGCTGCTGCTGCTGTTGCTATTCCTTCTTCTTCTTCTTCCTCCTCCTCCTCCTCCTCGTTGCGCAGGATCCCGGCGGCGGCGGTCCAGAGCGTGTCCAGCCACGTCTCCGGGGCTCCCCCCCACGCCTCCCCCTCCGCGGCTCGGGCCGTGGCGGCCGTCGAGGTTCCTCCCGCTCTCGCTGCCGGCGCGTCCGTCCCGGGAAGGCGGCTCAAGAGCGGCCGGAGGCTCTGGCGGAGGCAAGAGGAATGCCCGCGGTTGGAGCAGGGCGAGGAGGAGAAAGAGGAGGAGGAGGAGGAGGAGGAGGAGGCTCAGGAAGGGAAGGGGTATGAGGAGGAAGCTCGGAGGGGCAGGTCGCCCGCTGGGGGACCCTCGGGGCGCCGACGGGGCGCGGCTGAGGCTGGATCCGCCAGCCTCCTTCGACGACCCCGCGCGTCCCTCCCTTTCCCTCCCCGCTCTCCAGGGTGCTGGAGTAGGGAGGAGAAAGACCGCAGGTCGAGGTCGTCCGATTCAGCGGTTCCGGCGGCGGCGGCGGCGGCGGCGGCGCGTGTCCCAGAGGCGCGCTCGAGCGCACCGAGGGGCCGCCCAGGCAGGCAGGCAGGCAGGCAGGCAGGCAGGCTTCGACGGGTCGGGCTGTGCTCGGGGCTGCCTGGCGAGGCGCTCGGGCGGATCCTCCTGACATTCATACACGTCGGGCGGCGGCGGGATGGGTGCCAGGCCAGCTTTTAAAAAAAAAAAAACCCGGCTGGCGGAACCCCTTTCCCCAGGGCCGCTCTGCGGAGCCCCGGGACCCTCCCCGTCAAGTCTGGTGGTCTTCTCGCCCGCTTGGCTCTGAAGCCCGGCAGGGACCCTCCAGCCAGCCTCACCGACGGCAGGAGGGAGGGAGGGAAGCGAATCGAATGGGGTGGGGGCGCGGGCGGACGAGGAGGGGCCAGGAGGAGGCAAGGGGGAGACCCTCCTAGCCACGGCCGGGCCCCAGCGGTCCAGGCTTACCATTGGGGCGCGCCTGGCCCGCCAGCCCAGCGCCCAGCTCCAGCGCCGCTCCTCCACTCGGGACAGGAGAAAAGAAGGAGGCCCCGACGGGACGGGAGGCGAGTTCCAATCCGGCGCCGGCGCCGCCCCGCCTGCGACGCTGCAAGGAGCTGGTGTGGGGCTGTCCGGCGGGAGCCGCGAAGGAGCGAACTGACCCCGGCCCTTCGCTCAAGGGGATGGGGGGGGGGTAAGAGGGAGGAGGGGCGAGGGGAGAAAGAGGGAGGGGGAAGGGGGCAAAGTTCGGCCTCGGACCGGGCAAAGGCGCCGCTGATGCCAAGCTGAGCCAAGCCTAGGGGGGGGGGGGTTGCGGGGGGTGGGGGGGGGACGCCCAGGATCTTGCTGGCTTTCAAACAGACGACCGGGCTCGGGTGGAAGGGGGTGGAGGGGAGGCATTCAGCCGCCAGGAAAAGAAAAGAAGAGGGGGGGGGGGATTCAAGGAAGAGAAAGCGTCCATGGCGAACGACGACTTTCCAGGGGTGGCCCGAGAGGGAGGCGGGGAAGAGGGAACCCGGCCGAGCTGGGCTGGGCTGGGGGGGGGGCAGCCTTTCTGCTCCTGCTGGGATAAGAACATAAGAAGAGCCCTGCTGGATCAGGCCAAAGGCCCATCTAGTCCAGCTTCCTGTTATCTCACAGCGGCCCCACCAGATGCGTTTGGAAGCGCATGAGACTAGATCTCTGTCTCCCGATACCACTCCCCTGCATCTGACCCTTGAAGGACCCCGGTTTTAAACCTGGAGATGATACATCTCTATCCTGGTTTGTCACCTGGGATGGACTTCTCCTCCAGGAATCTGTCCAATCCCCTTTGAAGGCATCCAGGATGGGGGGGGGATGCGCCAGAGAAGGTGGCTTGAGCTGCCATATCAGGAAGGAAGGAAAACACAGGTCAGGACGGGGGTGGGGTGGGTCAGCTGATGGAAGCCCAAGCCAGGTGAAATGGTCCTCCTGGAGAGGGTCATCCCAATGGCTGTCCGAGCCTCGCCTTCCCCAATTTGGCCTGGACGGGTCCCAAACAGTTGTAGTCCAGCCAACTGGGACTACACTGGGAGAATAATGGACTGTGACAGTTTGTCTACTGAAAATAAAAGTTGTGAGGGGAAAAGAACAAGGCAGCAGCTGTTGTTGCGGGACCCACTGTACAGGTGCTTCAACGCCAATGCTCGAAGCCTCCGACCAAAAATGGGAGAACTTGAACATTTGGCAGCTAGGGATAACATTGATATAATAGCCATAACAGAAACCTGGTGGAATGAGGAGAACCGGTGGGATACAGCAATCCCAGGCTATAAACCCTATACAAGGGATAGAGAGGGGCGGGTTGGAGGGGGAGTGGCCATCTACGTTAAAGAAGGGGTAAAATCCAGCAGAATGGAGATTGACAGAGGGTCTGACTCCACCATAGAATCACTTTGGGTTAAACTTCCAGGTCCAAGGAGTGATGTGATAGTTGGGGTATGCTATCGCCCACCAGATCAAAAACTTGAGGGGGACCTTGAAATGAGGAGACAAATCATGGAGGTGGCTAAGAGGGATAGGATAGTAATCATGGGGGACTTCAATTATCCCCACATTGACTGGGCCAATGCGAGCTCCGGGCAAGAAAGAGAAACTGAGTTTCTCGACTTGCTGAATGACTGTGCCTTAGAGCAACTTGTCACGGAGCCCACCCGAGAACAGGCAACTCTGGATCTAATACTGTCTGATACTCAGGACCTGGTCAGGGATGTGAATGTCACTGAGCCTCTGGGGAACAGTGACCATGCTGCAATCTCCTTTGCCATGCATGTTGGAGGAAGAGTGTCAAGCAAATCAGACATAAAAATCCTTGATTTTCGAAGGGCAAACTTCCCTCAGATGAGGAAATTAGTTAGAAAGAAATTGAAGGGGAAGGTTGGAAGAATCCAATCTCTTCAGAGTGCATGGAACCTGTTTAAAACAACAGTAACAGAGGCCCAGCACAAGTGCATACCACAAAGAAAGAAGAGCTCATTTAAGTCCAAGAGGGCACCGGCATGGTTAACGAGTGGAGTTAGAGAGGCTCTAAAGCGCAAGGAGAGGTCCTTCTGTAAATGGAAATCCTCCCCAAATGAGGAAAATAAAAAGGAACACAAACTCTGGCAAAAGAAATCTAAGAAGATGATAAGAGAGGCAAAGAAAGATTTTGAGGAACGCATGGCTAGCAATATAAAGGGTAATAATAAAAGCTTCTTTAAATATGTTAGAAGTAGAAAACCTGCCAGAGAACCAGTTGGCCCTCTGGATAGTGAGGGAGGAAAAGGGGAGATTAAGGAGGACTTGGAAATTGCAGAGAAATTAAATGAGTTCTTTGCTTCTGTCTTCATGACAGAAGACCTTGAGCAGATTCCGCTGCCTGAACGGCCCCTCTTGACTAAAGAGCAAACCTTGCTGAGAGAAAATCAGCATGGCTTCTGCAAGGGTAAGTCTTGTCTGACAAACATTTTAGAATTTTTTGAAAAGGTCAGCAGGCATGTAGATTTGGGTGAAGTGGTGGATATAGTCTATCTGGATTTTCAAAAGGCTTTTGACACAGTCCCTCACCAGAGGCTGCTGAGAAAATTGCACAGTCAGAGGATAAGAGGGCAGGTCCTCTTATGGATTGAGAACTGGTTGAGATCCAGGAAACAAAGAGTAGGTGTCAATGGGAAATTTTCACAATGGAGAGAGGTGAAAAGCGGTGTGCCCCAGAGATCTGTCCTGGGACCGGTGCTTTTCAATCTGTTCATAAATGACCTGGAGACAGGGATAAGCAGTGAGGTAGCCAAGTTTGCAGATGACACAAAACTTTTCCGTGTGGTAAAAACCAGAGAAGATTGTGAAGAGCTCCAGAAGGATCTCTCCAAACTGGGGGAATGGGCTACGAAATGGCAAATGCGTTTTAATGTAACCAAATGTAAAGTAATGCATATTGGGGCAAAAAAAATCAAAACTTTATCTATCAACTCATGGGCTCTGAGTTATCGGTGACAGATCAGGAAAGAGATCTTGGTGTGTTGGTGGACAGCTCCATGAAGGTGTCTCCCCAATGTGTGGCAGCAGTGAAGAAGGCCAATTCCATGCTAGGGATTATCAAAAAGGGGATTGAAAATAAAACAGCCAACATTATAATGCCATTATACAAAACAATAGTAAGGCCGCACCTGGAGTATTGTGTACAATTCTGGTCACCGCATCTCAAGAAAGACATAGTGGAACTGGAAAAGGTGCAGAAGAGAGTGACTAAAATGATTACTGGGCTGGGGCACCTCCCTTATGAGGAAAGGCTAAAACATTTGGGTCTCTTTAGTCTGGAAAAAAGGCGCCTGAGAGGGGATATGATTGAGGCGTACAAAATAATGCAGGGCATGAGTCAAGTGGATAGAGGGAAGCTCTTTTCCCTCTCACAAAATACCAGAACTAGGGGGCATACACTCAAATTGAGGGCTGGGAGAGTAAGAACAGACAAAAGAAAATATTTTTTCACCCAGCGCATTGTTAGTCTATGGAACTCCCTGCCACAGGATGTGGTGATGGCATCTGGCCTGGATGCCTTCAAAAGGGGACGTGACAGAATCTTGGTGGAAATATCCATCACAGGTTACAAACCATGATGGAGATGTGTAATCTCCAGGCTTAAAACCAGGGTACTTCAAGGGCCAGATGCAGGAGAGTGATATGAAGAGACAGATATCTAGTCTCATGCGCTCCCATAGGCATTTGGTGGGGCCACTGTGAGATACAGGAAGCTGGACTAGATGGGCCTTTGGCCTGATCCAGCATGGCTCTTCTTATGTTCTTATGTTCTAAGTCCCCGGAGGGGCCCCGGTTGGGAGGGGCTTTTCGATGCTAACTCATGTTTGTGCAGGCTTGTGGGGTTCTTTCTTTCTTTCTTTCTTTCTTTATTTTTGAAATGTGTTTTTTAACCTCGCCTTTCTCCCTGAAGACGTCCCAGGGCGGCCTCTGTCATTCCAAGGCAATCTTTGTAAGCTAAAACGGCCAAGGGTAGGATGAGCAGGGAGGTTTGCCTTCTGCGACCACCTCCGTCCTGAATGAAAGCTTCTCTCCATTGATGGTCCTTGTTGCCAGCCTGGAAGGAGCTTTTGGGAGAACAACTCCCATAATCCATTCGTTCCCAGCCATGCTGGGAAGAAGGACCTCAGAGCGACCTCCAGGCAGATCTCGCAAAACCATTTCGGGAACCTAAAGGCAGTTTGGTCTCTGGGAAGTTTGTAGAGAAGTTACAGATAGATAGATAGATAGATAGATAGATAGATAGATAGATAGATAGATAGATAGATAGATAGATAGATAGATAGATAAGATAAGATAAGATAAGATAAGAGAGCCAGCCAGCTCTCTCTTGCATCCTAAGGTCTCCCCCAAAGACCTTAAATGCATGTATGCTCATATAGGAAGGCAGCACATTCTGAGCTCAAACCTTTCAGAAAAGATGAAAGCTAAGCCAGCAATATGAGTCCAGGGAGACCCATCACTATGGGGGTAAGAGAAACCCTAGGACACTTTTATGAGCCAGGGAAGGCCAGGTGGCTCTCACTTCCTTCTCACGCTGCCGAAACTGGCCCTCTCGGGCACTATTGTGGGAGAAGCAGGAGCCAAAAGGAGACCCACGGCGTGCTTGTGCCCAGGTGGATCCCAGAGATTTTGCCTTCAGGCTGCCAAGCAGATTCCTCCTTTGAGAGGTCAGCATCTTGTCTGTGTGTGTGGAACTGGTCCATGCTTGTTCATTGCAGCCCTACTGGAGAACTTCTAGTAGTAGTAGTAGTAGTAGTAGTAGTAGTAGTAGTAGTAGTAGTAGTAGTTAGTAGTAGGTGTAGGTGTAGGTGTAGGTGTAGGTGTAGGTGTAGGTGTAGGTGTAGTAGGCATAGGCATAGGCATAGTAGTAGTCGTCGCAGCTACACCACTGGTATCAAGTCCAAGTCCTGGGGGGACCTGGATTGACTCACTAGTGCAGTGGTTCTCAACCCGAAGCCTCCACCACTCAATGTGCTGGAAGGGGTTTCTGGGAGTTGCAGTCCAGGAACATCTGGGGACCCCCAGGTTGAGAACCACTGCACTAGTGTGACTAAAGTCCTAGTCAGCAGGGAAAGGAAAAGAGTCAGAGATGCGGGCGAAGGTCAGCAACTCCCAGCAGGTCTAGACAGGAGACCTGAAAGGCAGAAAAACCTGGAGGTGAAACCCAACTATCTCGGGAGGGTTGGACTCAGTCTACTCCCGATTTACAGCAAAATTAGAACACAGAGAGAGGAAGCACACATCAACAAAAGGAGAAAAAGGGATAGTAAGTATAATATATAAGATGTTAATGCAGCCAGAGTATAAAATTGCAGAAATGTGGCAAGGTGTTTAAATCAAAGGGGAATATTGGAATAACATTTAGAATAAATGAATAATGATAAACATGTCTGTGGCCGATATCTCAACTGGGGGAAGATCCAGATATTGTGAAAGTCCGGCTTTTCTTCTTTCTTGGTCACATGACTGAAGATGTGGGATCTCCGTTCCTACGTACAAGGATTAAAAAAAAAAAAAAGCCGACCAGCCCCAGGGCCAGCAGGTGGCACTAGGAATTTTTTTTTAAAAAAAACAGGGAGCCAGATGGCCAGCTGATCAGCGCTGGGGGGGGGGGATTTAAAAGAACATTTTAAAAAAGCACCAACGAGCCCCACAACGAGCTGGTCGGCGCTAAAAAAAATAAATTAAAAAAAAACCAGCGCTGACAGCCCGAAATAAAAACAAAAATAAAGTGCCGACGAGCCCCAGGATGAGCTGGTCAGGGCTGGGGGGGGGAGCAGAAAACCAGATTATATGTAAGCTCCTATGGACTTCTGGCTCGCATTTTTTACCAGAGCAAAAAATTCCCAACTTCTCCAGTAGGTCTTGGAAAACTCGCTAAAGGCGGCATGACAGTTTTTTTTTTTTTTTAAAGAAGCTCGGTAGCTGTGGGGACAAAATTTTTGGAAATGCTTTATCTTGAAATTTAATCAGCATTTTAAAGGATGTGTGGGTTATAAAGTTATATGGAGATGGAGCATAACACCGGTGAAACTGTGAATATGTTAAATAAAGATGTACCATTTTGGTGCTTAGATATGTGGAAGAGAAAACAGCACTTCCTTGCATAAGTGGTGGACTTGCCAAAACAAGAAAGAAAGAATGGTTAAGGACATTTAAGGAGACTGCAGGAATAATGGGCACCTCCCATGGGTGCTTTGTTGAATATGATTAACAGTAGTCAATTAAAGAAAGGGAAGAAGGGATTAATTACTATTATGGTCACTGTGGCAAGGTTCATGTTTGCAAAGAATTGGAAAAGTAATACTCTGTTTAATGTGGAAGAATGGTAAAAAGGAATGTGGAAGATGGCCATTAATGATAAACTTGTGAAACTAAGGTTAGAAAAGGAGTATTGAGACATAATGATTTCAAGGATGTATAGAGTTTGTTTTTGGTATATGTGTTTCAGAAACACAAAGGGTGTATTACATGGAGAGAAAAATATATATGTATTTAGGAGCAGTATGAAATGTAACTTAAAATAGAAACGTTGACTAGTCCTGAGAGTGTATAGGGAGAGGCACAGGGGTAATAATTGTTGACTTCTTTAGGTTTTAGTTTATTTGTAGTATGTTTACTTTATTTGTTGTTATTTAGTTACTTTTAAAAAATATAGAAAAATTAAATTAAAAAAAGAAAGTATTACAGAAATCAAAATTTAAGTCTCTGAGACCTTAAATGTGTTGCCCAGCAGTGAAAACTGTGTGTGTGTGTGTGTGTGTGTGTGTGTGTGTGTGTGTGTGTGTGTGTGTGTTGGGAATCTTCTCTTCCAGGGGCCTTCGAGGGCTGTCCTTCCCTTGGCTGTGAAATGGACCTCTGCCCACTCTTGCCCCCAAACTGCCACCAGGGAGACTTCTCTGCCACAGGCCTTCCTCCAGAGAGGCTTGGCAAGTCTCCAGCCGATGGGACCAACCCTTCCCACCTTGATGTCCTCAATTGAGGGCTGGGAGAGTGAGAACAGACAAAAGAAAATATTTTTTTTTACCCAGCGCGTTGTTAGTCTGTGGAACTCCCTGCCAGAAGAGGTGGTGATGGCATTCAACCTGGATGCCTTCAAAAGGCGATTGGACAGATTCCTGGAGGGAAAAGTCCATCACAGATCACAAACCATGATGGAGATGTGTCATCTCCAGCATTAAAACCGGGGTCCTTCAAGGACCAGATGCAGGGGAGTGGGATCGGGAGACAGATATCTAGTCTCGTGTGCTCCCAGACACATTTGGCGGGGTCACTGTGAGATACAGGAGGCTGGACTAGATGGGCCTTTGGCCTGATCCAGCAGGGCTCTTCTTAGGTTCTTATATTCAAGCTGCAAAGCCCAGCCATAAAGGACTGAAATAAGCTCAGAGAGGCCCATCTTGCCGCTGTTGCCTGAGCCGATGGCGTCCAGGCGGGACAATGTGGCACACCCGGGGCGGGGCGGGGGGGCTCAGTTTCTGTGTTGGCCTACAAGCGTCCTCCTGCCAGGCTTTCCTCCTCCTCCTCCTCCTCCTCCTCCTCCTCGGCCGCCCCCTCCTGCCCCTCCTCCTGCTGGTGTTCTTTCTTCCCCCTTTCCTCCCGGCCTCTTTTGATTTCACGCTGGCTTTTTAAATTGAGGATAAAGTTAATTCAGGGAACAATGCCACAGCTGGAATGGAATCTGCCCCGTCTGGGCAGAGGGGAGGGCCGGGTGCGAGTCGGTGGCGTCGGTCGGAGCAGCCCACCCACCCACCCACCCCCTGCCCCAAATACCCTCGAGGGCAGGCGCTGCTCTGGGGCTGCAGCCCCCAGTGACAAAGGGAGACGTTAACTTAATTACCAACATATGGTTCTGGGGCTGAACCAGAGGCAGGCTAGGGGGTTCAAGGGGAAGGTTTGGGTCGGAGGGTGTGGCTGAAAAGCCCACTGGCAGCCTTTCGGGAGGACCGGTTGATCCTATCCTGGCCTTTTTCCCCCGTCTGGAGGTGGCACACGCTGCAGGCTAGAACAGCCTGCTAATCACAGAGTGCTGGGACCCTTAAATCCTTGCGGTTATGGGCGGGCAGGTCGTGCACACGACAGTCGGCTGGCTCTTCACATGTTCCCCTCCTTTAATTGGCCTGTCCCACAGTGAAGACCGAAATGAGATGTGGGATGGTGGTGCTGGCGGTTTTGCTTACTGAAAAACAGCACATGGCCTACCTGAGACGGCACCCCACCAGCTGTGACACAGATGCCAGGGCAAAGAGGCGCATGGGAGGCAAAGGGGTTCCAGGAGGGATTAACAAGGTGGAGTGGGATGGAGGCTTCCACGTGGCCCTGGAGGCCTCCGTCCACCACTCTTGGTGGACATAAGAACATATAAGAACATAAAAAGAGCCATGCTGGATCAGGCCAAAGGCCCATCTAGTCCAGCTTCCTGTATCTCACAAAGGCCCCACCAGATGCGTTTGGGAGCGCATGAGACTAGATCTCTGTCTCCTGAGACCACCACCCCTGCATCTGGCCCTTGAAGTACCCCTGTTTTAAGCCTGGAGTTTACACACATCTCCATCATGGTTTGTCACTTAGATGGACTTTTCCTCCAGGAATCTGTCTAATCCCCTTTTGAAGGCATCCAGGCCAGATGCCATCAACACATCCTGTGGCAGGGAGTTCCATAGACTAACAACGCGCTGAGTGAAAAAATTTTCTTTTGTCTGTTCTTACTCTCCCAGCACTCAATTTGAGTGCATGTCCCCTAGTTCTGGTATTTTGTGAGAGGACCACAATGGCAGATCCAAGGATTTGACACCAGGGATTGCACAGACTCTAAAACAAAAAGAATGAGGAGTCATGGGACTCGCTGCTGACAAGGACTTAAGTCACACACAAATGACTCAATCCGGGTCCCCCCAGGACTTGGACTTGATGCCAAGGGCTTGGACTTGGGACTTGGACCCAAGGATTGTCCTTGCCAAACTGCAAGAAATGGAAGAGTGAAAAGTCTATTCCCATTTCTGAGAAATGCATCCTTTTCCTCCTCTTGGTTTCAGGATCCGTTGGGCCAAGCAAGCAGGAGACGGGGAGATCTTTGCAACCACAGACACCCTGACCAGTTGGACCTTCTCCTGCAAGTACAGAGAAGGAGAATGAGGAGGAAGAGGAGAGAAGGTCTTCATTTGTCTAAAACTGTGTAGGCTCATGATTGTTACATGTTAGAGAAAAGCACACCCCATCTCACCAGCTGAAGCTTTGTGATAACTAAGCTGAGTCTGGGGATCATAGAATCATAGAGTCATCAAGTTAGAAGGGGCCTCTAAGTCCAACTCCCCGACAACCAGAGTTCTGAGAAAGCTGGCTGAAAAATATATAAATAATCCACAGAAGTTATGGAGATATGTTCTGTGGAGCGACAAAATAAAACTGGAACTTTGCAGCTGGATGGATCTGTGATATATTGGGAGGAAGAAGAATGAAGCATAGGTGGGAGTGGAGTCAGGGCCACTGGACTTCTTTTCTTGTGGGATGTAAATGTTTCTCTGCTCACCCAAGTAGCTTCTTCACTTTTGATCCCACAAAAAAGAGGTCCATGACTCAACTCCCAGATAACCTCACCTGAATGACTGACAGTCTCCACAGACTGTGAAGCATCTGCTGAAACGAACCCTCTCCCCATAGCTGGGCATGCCGGTGGCTGAGTGACTCTCGGGGGCTGCTCTGTATGGCCCTTTTAGACCACCAGCAGGTGAAAGGCAAGATGGATTCCGTGAAGTATTAGGAAGTCTTATGGGAAAATGTCATGGGAGCTGAAACCTGGCTGTCATTGGACCTTGTCCGACAGGACAAGGATCTCAAGCAATCTTCAGATGCAGAAGACATCCAGGAAAATTCTACAGTGGCCATCCCAGTCACTTGATGTGGGAAATCTCTGGTGTGAGTTGAAGAAGGAAGTTGTATCAAACAAAGCCAGGAATATTACTGAACCGAAGGTGGTTGCTCATGAGGAATACACTAAGATGAGTCAGGAACACATCCAGAGGTTATTCTTTGGCTATGCGCCTCATCTGCCATGGGTCATAACTAGGGATGGCGCGAAACAAAAAACGAAATGTTGTTTCGTTGTTTCATTACGTAATGAAGCGAAGCAAAATGAAACGAAATGATGGAGCAACATTTGGTTACAGACGAAACGCAACGACAGTTTTTCTGTTGAAATGAACCGTTTTGTTCCGTCTGTAAAATGGTGGCTTACCTGCGGGTGTTCCTGCTGACGCTGGGACCGGCCAGCCAGGCCGGAGAGGGTGAGTGCCTGGCAGGCCACCCTAGGCCCACCACTGGAGCCCCGACGTCCACCACTGGAGCCACGGCAGCTGCCGCTGGAGGCCCGACAGCCAGCTGGGCAGGCCGGCCTAGGCCCCCCCCCCCACTGCCGGAGCCTGTGGAGCCACTGCCACAGGTAGCAAAACGTTTTGTTTTGTATGAATTTTTATTGTAAAAATTTGTACGAAACGAAACGAAATGAAATGTGCCCCCCCCAAAACAGAACAAAACGAAACACCATTTTTCTGTTCTGTGCCCATCCCTAGTCATAACTGCAGAAAGGTGCTGTACATAAGAACATAAGAACATAAGAAGAGCCATGCTGGATCAGGCCAAAGGCCCATCTAGTCCAGCTTCCTGTATCTCACAGTGGCCCCACCAAATGCATCTGGGAGCGCACGAGACTAGATCTCTGTCTCCCGATACCACTCTCCTGCATCTGGCCCTTGAAGTACCCTGGTTTAAACCCTGGAGGTTACACATCTCCATCATGGTTTGTAACCTGTGATGGACTTTTCCTCCAGGAATCTGTCCAATCCCCTTTTGAAGGCATCCAGGTCAGATGCCATCACCACATTGTGTGGCAGGGAGTTCCATAGACTAACAATGCGCTGGGTGAAAAAATATTTTCTTTTGTCTGTTCTTACTCTCCCAGCCCTCAATTTGAGTGTATGTCCCCTAGTTCTGGTATTTTGAGAGAGGGAGAAGAGCTTCCCTCTATCCATTTTACTCATACCCTGCATTATTTTGTATGTCTCAAGATGCTTGCCATGGAGGGGTTGAAGGAGACTGAAGAATGCATTACATGTTGGATTGGGGGGAACCCCTTGAAGCATTTGTTGTGTTGAGCTGCGTATTTCAATTGCTTTAGTTTGATTGGTTCATTGCAAACAGCTGAAAGTGTGTAAACATTGACAATAAAACTAGTTTGCGGTGGGGTGGGGTGGGGGGTTGAATAATTTTCATTGCAAGAGTAGGTCTCTGGCTATAGAGCCAGAGGTGCAGAGTTCAATTCTCCCTCAGCACCTCCCTGACAGGGGTTGGACCCCACCCTGACCCACAAGGTCCCTTCCTGCACTGCTGTTCAAAGATTGGTGATGATAACTTTTTGAGTCTCTTCTTATTCTCATTTCTCTTTCTCAATCATTACCCTTTTATTATTTACATGCACATATCTGAGCATCACTGAAGGTTGCCGAGGAAAACCAGAAAGGTTAATTTGGCAGAAGCTTTGCTGGATGGCAGCCCACTTTTTCAGATCCAAGTGAGATTGGAGTCCATCAAACCTTCCGCTCGTCTCTAAGATGCCAAACAAATAGTTGGCCGTGTTTGCTGCCGTGGGGAAGAAGATGGCCGTCCTGCAGACATTTCTAAATATAATTCAAGCAGCCAAGCAAGTAAGCAGGCAGGCAGGCAGGCAAGCAGATCTCCAGGGGTCTCCTTGCCGCGTTTCCCACAAATAGGGATTAGTCATCTTTTCCCGCCAAATGCCAAATGCCAGCCTGGGTCATTAGACCGTCCAGCCTCCCACTGGAAGCAATATGCTTGATCTTTCCTCCACAAAGGCCTTGTTTAACATCTTCTGATGCCTCTGAACAAACTTTCCCGGTGGGGGGCAGGTGACCTAACCTGCCCTCCCTTATGGGCCCAACAGCCTGTGTTTGTAAACAGACCCTTGTCAGATTGGCGGGGGTCACCGGCAGAAGTCATCTAGTTAATTGAATGTCAGCGCCCTGCAGGGGGAACACCACCTAATGAGACATCCTGCCTGCAAGATGGGAACCACTCGGGGCAAAGCTTTGCCGGCTGCCCCGGTTTCCAAAGGGAGAACAGCTCCGGAAGGAAGCCTTCTGTGCCATGCCGTGCAGTGAGGCAGAGGAGGTGTGACCCAGGGAGGGATCCAAAAAGACAGGGGATCGGCACAGTCCTCGTGGTGAACAGAGGAAGGAAATTCGTAGAGAAAAACAAGCTGCAAGGGTGCTGCTGTTATATATGCCACCGAAGCTCAATAGTGTGCCATCAGAATCAGTTTGAGCTCTGGGGTCTGTGAACATAGGCAAACGCGCGCGCGCGCGCGTGCGCACACACACACACACACACACACACACACACACACACACACACACAAAATAAAAGAAACACCAAAACCTGACAAGCACCTACCGTGTTTCCCCGAAAATAAGACAGTGTCTTATATTAATTTTTGCTCCCAAAGATGTGCTAGGTCTTATTTTCAGGGGATGTCTTGTTTTTTCCATGGAGAAAAATACGGTACACACTTATTGTTATCTCATTATTGGGGGGAGGCCTTATTTTCGGGGGATGCCTTATATGTCAGTGTGGGGCAAAACTGTAAGTAGTTCTTATTTTCAGGGGATGTCTTATTTTCGGGAAAACAGGGTATAACCCAGAGGCTCACTGTTGCCCACACCCGATTTACACAATCACACAAATTGAGTGCGTAGCCTTTCTCCTTATATGCAATAACCTGGGATATACAGTATGAACCTTCATAGATGGCTCAGGGAACACATGGGGAGCTGTAGCAGTTGGGGGCTTATCCTTCCCGTTTGTTTTTTTTTAAATCGCTTAATAAGCACCCTGGTGCAGAAGATGACAGCTTGATCTGTACGGCAAAGACCGTTTGACTGCACACACGCATATTTGAACCTGAACCTGAGAGGTGTTGGTTCCATTGGATGTCAGTCTCCTTGTGTTTCAGGCTTTTGGTTCTCTATGCTAGCAAGTAGCTTGATTTATACGTGTTGTGGTGTGTGTGTCTGAATTAAGACCAGTTCCTTGAATTGGCTAAATGCAACATGGCAGAAAATGGAGGTGCTTTGGAGAGAATTTTGTTCTATTCACAGCTCAAAGCAAAGTGATGCAGCTTAAGTTTTTTTTTCCATACTAACAACAAGTAGACTGGAATATGGGCACCCCTTGCATTATGCAAAATAAAACTCAAAACTCAGACTGTACAGAACATTTACCCAAACATGCGTATTTCGCATGCCACCAAGGTGCCTCTGATTCACAGTGACCCTGCAAAGGTCTTTGGTGCATGTCGGATGTTGAAGGTTATGTCTATGCACATGGATTACACAGGCCACTCCTGTCCAACTCCTTAACAGAGGTTGAGGACCAGGCCTCCACCAGTGTTGTGTGTATGAGTTCTTACTTAAGAACATAAGAACATAAGAAGAGCCATGCTGGATCAGGCCAAAGGCCCATCTAGTCCAGCTTCCTGTATCTCACAGTGGCCCCACCAGATGCATCTGGGAGCACATGAGACTAGATGTCTGTCTCCTGATACCACTCCCCTGCATCTGGCCCTTGAAGTACCCTAGTTTTAAGCCTGGTAATTACACATCTCCATCATGGTTTGTAACCTGTGATGGACTTTTTCTCCAGGAATCTATCCAATCCCCTTTTGCCTATGGATGGGCGAAGGGAAGGGTGGATTATACTAATGCTCACTTTTGCTTCTGGCTTGCCTGTGTAATCCCTATGAAACATTGGTTCAGTCCAAAGAGGCAGGGCTAAGAAAGAGCAAGGCTGTGCGAAAGAGATTGGAATCAGAAAGAGCCAGAGAACTAAAGAGGCCAAAGCTGCTGTTGAATTCATATAGTGAATTCATGCACATGCAATTGCATTTTTTTTAATTCTAGAGTTTTGAAGATTCTGTACGTGGAGCTTATTCTTCTAGGTATTGGGCACCCAACCCAGTTGAGGAGGAGGACTGGGATTTCCCCCCCTCTGAATTTTAAGTTCAAAAGGAAACTGTAGTATTTTGTGGTTGTTAGAAAGATAAACTTACCCAATTTTTGTGTAATTGTACTTTCAAGGTTCATCAATAGATATCTAAGTATTTATATAAAAATATTATTTCTTTAAAATATTTTATCCCACCTTTCACCTGAAAAAGAACACACGGCAGCGTAAGCAAGCAAATGGCCCCATAACTGTTATATTTGTCATCCCTTCCTGCGTTCCCATCACGGTCTAAAACCTTGTGAGGTGCTATATGGTGATCACAGCAATTTGTACCCCATCCCTTAGGTAACACAGTGTATTATTCAGCATTTGTTAATTTTGTATCTGGAAGTTGAGTCATACAACTGGATTTGGGGGGTTTTTTTTTGTGAGACTTTTCTCATACTGAAGAAGCTGCTTGGATGAGCAGCAAAACATTTCGTTCTCACAAGAAAAGAAGTCCAGTTGCTATGACTCAACTTCCGGATAACCTCACCTGGATGACTGAGAATCTTCACAGACATTTCTATACAGTGTGTATATAGTCATAAGTATTGTTAGATGCAATTGGGGTGGCCAAAGTATTGGAGCTTCAAGATCTGTCCTTCCAGTGAACATTCGGGGTTGATTTCTTTCAGAATGGATAGGTTTGATCTCCTTGCAGTCCAGGGGACTCTCAAGACTCTCTCCTCCAGCACCACAGCTCAAAAGCATCAATTCTGTGACGATCAGCCTTCTTTATAGTCCAGCTCTCACTTCCATACATCACTACTGGAAAAACCATAGCTTTAACCATCCTGACCTTTGTTGGCAAAGTGATGTCTCTGCTATTTAGGATGCTATCTAGGTTTGCCATTGCTTTCCTCCCAAGAAGCAGGCGTCTTTTAATTTCGTTGCTGCAGTCGCCATCTGCAGTGATCAAGGAGCCCAAGAAAATAAACTTTGTCATTGCCTCCATTTCTTCCCCTTCTATTTCCCAGGAGGTGATGGGACCAGTGGCCATGATCTTAGGTTTTTTTTATGTTGAGCTTCAGCCCATTTTTTCACTCTCCTCTTTCACCCTCATTAAGAGGTTCTTTAATTCCTCCTCACTTTCTGCTATCAGAGTAGTATCAGCTGCGTATCTGAGATTGTTGATATTTCTTCTGGCAATCTTAATCCGTCTTGTGATTCATCCAGATCTGCCTTTTGCATGATGTACTCTGCATATAAGTTAAATAGGCAAGGTGACAGTATACAGCCTTGTCGTACTCCTTTCCCAATTTTAAACCTGTCAGTTGTTCCATATCCAGTTCTGACGGTTGCTGCTTGTTCCACATACAGATTTCTTAGGAGACAGATAAGGTGGTCAGGCACTCCCATTCCTTTAAGAAATGTAGTAGCTTGTTCATTAAATGCCAAGACCAAAGAATGTGATATAACGAAAATAGGGGAACAAATTATACAGAAAACGAGATGTTAACAAATAGAACTGTTTGAAAGATGTAAGAAAAAAAATGACTACGATGCCTCCTCTCTCTACGTAACCTCTCTATGTAACCCATCCCTTTACACTTATATTTGGAAATCCTTAATGAAAAGAAAAGGGAAGAAAAAAGAAAAGAAAATAGATGTGCCTTCCACCCTGAGAGGGCCAGCTAAGAGAGTGGAAAAGGCTGTTTACTTATGTGTAATTTTGTCCTAGCAATCGGCATATTGCATTCACGCAGGCCCTACTCCTAGCACTCATAGATCACCTCTGGGATGCCTGCCATAATGCTCTGCTGTGTGTTTCCAGCAATAACTTCCTGGCACATTCCTGACTGCATTCGAAGGAAGCTTTATCCCTTCCCTGCTGTTCCTTCATCTGCCTCTCTGGGTTACGAACAGCCCACTAGACCGCTGGGTTCTTCCTACCTGCTGCTCCGAGGGCGATTAGCTTCCCGGTCAGCCATCTGGACCACCAGCTTGGGTAAATTCCTCTCCCTTTGCTCCCAGGGAAAGCAAAGGGGCAGTTTTCTGGCCCAGATTTTTTTTTTAAAAAAAACCCCAAACCTACCAGTAGCCAGCTTGGTCTGTAATCACCTACACAGAGAGGTGAGTCAAATTGCCCCACCATCTGCTGCATGGCTGGTTTTTTTATTTTATTTTTTTAAGCATGCCCAGGCCAGCTACTGGCTTTTTCCAAACTGGGTGTATTAACTGTCAAGATTCAACAAGAAACAGAAAACAAAACAAAAACCCCAAAAGGCGTTGCTAACTTAAAAGACAGATTAAGACACAGCAATTTTGGATTGTATTTCATACCTAGTAGTAATTTAAGATCCTTGTTTGGTATTTGGTTCTTTTGAAGTTTGGCTCTGTAAAAAGCAGCAACAATTAAAGGAAACAACAGCAGAAAGGTGTGGTAATGTAGAGAATGGCTGAAGAAACCTTGGCTAATATTTACTCCATTGGGATGAGTGTCCAGCATATATATATTTTCTCTCACCTTCTGGATTTTTGTTCTGTAATTTCTCTCCAGGATACCAACGCTAATATCTTGTGAAGAGTGTTCTGGTAGACTGAACTAATCTGAGACAGGCTTCTGTGTATTGTGATTTCTGCAGTCTAATTTATGTCCATTAATTATTTGGCATCGAGATGGTTCCCGTTCTCCTAAGTAGATGTTGGGGGGACTGTTGTCAAAAGATAAAAATATGGCATAAATATCATTGGTGTTGGAGCAGGTAAAAATAGCCTTGATGTTTTGTTTATTATTTATTTATTATGTTTCTATACTCCTTCTGCACTAGTCAGATTAGAATTGGCATTAATGTCAATAACAACACTAACTAACAAATCAATAATTAATTATTGGTTGAAAATCTTGTTTATTACCCGCTCTGAATTTTTAACATCATCCTATGGGGAGATGAACTCTGGATCATGGAAATTTTTTGTACTGAATCTAGTAGCCAAACTTGGTTCTTCCCAAGAGCATGTGAGACACCTTGGATTGACAGCAGCTAAACGCTTATTAAAGCAAAGATTATCTGATCTCTGTGTTCAAACAGACATAGGTTCGCTCAGCACTCTAAAAACAGCCCTTTTTTATAAGAACATTACACCTAAGCCTCTAAATCGCCCATCTTATTTTGCTGATTTGACGAACTTTGAACATAGAAAAGCATTTACTCGGGCTCGTTTTGATATGCTACCACTTGCCAACCTAAAGGGCCGTTATACACAATCCCCATACCATACGAGAGTCTGCTCTTGTGATAATAAATCCATCGAGAACTTGGTACATGCTGTGCTTTATTGCCCACTATTTGGAATCCATCGTGAAAGACTTTTGAAATTCATCTTAGAAAAATATCCTGGTAGATCTGACGAAGAAAAGCTCAAAATCTTACTCTGTGATAGAGATAAATTTGTTACGTTCCAAATGGCAAGGTTCTGTTCTTTACTTATTAAAATGAAAGTTGTTTTAACTACTTCTAATAGTCAAATTGATATCTAGGTCTCTGTACCCTCAGCCCCCTTTTTACCTATCTGTATTGTTATTTTATTGATATTTTTATCGTACTGTTTTTACTTGATGCACTTTGCAATGGCTCTGTGAGCCACGCAATAAAATTTATATGATGATACTGCCTATCTGGGTGGTTTACCACACATACATTCAGGTCATTGTGTGACACTGTTGGGTCCTGTGGCCATGCTGACAGAGTAACCGTGGGTGCAGAGCTGGCATCTGAGTTGATAGCAAACTTCCTTTTGGCTTGTTCCATTCTGAGAAAATAGTTCCTCTCCACTTCCAATTCCATAATTCCTTTGTTAATGGCATTACTCTAATCAACAAATTAAAGTTTGTTGTTTCTTCTGTTGAAAACTATTTGGCATCCTTTTCCTCCCTTCTTCTTAAAAGTAGTTTGAAGAAGAATGCTGTGAGCAGACAGAGGCTGACCTAGTGTGGCCTTCCAGTGCTCAAGGGATGGGTTTGGAACCTTCTCTGAATGGTTTAGGAATAGACACTTCACCGGATGCTCAAAGCAGAGTAGAAGGAACTACAAACACACAGGTTTGTGGCAGTCCAAGCAAAGGGGTTCATGCCATATACAGTGGTGCCTCTACTTAACGAGTTTAATCCCTTCCAAATGCATGCTCTTAAGTCGAACAACTCAAAAGTAGAGCCGCCCTATCTAAAAACTCAAAAAGATAAAAAAACGGAAAAATAAAAAAAATGTAAGTTGAGCAGACTGCATCTAAAATTTGTAAGGCAGCAGTTAAAATGTCAATGGTTTTCTGCTTTTAAGTCAAATTGCTCGTAAGTAGAGCTGTGTGTAAGTAGAGGTACCACTGTACCATCTCACCATGGATGTGATTATCCAGCTCCTTAGTTCTGCTGCAAGAATGAGTTCACGGCACCAGGTAGGCAACAACAGCAGGCTGGTGCCTATATTCTGCCCCTCACAACTTCCAGGTGCTGCAAAAGCTGCAGAAAACCAAGGGAAGTAGCTGGAGGGGTGGGTCTTTCAGGGTGTAATAATACATAGAAAACAACAGGAAAATAGGCCATATAATGGAGCAGATGGAGCTTGGTAGGGTGACCAGAAAGCCTGGGAGTAGGCAGACTTTAACTACACCACGTTCCCTTCCATCAACAACAGCAAACAAACAAAGAAAGAAGGAGGAGGAGGAGGAGGAGGTTGTGAAGAAGAAGAAGAAGAAGAAGAAGAAGAAGAAGAAGAAGAAGAAGAAGAAGAAGAAGAAGAAGAAGAAGAAGAAGAAGAAGAAGAAGAAGAAGAAGAAGAAACCAAGTTAAGATCTTTTGGGACTTTCGGAGGACACCTTGAGCACGATGCACCAGACATAACAGTAAAAGAAGGAAGAAATGTCTGCAAAATTGACATGGCAATTCTAGAGGATCTGAGCATTGAAAATAAAGAAATGGAAAAACTAACAACATACAGACAACTGATGACTGAAACCTCTCACTTGTGGATGAAGCATGTTTCCAAGGTCCCCATAGTTATCAGGACATTGGGAACAATACGGTGGAATTTTATTTAATATTAGAACCAGCTGCAGATCTCAGAAATAACATCAGAGCTGCAAAACCAAACCAAACTATTGGCAGTATCAGGAATAGCATGCATGCCACACTGATATTTAACTGATACTTAGCTATCTGTCTGTGAAGATTCTCAGTCATCCAGGTTCGTTTAACTGGGAGTTGAGTCATGGCTACTGGACTTCTTTTTTTGAGAGATAGAAATGTTTCGTTCAGACCGATGAAGCTGTTTGGATGAACAGTGAAACGTTTCTATCTCTCAAAAAAAGAAGTCCAGTAGCCATGACTCAACTCCCACTTAGCTATCTGGTTAAAATGTACAGTATATCTCATAGAATCATAGAATCATAGAATCATAGAGTTGGAAGAGGCCTCAAGGGCCATCCAGTCCAACCGCCTGTCATCCAGGAACCCCTATGACAGTACTCGTGACAGATGGCCATCCAGCCTATGCTTAATAACATCCAAAGAAGGAGACTCCACCACCCTCCTTTATGGCAGCATCTTAACATAAGAACATAAGAAGAGCCATGCTGGATCAGGCCAAAGGCCCATCTAGTCCAGCTTTCTGTATCTCACAGGGGCACCACCAAATGCCTCTGGGAGTGCACGAGACTAGATATCTGTCTCCCGATACCACTCCCCTACATCTGGCCCTTGAAGTACTCTGGTTTTAACGCTGGAGATGATACGTCTCCCTCATGGTTTGTAACTTGTGATGGACTTTTCCTCCAGGAATCTGTCCAATCCCCTTTTGAAGGCATCCAGGCCAGATGCCTTCACCACCTCCTGTGGCAGGGAGTTCCACAGACTAACAACACGCTGGATGAAAAAAATATTTTTCTTTTGTCTGTTCTCATTCTCACAACCTTCAATTTGAGTGGATGTCCCCTAGTTCTGGTATTTTGTGAGAGGGAGAAGAGCATCCCTCTATCCACTTTACTCATGCCTTAGGCGCCTAATACTGAGTCACTGTAAAACAAGTGTATAAGTTTTCTAATCACTGTACAGTAACCCCCTGCCAATCGCGGGGGTTAGGGACTCACCCGACCCGCGATACATGAAAATCCACGATATGCGGAAGCAGGTCGGGTGGTGGTGGTGGTGGGGTGATCAGAGGGGCGGGTGGGGGTGGCAGGGAGCGATCCGATCGCCCCCCGCCACCGCCCCCCGCATGGCTCTGAGGCCTCCTGGACCGGTCGGGATGGTGGTGGCGGGGAGCGATGTGATGGCTCCCATAAGAACATAAGAACATAAGAACATAAGAAGAGCCATGCTGGATCAGACCAAAGGCCCATCTAGTCCAGCTTCCTGTATCTCACAGCGGCTCCACCAGATGCGTTTGGGAGCACATGAGACTAGATCTCTGTCTCCTGATACCACTGCCCTGCATCTGGCCCTTGAAGTACCCTGGTTTTAAGCCTGGAGATGACACATCTCCATCATGGTTTGTAACCTGTGATGGACTTTTCCTCCAGGAATCTGTCCAATCCCCTTTTGAAGGCATCCAGGCCAGATGCCATCACCACATCCTCCCCCCCCACCCCACCACTCCGAGGCCTCCCAGAGGGGGGACAGCGGGGAGCAGTGTGATCGCCCCCCGTCGCCCCCCGTGCAGCTCCAAGGCGTCCCGGAGGGGGAGGGGGCAACGGGGAGCAATGCTATCACTCCCCGCTGCCCCCCCTGCAGGTACTGCGATCCCGTGATATAGTGGTACTGCAGTACCTGAACCGTGAAATAGCAGGGGGTGACTGTACTGCCAGGTTTACAAAATAGATGTAATGAGTAAAGCTGATGCAAGGTAGAAGCAACTGAATGATGTAACCAGTTTTCTGATTGGTTATCATAAGTTCCAGAGGGATTTCTTGACACTGGGGGAGTTGCCAAACTAGTGGCAAATGAGCCTCAACATTAGCAAGTACAGAGTGATGTACGTTGGGGCAAAAAAACCCAATTACATTTATAAACGAATGGGGTCTGAACTCTCTGCAACAAACCAGGAAAAGGACCTTGGTGTCCTGGTGGACAGCTCAATGAAGGTGTCAACCCAGTGTGCCGCAGCAGTGAAAAAAGCAAACTCGTTGCTAGGGATTAGAGATGGGCATGACTCAAAAAAATGGTGTTTCGTTTGTCGTTTGGTCGTTTAGGGGTCCGTTTTGGTTCGTTTTTGTTTTCGTGACGTTTTTTGCAAAAAAAATTCGTTTTCGTTTTGTTAGGTAATGAAACAAAAAACGAAAACGAAAACAAAAAATTGCTGTTTCGTTAGCATTCTTTTTTCGTTCAATGCATCTGCTGCAACGAAAACAAAAAACACGGCAAATTTGGTCGTTTCGTTTTCATTTTCATTTTGTTTTTTAAAAAATTTCATTTCGTTTTCGTTGTGTAATGAAACAAAAAAATGAAAACGAAAACGAAAAATCGCTCGTTTCGTGCCCATCTCTACTAGGGATCATTAGGAAGGGTATAGAAAATAAGTCAGCAAGTGTCATTTTGCCTCTTTATAAATTCTATGGTGAGGCCCCATCTGGAGCATTTTGTACAGTTCTGGACACCATACATCCAGAAGGATACTATGGAAATGGGAAAGTGCAGAGGAGGGCAACCAGAATGATTAGGGGACTGGGACACCTTCCTTACCATCTGAGGCTGCAACGGCTGGGCCTCTTCACTTTTAAACGACGGCGCCTAAGAGGTGACCTGACTGAAGTTTATAAAATCATTCACAGTATGGACAAAGTAGATAAGGAAAAACTGTCTTCCATATTGCATAACACTAGAACCAGGGGGCACTCCATGAAACTTTTGGGTGCTGTATCTCAAACAAATAAGAGAAAGTCCTTTTTCACCCAGAGGATCCCTGGTCTGTGGAGCTCCCTGCCAGAAGAAGGGGTGACAGCTGTCAGCCTTGACAGCTTTAAGGAAAGGATTACACAAGTTCATAGAGAAGAAGGGTATCCATGGCTATCATGATGGATGCCTAAGACAACCTCTGCATTGGAGAGAGGGGTAGGATGTCTCTCAATGCCATTTGCAGGGAATCGTGAGCGGGTGAAGACATCTGCTTGGGAATACCCTGAAGCAAGTGTTGAGCCGCTGTGTGAGACTGAATGGGCTGTGGCCTTTTCCAGTAAGGCTGCTCTTATGTTCTTATGGAACTCCTTGATGCTGGATGTGCTCATGATGGCATGTGGCATAGATGCCATTAAAGGGGGACTTGGCAGATTTCTGGATGGAATAGTCAATCCCAGGATACAAGCCACGATGGGGAGATGTGTTCTCTCCAGGCTTAAAAGGAAGGTACCTCAAAATGCCAGAGGCAGTGAAATGGCACATCAGGAGGTAGGGATCTCCCATGCTCCCATGGGCATCTGTTGGGGCCACCATAAGATGCAGGAAGCAGGACTAGATTGCTGCGTTCCCATCCGGCCCTGGATCCCAGAAAGTGTGACATGTGTGTGTGTGTTGCGTCATTACAGTCGTGACCAACTCTTCATGACCCCATGTCCATGGAGTTTTCTTGGCAGGAATACTGGAGTGGCTTGACAGTTCCTTCTCCAGGCGCCTACAGCACCTGGTATTCCCTGGTGGTCTCCCATCCAAGTACTAACCAGGGCAAACCCTGCTTAGCTTCCGAAATCAGGCAAGATCGGATGTGCTTAGGGCATCTAGGCAAGCTAAAGTGTGACATAGGACAAATCATTTCAAAAGGCTGACGGAACCAAATTCTTCAGCCCAAAATGAGGCCATCCAAGGAAGATTAAAGAGAAGTTTCTGACTTTTCATGTGTCATTATTAGCATGCCAGCAACCAAAGGGGGGAGGGAGAGGGAGAGAAATGAGGCAGCGAAAGCTGCAGTGGTGTTGCCCCATATAATACAGGTCACCCTGCTTTCTCCCTAATCCCACCCGCTTCAGTTTCTCTCCACGATCTGGAAAGCCTGTGTAATGAAGTTTTCCCAGCAGGCCAGTGGCCTTGCTGGTTGGCCCCACAGTCAAGGAAGACGGATGGCGACTCCTGTATCAGCAAATACCTTACCGAATGGGGTGCCACAGAATGTTCCAGGAGCCTGTGGGGGCTGTCGCAAGAGAGCCGTTGGCTCTCAATGAAAACTTTTGATGGGGAGGCACTGCAGGCCCAGGCCAGCCACTGGGGCTCACCTTGGGCAGAGACACCAACCGGCAGCCCCTGCTGGCCTCATACTCTTCGGAAAGAAGTCCCAGGGGACATTTTCAGAGAATCAGAGCTATGTTTCCATAATGTGCTTTTGTTGCTGCTTCCTCCGTGGTTTGGGTGTGCAGTTTTCTCCTCATGGTCTTGTGAGGCCTGTCCGAACCGCATCAGCCTTGGGCTTTGGAGTATTTCTCTTAGAACCTTTATTCACCGTCTTCCAGAGGAAGGATGATTCAGTCCACAGCCTTGCTGGGTCAAACAGAGTTGCCAGATGTTGGACAACCTACTTTTTTCCTTTTCATTAGACGGACTGGTGGTTAGGGTGGGCAGAGGCATAGCCAGGATTTGGAGTACCTAGTGACAAAGTTCATTTTTGCACCCTTCTTGCTGGCCCCCACACATCGCACCCACCCAACAATGGGGGATGAACCCTGTGGGTGTGGGGTAGGTGTGTGTGTGCGCGTGCCTTATACCTCTCCTACCAAGGCACACACAGGAGGAGGAGGGTGCTGCAGCCACCATGTTCCTGCCTGCTTGCCTCCTTCGCTGCTCACCTGGTGCCATCACCAAGCCTTAGGGGGAAGGAGGACTGCTGGGTGGCAGGAGAGTACATGGCTTCCTCCTCCTGCTTCCCCTCCTGTCAAGCCCCGCACACAGAGCACACACACAAACAGGGTTCAGTTCTTGCCAAGATCTTTAGTGGAAAGACAGGCAAGTTCAAGTCCTTTGCTAACAATCAAGTGCCAGATAATTAACAGAACCCAACTCCCAGCAATTAACAGTCCAAGTCAAAACCAGAATATCTCACGGAAACCAGATGCCAAACCCAAGGGAACAGATGAAGCCGTGGTCCAGGAAGCCAGTCCAAAATCAGGAAACAGAGCCAAGGTCACAGACAGGAACGTGGTTGCAAGTTCAAATGATGCGTTGCTCCCACAGAGAACTCAAGGTGAGCTTACCAGCTTTATCCCAAAACAGGGAACACACCCTTACTCCTGGGAAAGGCTTCTGCTAGTACTCAGGGCTTCCCGACCTGATTCCCCGTCTAGCATAAAAGACCCTTTCCCTAGCCCTCCTGGTAGCACGTCTTTGCAGAATCCTGCTCATGGCCCTTCTAGGAGGATGAGATATGTTTTCAGCTGAGTCATCAGACCCAGCTGCCTGCTGACTTGAGCTGCAAGGCATCTTTCCTGGAGGAAAAGTCCATCACAGGTTACAAACCATGATGGAGATGTGTAACCTCCAGGGTTTAAACCAGGGTACTTCAAGGGCCAGATGCAGGAGAGTGGTATCAGGAGACAGAGATCTAGTCTCATGTGCTCCCAAACGCATCTGTTGGGGCCGCTGTGAGATACAGGAAGCTGGACTAGATGGGCATTTGGCCTGATCCAGCATGGCTCTTCTTATGTTCTTAACCCCTCAGAGTCAGGTTCTGTGACAGGCAGGGTCCTGGCACCTCCAGGTGCCCCCAGATTGCTGCACCTGGGGGCAGATGTACCCTTCTGCCCCCCTAGATACGCCCCTGAGGGTGGGTAGGTTGTGAACGGTATTCTACATGCTGATCCCACCCACCCCCCAATGTCTACAAGGGACTGTCTAATCCAAAAGTGTGTTGGCAAACTGCTGGATATCTCAGTGGTTTACTTTATAGGGCATCTGGCTGCGGACCCAGAGGTTGGGTGTTCGATTCCCCCATTGGGCCTCCTTGAGAGGGGGTGAACTTGGTGACCTTTTAAGGCCCCTTACGCTCTGGCATTTTGCATTTTGCATCCAGACACATCCAGGAAACTCATCAACACACACACACACACACACACACACACACACACACACACACACACACACACACACACACACACACACACACACACACACACACACAAAACCACCACATGAGGGCAACCGTGCTCTTGCGCTGCTCACCTCACCATAGTTGGTCCTTGGCAGTAGACAGCTCCTGAACATGGAGGATCCATTAGGTCTCTGAGCAAACGTGATAAAGAGATCCTCCTCTGTGGATTTCTTAGATCCCCTTCAAAGCAATACGAATTAGAGATGGGCACCAAACAAAAAAAAATGAAACACTGTTTTGTCATTTTATTAAGTAACAAATTGTTTTGTTATGAAACAAAACAATGGAAACCATTTTGTGATTCAACAAACAAATCTTAATTTTTTTTTGGTTTGGGAAACGAAAGGGAGGTGCTTCCTCAAGCTCTTCCCTGTACCCCCCCCCCCAAATTTTGGAGATATTGAGTTCCGGGGGCTGAGGTGTTCAACTGCAAAAAGTGTGTGCATGCACTGCACCGGCAAGAGGTCAATTTATTACTTCCCCTTGCTCAATCCCTATATTTCTCGCACGCACCATGCAGCAGATTTGCAATTAGCTAGGGGGACCCTCTTTGCACTTGAATAACTTGGTCCCCTAAACCCCAAACCCCTCCAAATTATGGGGGCTTTCATGGAAGAGTCTAAAGAAGCTACCCTGCAATTTCCATGCTGATACATGGCTGCAATCCATATTTTTGAGTGTTGTCATGTTTATGTTTATGTACTTGAAAATATGGATTGCAGCCATGTATCAGCATGGGAATCGCAGGGTAGCTCCTTTGGACTCTTCCCTGTAAGCCCCCCTCCAATTTGGAGAGATTTGGGGTTCAGGGAGCCGAGTTATATAAGTGTAAAGAGGGTCCCCCAGGAGAAAATCATTTGTAATAAAGGGAAAACATTTCTAATTTGTGGGGGAGTGATTAGCTGTTTCCTGTCTCAATTACAAATGACTTTCTCCTGGGGGGGATCCCTTTGGAGTTTAATAACAGCACCTGAACCCCAAACCTTTTGTTTTTGTTTCGATTGATGTATTGTTCCTTTTGGGTCTGTCTTGCCCTCTTTATTCACCGCCCAGAGTTCCTTCGGGAAGATGCACGGTATAAAAATGAATGAATAAATAAATAAATAAATAAACCTCTCCAAATTTGGGGGGCTTACAAGGAGTAGTCCAAAGAAGCTACCCTGCGATTTTGGTGCCTCTAGAACCCAGGGAAGCCATTAAAAATGTTTTGTTTTATTTCATTCCAAAACTTCTTTAAAAGTTCATTGCTAATGAAACAAAATAAAACTACTACAGAAAGGAAACAAAACTAGAGATGGGCACAAAATGAACTTTTAATTTGTTTCGTTATTTGTTATTCATTTCATTACATAATGAAACAAATAATGAACCCCAGAGTGGATTTAGAATGAAATGAACTGAACCGGAAAAAAATGGTTTGGTTTGGTTCGTTTCGTTAATGGCAGCACCTGAGATGTCTCCTACCTGGTGCTGGTCCTTCCTGGAGGTCTGGTCTTCTGGGCTGCAGGGAGGGGCAACCAGAAAAAAAAATGACCAGCCCGTGGTACAGCTGTAGCACAGGCCACGTGATCGGCAGTAAAAAAACACACATCATCATTGGCATCCTTCAGTCTCGAAAGACTATGGTATCATGCCTGGAGTAGAGATCCTAAAAACAGCACCTAGTGTGACTAAATAGACCAATTAGGGAATGGCAGTCTCTACCGCACTGGGGGCAGATGTATTCTGTTTCCTGCCTCTTTTCCTCTGCCTGTTGGACAAATGCCTCTTCAAATTTATGTAGACCATGCTGTAACTCTTGCCTCCAGACAGTGCGATCGGAGGTCAGGGTTTCCCATCTGTTGAGGTCCATTCCCAAGGCCTTCAGGTCCCTCTTACAGATATCCTTATACCGCAGCTGTGGTCTCCCTCTGGGGCTCCTTCCCTGTGCTAGTTCTCCATATAGAAGATCTTTTGGGATCCAACCGTCATCCATTCTCACAACGTGTCCAAGCCAGCGTAGGCGTCGCTGTTTCAATAAAGTGTACATGCTAGGTATTCCAGCTCGATTCAGGACTATGCTATTTGGAACTTTGTCGTGCCAGGTAATGTTGAATATTCGCCTAAGACAGCGCATATGGAAGGTATTAAGCTTTCTTTAAAAATAAAATAAAAAAAAATCAAACAAAATCAAACAAAAAAGGAGCGCCAACCCAGCCCCAGCGGTGGCTGGGTTGTCATCCTAAAATAAAGAAAAATATATAAAAAATAAAACCAATGCCAACCTGGCCCCAGGGGCGGCGCGGTCGGCGCTTGTAAAAGCCCCTGCCACAGGGGCCAGGCAGGATTGCCCTGCTGCTGCTGCCGTTGCTGCCGCCGCCCACCAAGGATGATATAATTGAAGATGATGATGAGGATGTGGATGATGAGGATGAGGATGCTGCCAGTCCAGTTTGTGCAGTTGTTGTCAATGTCTATGTTTTTTTTAATTTATTTTTTGAATGTGTTTTCCTGTCCACACGCTGTCAAATGGATTAAATCGCGCAAAGTGGGAAAAACGAATAACGAATCTACAAACCAATGAAATGAATATTTCAAAAAAAAAAAACATTAAAATGAAACAAAACGAACCAAACCCTAAAACGAAGCGAACCAAAACGAATCACAATTTTTTCGGTTTGTGCCTGTCTCTAAACAAAACACTTTATTTCCGTTTCATGCCCATCTATAATCTAAATTATTGCATCTTGAAACAGACATTCTTTGACATAAGCTTTCACAACAGGAAGCTGTAAGCATGACCCGGATATATATATATATATCCAGACACAAATTGTGGCAAAATTGGAGTACATTGTTCCGAATGTACTCCAAAGCTCTCTCTCTCTCTCTCTCTCTCTCTCTCTCTCTGTGTGTGTGTGTGCGTGTGTGTGCGTAGGGATGAGATTGGGTTGCGATTTCCCTGTTCCTTTCATTGTTGTATTTCTGCGTGTGTTTCTGCTTCCCCATATTGGCCCGTGTAAGGACCCAGCAGTACCTTGATGGAAAATATTAAGCCCCCGGGGGCTTACAGAAATATATTATATGCTGAGGTTCTTTATGATGATGATGATTAAATCTTTACTGAGGGATTAGGAAGGTTTAAGGCAGATTTAATTAAACAGCATTGGGACGCCTTTTGTCTGTGGGATAGAAGGGTGCCGAGGTTCGTTTCCTTGCAAATGTCTTAAACAAATGAACAGCTCGGCTGTTGTCAGAAAAGATAAGAAAAACATGCCCCATCTTTGGGAGAGGAGAAAGAGCTTCACCGCTTTATTTCTGCCTGCAAATCAACGCATACTCCGTCAAGGCCCTTTGCGATGCTGCCTGCTCAACCACGTTGAAGAAGCCTCTGGAAGGGCAGGCAAATTCAGCCGGAGGGGGCCAGGCCTTGGTAGACCCTGAGCCAGGTTTTAAGTCTCCTTTTATTTCTGGAAAACCTAATTTCTGCCCCATGAGTGTTTGTTGTGATGCACATCAGTGGGGAAATCTTGGTTAGCAAAGGAAACTATGCCACCTTCCGGCCTCTTGCATTTCTGCAAAGTTTTGTACAAGGAGCAATAAGTTTAAAAATTTCATTGTAAAGCAAGCCGTCTTTGCTGTCTCTCTCTCTCTCTCTCTCTCTCTCTCTTATGCTTATATAGCTATGCTTATATATCTATGAATATCTTTGAAATGCTGCCATTGCCTTTGATAGAGATGCACAAATTTCCTAGGCATGTTCAGAGGCTTCCCTCCCTCCCTAACTGACGGAAATACAGAAATGTGCAATGTTGAGAAGCCTTTTCCAGGTGATGTGGGGGGGAGTCTTCTTGAAGCACATAATAAGTCATTGTGATGGACCTCTCATGGCCCGGTTCACTTCAGTGTGCCATGCCTACTGAACAAATTTGTCAACGGCCATATTTTCGCAAAATCATAGACTCAGAAAGGGGCCTCTAAGGCCATCAGGTCAAAGCAGGGATCTCAGTCAAGGCAGATCTGACAGATGATGGTCCTCACCACCTCCCCTTGAGGTCATGGCTTCCATCCTTGTACTGGTCTAACAGTTAAGGGTCTCCCCCCTGATATTCAGTCAAAACGTGGCTTCCTGTATCTTGAACCTTTTATGCCCTGCACCTTGATTGAGAAGAGATCCTGCCCCTTCTCAGTATGATCTCAGTTCAGGTCTTTGAAAAGTATGACCCTGTCCTTCCTCCGCCTCTTCTCTCTCAAGGGTGCAGTCATTTGAGTCTTTCCTCCTAGGGCTGAGTTTCTAGTCTCCTGATTGATTTGTATAAAAGCTTCATCTTCCTGTTCCAAAAGGGAAAATCAGCTTTTCTCCTTCCGCAATGTACCTTGCGTTCTCCTTCCATGAATGCAGTTGCATCGTCTTGCATAAGAACATAAGAAGAACCCTGCTGGATCAGGCGAAAGGACCATCTAGTCTAGCTTTCTGTATCTCACAGCGGCCCCACCAGATGCGTTTGGGAGCGCACGAGACTAGATCTCTTTCTCCTGATACCACTCCCCTACATCTGGTCCTTGGAGTACCCCGGTTTTAAGCCTGGAGATGACACATCTCCCTCATGGTTTGTCACCTGGGATGGACTTTTCCTCCAGGAATCTGTCCATCACAGATTGGATGGACAAATGTGTTGGATGGCATTTAGACTATGCAGGCACAGAGGTCTGATTCTGCTTCAGCGCAGCGGCTCTGGTGCCATCCCATGGAATGCAGGGAACTGTAGTTTGAAGAGAAACTTTCCATTCTCTATTGCAGTTCGGGAGCAGGTGTTCCTAACTTGAGGGCCTACAGCAGTGATGGTGAACCTTTTAGAGACCGAGTGCCCAAACTGCGATTCAAAGCCCACTAATTGTTTGCAAAGTGCCAATACAGCAGTTTAAACCTGAATACAGGTGGCTGTGAAGGGGCTATGTCGGGTGCTCACAGAAAGGGGTCCGAGGGCCTCCTTTGACACCCGCGCCATAGGTTTGCCATCAATGGGCTACAAGTTTGAACCTCCAGAAACCCTGGCCATTGACTGTGGTGGTTATATCTGTGGTGGTTAAATCATCTGGACCTCATATTTGGGAACCACTGTAACTGAGTCCTCTGACACAGATGCTTAAGAGTTCAGCTGGACTACAGCTCCCAGGATTCCATGATGGTTAACGGACAACCCAACGGCTTGGACGCTGTAGTTACAACAAGTTATCTTACAGGAGGCTTGGTTATTCATTAAGTTTAATTTAATTTAATATAATTTAATTTAATTTAATCTAATTTAATGCAATTTAGTTTAATTTAATTATTAATTTTAAGATATATGCATATTTTCCCAGTCATTGTGGTATTTAGCAATAATACCTTATGTCCTTTAGAAGAGAAATTATGAATTGCAGAATTTTTAATACCTGTCATCATCCTTGGCTTCACTCAATTTTGTTTATACCTCTCTTCTGTCTTCTTATGAGGGTGGGGGTTTGGGAGGGGCCTCATAAGTGGAGTAGCCGACGGCCCCTCCTCATCTAAATCCGTCCTTGATTGTTAGACAGAAAGATGGTTCTCCCTCACTGAAGCAGAGGTTGGAGGGCCATCAGCCAGGGATGACTTCATGTTGGATTTCCTGCTTTGAAGGGGTCAGAATTAACGACGACGATGACGACGACCCTTAGGGTACCTTATAGGTGTATAGTTGAAGGGAGGGCACACTTCCAGGTGAACTATGGCTGTGTGTCTGGGAAATGCTGGGACATATAGTCCCCCAAAAGGAACATTTCTGAGCTCTGCCTAAGACAGTTCTGGATGCTACAGGAAAAGAGATTCCATTTGAATAATCGGAAGAACTTCCTAGTGGTTAGAGCTGTTCGGCAGTGGAATAATATTGCTGCCCCAAAGGAGGGTGGTGGAGTCTCCTTCTTTGGAGGTTTCTAAGCAGAGGCTGGATGGCCATCTGCCGGGAGTCCTGCGATGGGGGGTTCCTGCATGGCAGGGGGTTGGATTGGATGGCCCTTGAGGTCTCTTCCAACTCCAGGATTCTGTGAGTCTATCATTCTATACCCTTGAAGCAGGAGGCCAATGGACTGGAGGAGGTTTGGAGGAAAGCAAACAGGATGGATCCAAGCCAAAGGAGGAAAGACCAAAAGAACTGGGCTTGTTCAGCTTTAAGAAAAGAAGAATGAGGAAAGACAGGGTAGGAATTTTCAAATACTAGAAAGGTTGTCCCACAGAGGGCAGGCAGGATCTTTCTCAGTCATTCCAGAGTGCAGAAGAACACACAAGAATAGGCTCAAGGTACAGGAAGGCAGATTTCAGTTGGCGATCAGGAAGAACTTCCTAACGGTTAGAGCAGTACAACAAGGGAACCCATGGCCTGCAGAGGCAGCATGGCGACGATGCTGGGAGGCCTTGAAGAGGTCCTTGGATTTCTCTTCTTTCTGATACCATGAGAAATCAGGCTACAAAACATTTAATCTAGCTAGATAAATTATAGGAATTTGGATGCATTAAGAATGTAAATTAACTGGAAAATCTATGACTCCAGGAAGTGGCAGAACACCTGGATGAGAGGGTTCTCCCCAGTTGGGTAAACTGTGCCTGAGGGACAGGAGATGGTCCCATTTTCTGGAGTTCCACATTCCCTGTCTCAGCCAGACTGGGCCCAGTTGAACAAGAGGACACCAGTCTATGGAACATTGACTCAAGGATTTGGACGATTAACAGCTTAATAGCTCAAGAAATTGGATCATCAAGAGTCAGACAATGCAAATCGAGTGAAACCTTGAACTGGTTTCTTATGTATAAAAACTGATGTTGAACAAATGATCAGGGCTCGCTCACACCATCCAGGGTAAGGCCACTGCCTGTTACTTTTGGCTTGGCTTCAATAAATCAGACTTAAACAGTTCAGTGATTGTGCTTCCTTATTCTATTTCAAACTAATTCTTGGACACTGGTTCCGAGCCAAGCACAGTCTGTAGAAACTGGGAACACTACCTTGAGCAGGGGGTTGGGTTTGGTGGCCTTGTAGGGCCCTTCCAGCGCCATGATTCTAGGATGCTATGGTCAACTGCAGAGTCTCAGGCAGGAAAACCAAAACACTCGGCAGCAGTGGGATGGGATGTGCAAAGCCGCCACCTCCTCCTTCCTCCCTTGCCTGGGGCTTTCGTATGAGCCAAGCAGAGATCTTTCATTTAAGCAGGGCAACCATTGGTCCGGGTTCCGGTGGGAAGGCTCTCCGTGGCTGTCTTTCCAAGAGAGACAGCTCAGCCATTGGGAAAGGCGGCCGCCCCCTCTGCAAGGCCTGTCATGAGCGAGCTGCAGACGCATGGGGCGCTGGTGTCCCCGAGCCGTTAAAACCTATTAGAAAAAGGCTATTTGAGGGTATGCTGGACAAATTTGTTCGGTTTCAAGAATGCCTACTGGCCCCGGCCGGGCTTGGCAGGGGTGATGGCACCGCTCTGGATGAATATGATGGATAAAAGGTTGGCCGGTGCCCCCACCAGGAGGAGCCAGATGGACTCTGCCAACCCGAAGAGAAGGCCCCACCGAGACAAAACTCTGGGCCGGCGTGGGACTCCCCCTTCCCCCAAAAGGGTCCAAAGGCCACCAGCAGCTGTTGGTCTCAGTGGCCAGCGATGTGAAAATCACCCAGTCTCATTCTTGCCGGGTTTCTCAGTAACCAGCTGCTGTTCTCGTTCCAAAATTGGAAGGCTCTTTTTCTTCTCTCACAGAACTTCATGCCTAGCTTGAGATGCATTTTTCTGTATGCACATTTTTTTTTGGGGGGGGGGGATGAGTAAATAAAGCACATTTGTGCACACCGTTGAAGCGGGAGCCTGTTTACTTGGGCAGTGCAAGCGTCCCATGGTTGGGTTTGGGATCTGATTCGGACCTGATTCTGTTCTGACCCGTTCAGATCCTAATCGAAGCTGATTCACAAGCTGAATTCAAATCAAAATGCAGAAATCTCGTCCCCTTGGTTTTTAAAAACATTGATGAATAATGCATGAAATGGGGAAAATGGTACATGCAGAAGAGTGAATTGCTGGACAGCTCAGGGGTTTAGGTCTTTGGCTGCACAGAGAGAGGTTGGGAGTTTGATTCTCACTTGGACCTCCTTGAGAGGGGCCATAGTGGGTGATCCAGAGGGTCCCTTCTAAGGCTATTATTATTATTATTATTTATTGTTATTATTATTCCTGAAGAATTCCAAGCAAATAGTGTCCCAGGGTGTCATTTTTTTATTTATTTATTTATTTATTTATTTATTTATTTATCTGGCCATGTGGCCTCTCTTGTACTAGCCGCTCTTACATTTTCCTTTTGAAAATGGGCATAATATTTTTGCATTTAAAACCCTATAAAACCTTCCCCCCGCAAGCAGCTGGAGAGACCAAAATTTCAGAGAAGCATCTCTGACTCTCCTCTACAGCCCACCCCCCCCAAAAAAAATTGGTAAATACAGTATTGACTTTCAGACATCTGAGTTCTATATCCATAAATTAGTTCCCGCCTTTCAAAAAGTGCACTTTAGCAACTGTCTGGAAGTTGAGTCATGACAACTGAACTTCTTTTTAATGAGAGATAGAAATGTTTCGCTGCTTATCCAAACAGCTCCGTCAAGACGAAGCTGTTTGGATCAGCAGCGAAATGTTTCTATCTCTCAAGTGTCTGTGAAGATTCTCAGTCATCCAGGTGAGTTTATCTGGATGTTGAGTCATGGTGACTGGACTTCTTTTTCTTTTTCTTGAGAGATAGAAAAAGAAGTCCAGTTGCCATGACTCAACTTCCAAATAAACTCTCCTGGATGACTGAGAATCTTCACAGACATTAGCAACTGGCTTGGAGAAACCTGATTTTCATCAAGCTTGGAGGGTTTGCCAAGGAGAGCCAGAGGAGGCTTCCCTGGCAGTGAGTTGCCTCTTGGGGGCAGGCTCTTTGGGGGCTCATACCTCAGACATCAGAAATCCAACCCTCACCAAACATGGAAGGACTGAAGAGAGGTGTCCTTGGTGTATTGGTGTCTCTAGGAGCCCAGGGGAAGAGATTTTATAGCCCAATGAATCAACAAATCAAAAAACACTAAAACATCATTGATTGCCTCGTGGCGCAGTGGATAAATGCCTGTAGTGCAGCTAAAACTGTGCTCACGACCTGGGGTTCAATCCCCGGTAGCAGGCTCAAGGTTGACTCAGGCTTCCATCCTTCCGAGGTTAGTAAAATGGCTACCCAGCTTGCTCGGAGGCGGGGGGGGCAATGTGTAGCCTGCATACTGTAATTAAAACTGTAAACCACCCAGAGACTACTTGAAGTGGTATGGGGCGGTATATAAGCAGAATGCTTTGCCTTTATATTTATCAGGGGTTATCAATCTGTATTAATATGAATTGACAAATGATTGATTTTTGAATGAATTTTGCAATCGATTATAAAAAGTGTACAGATTAGAGATGGGCACGGAACGAACATTTTTTTCATTTCCGTTACCATTTGTCATTTCCGTTACGCAACGAAACAACAAACGAAAATTGTGATGAAAATGAAACAAAATGAACAGAACCACGAAAATTGTGGTCGTTACGTTTCGTTTCCGTTAATGGCGGTGTGCAATGAAATGAGCTGTTTTAAATGTTAAAAAACGCCCTGGGCTTCCGTAAAAATGCAGCGATAATTATTTATATTGTCTGATAATACCTACCAGGGGGGCTGGGGTCCTTAAAACGTTTGTTTTTGTCTTCTCCCTTCGCAATGTATTTTTCTTTTCCCTTTAAAATGGATGTCGCTACTAGCCACAAAATGGAGGCAAGCCATGTGATGTGGGATCATGTTCAACCAATAGCATGCCCAGGTTGCAGACTGGGTGGGCAGGTCTGGCAGCCACAGAGGGCATAAAAAGCTCTGGCAGCCCCCATCCTCCTTGCAGTCTCTGGTGGGAGTTAAGGTGGGATTGCTGTCTCTGCGACTCTAGCTTCAGTCCTGCAGCCTCCCTGTGTGCGTGCGTACTGTGTACCTCTCGGTGAGTACCCTCCCTTGCCCCACAGTGCAGTCACTCTGCGGCTGCCTTGCACCCTGGGCAACGCCCGGCCTTTGCAGCCTCCCTGCATACCTAGTCTATACTGTGTCTCTGCCAGCATCCTTTTTTTTAGTGTTTTCCCTCTGGTCTGGGGCGTTGGGGGATGCCTGCGCACGAAAATGCTTTAAAAATCACGCAAAAAGCGGGTAGAAACTACAAACGAAAAAACGAAAAACGGTAACAAAATTTTTCAAAAAATTTGCGACAAACGGAAACGAACCGAAACAGACCTCTCAACGAAAAACGAAAAACCGAAACACCGTTTTTTTTTTGTTTCGTGCCCATCTCTAGTACACATCTCTAGTTATGAGGAAAGCTGAATCTGAAATCCTGTCTTGTTCTAAACATCAGCAGCGCTCAGAGTAGGCATGTATACAGAGTTCAGGTTTTCCAGTATTTAAATCTGTTCCTCTCGGCCTGACAGGTTGACACTTGAAGAGCAGCAGGTAGGCTCTCCCATCCACAATCTTGAGACTGTTCAGTTTCACTGTGAGATATATCAACTGGGTAAGGTGGCTGGGTTTGTTTGTTTGTCATGGTTTCCACAACGTCTGCAAAATGCAATTCGCTCCTGTCTCTCCCCCCCCCCAACACTTTTGACATGCACAGACTCCTTCCTTCCTTCCTTCCTTCCTTCCTTCCTTCCTTCCTTCCTTCCTTCCTTCCTTCCTTCCTTCCTTCCTTCCTTCCAGACCCCAGCCACCCAGAACAAATTTAAAAACCATTAAATGTAGGTGTCTAAGCACTAAGCACCATTAAAAGAAGCGAAACGTGCCTCTGATAGATGGGTGTTTGTGATCGGCTTGTTAAATCAGCTGTCAAGTCTATTTTAAAAATGCTCTCCATTTGTTCTGAGGGGCCAGCAGCGGTGTTCTGGGCTGCCAGTGGGGCCCACGGCCAGATAGTTGAAGCATCTCCATTGGCAGCGGTTGCTTTCCTTGGCCAGGCCTGGCATTGGATGCCCGGCTCTCACACAAGGGCCTCTGTGCAAAGCCACCCTAAGACGCATCTTGTGCTCCTGCTTTTCTGGCTGGCGCTTAATGGCTCCACGAACGAGCTATTCTGTACGAATGTAGAAATGCAAGCGATCGTCTGGGCTGGGAATCAGGAGGGACCTTTCTGCCCATCCTCTGCCGCCTGTGCAACAAGGTTCTACTGTAAGTTACATTGGGCCTCTTTTGAGGGCAACCATCCCAGGACTAAAGGCTGCCTATAAGCAGAACTCTTTACTAAGACTTGCGTGGCATTCAGCAACAGCGTGAGCAAACGGTGGAGGTCCAGGGAACAAGCTGCTTCTGAAGCCCACCCAGGGCCAGCCTTATCCTTGGGCAAAGTGAGGCAGCCACCTTGAGCAGAAGATCTGGGGGGTGGGTTGAGTGGGATCCCCTCCCTCCCTGCCTGCGGATGCCCTTGGTTGCCACTGAGGCGGTGTGAGGCAGCAGTGGGAGTGGGAAGATCTGCTTACATCTATTAGTGGGTCTCAGCAGGAACATTGACTGAGATCAATCCCTTTATTTTCATTGCGTTTTCATAACTTTTCATCTGAAGCAGGGGGAAGCCTTCTCCAAAGCTGTAAGAAAAGGGACAAAAATGAAATAAATACAGATAAAATAAACCTGGAAGGAAGGAAGGAAGGAAGGAAGGAAGGAAGGAAGGAAGGAAGGAAGGAAGGAAGGAAGGAAGGAAGGAAAAGGTTGACGAAGGAAGGAAGGATAGAATGATGGAGTTGGAAGGGGCCATTGAGTCCAAGCCCCTGATCAAGGAAAGAATCCAAAATCAAAGCAGGTCTGAGAGATGGTTGTCCAACTTCCATTTGAAGGCCTCCAGTACCTCAAACTGAGGTCATGGTTTCCACTGTTGTACTGCTCTAACAGTGCATATGTGCTTGTTGTGTGTGTATGTGTGTGTGTGTTTGCTTCTTCAAGGGAAAGAGATGAGTTTTGCACGTATCTTATGCAAAATACAGAGATCGGAGCAATAGAAAAGCCACCTCTTAGAAGTGGGCTATCTCAAGAGAGCTTTTAGAATCCGTATGTGTCTCAAGAGAGTGAGAAAAGCTAGATCAGCCAGAGTGTGGGATCTTTTAACTATGGGTGATACTTCACGTCCATCTCATCGCTGTTCGCAGTCCCGCTGGGGACCAGTACAAAGAAATCTAACCGCACGTCCATTGCGGGACGAGGGGAGTTCGTCCTGACCACGCCCCCTGAACTGCAATTTAAGCAGGGTGAGAGATTGCCCTCCCTGGCCTCGGGAATCTCCTCATCTCGCTTCTCATTCCGAGACGAGTGGCCATGAGGTAAGTCTCGTCACACAACATGCCATTCTCCCATCTATTGGCAGGAGTGCGTAGTGCCATTTGCCAGTACATTCCCTATGGAGTCAGCAACGCAGTGCAGAGAGATTGAAAGACAAATGCCTCAAACTTAGCTCCGTAACGCATTGAAGGCAAGGCTTCGGAGAATCTAAACATCGAAAAATGGAAGGTTGGGCTGAAAGAAAACCCCAGAGAACAAAGGCATGGAATTCCACATCTCGTCATGGAATGAGAACATGCGGTAACAGTCGTGCCGGTATCATCAATCACGCCTGTGCATACACAGGAACAGGGACAGAACCGCAAGAAGACCACGTGACCGCGATTGACATCAACACACAACGAACCTCCTCCAGGATGAGAGTGGACGTGAAGTAACCGTCTATCTTTCACACCCTTTGTCCTATCCAAGGACTTGAGACACACAAAACACTCCCAGCTTCTGGGTGTCTTCAAGCACAGATGGCTCACCACCACCCCCTAAACAGCTTTGCCACCTCCTGGCACCAGGTGGCTACTGCAGATCAGCCCCATGTCTATCTCTTAGGGAAGTGGCATGGAGGCCAACACAAGACTCAATGGCGCAGTCACCCCCCCCCCGACCCTGGCAGGAGCCATGGACAAAACTTTGACCACAGAAGGGCACAGAAGGGGAGGGAAATATTCATATAGGACCAGTGCCAGGAAGCTTTTCTCCCAATGGCGATTGGTTTTTAGGCACCATATTTGTTTGACCCACAGGTATATTTCCAACTTGGAGGCAGGAATGTTTTTTTTCCCTTGGGTGCCTCTCCCCATCCAGACCACTCCCATGCTCACAAACAGACGGACGGTTGGCAGAAGCCCAGTGCCAGGCCCAAACTGAGCCCTGGCACCAGGTTCACTTAATCCCCACTAAGAGGCTCGCAGGGGGCAAGGGTGGTGGGTGGTGGTGGGGGGCTGAGAAGATGACCCCACGCCAAGGTTTATTTTGTCTGTATGTTGGCTTTGAATAGTGAAGAGGAGAAGAAGAAAACGAGGAAGGTCTGAAGAGGGGGAGGCGAGTGAGGGGAGGGGGGAACGACAAAACTCCATGGGGACATTTTCCCTCCCCGAGTTCACTGGGGCTGGAGGTTGGCCAAGCCCCAGGGGCAGCTCTCGCTTGAGAAGGAAAAAAGCAGGGAAGGGGAGAGAGAGGGAGGGAGGAATGATGATTAGGAGTCGCAAATGAAAAGGGCCTCAGAAACTTGGATGGGCGACTATGGCAGGAGAGGAAAGGACCTGGCTGGCCCATTGTGTGCCGGCCATTCATCATCGGACAGGCTTCGGACACGATGCCAAGATGGAGGGCAGTCAGGACAAGGCTCCCGTCCGTCACCCTGAGAGCCGTGCCTCAACGTGCGGGGATGGCTCCATCAAAGATCCCCCCCATCCCCGCCTCTTCTGAGGTGACCCCTTGCTTCCCCGTCCCATAATGGAGGCCTTCGAGCTGATCTTGTAGATGCACCACATCACGCCCCTGATGAACATCCTTGGCCGAAGCCTTTGGGTCCATCTCCGGTCTCACGCCTCTGCCTGTTCTCCCTCGCAGCTGCCTAACTCATCAGCGTTCCTGAGACCCACAGATTTTTGCCCCTTGCAAGAGCTGAAGGGGCTGGAAGTGTCTCCCCTCTCCTTGGCCCTTAAGCTCTCTGCCTCTTCCTTTCCTACTTCACTCACCTCCCAGGGGAAGGAAGAACAGCTGTTCTCTCCAGCTACCATCTCCAGGGTGGTGGTGGTGGTGGTGGTGGACAGCAACAGAATTGAACCCAAGTTTGAGAAAGCAATTTTGAACTAACACCCTCAGAAATGTCTGTGAAGATTCTCAGTCATCCAGGTGAGGTTACCCGGAAGTTGAGTCATGGCAACTGGTCCTCTTTTCTTGTGAGAACAAAACATTTCGCTGCTCATCCAGGCAGCTCCATCAGTCCAAGGAAGTGATAAAGCAGGTGGAATTCTGGGCTTTATATCTTCACCATGAACAACATCTGAGTCAAGACCCCCTGGCTGTGCACTCAACATGTTTGTTTGTTTCTTGTGGCACCTTTCTCCCAGTGATGAGAGAAAAGGTGGCTTACACAAACCATTAAGATTAAAGCAAGGATCTGTGTGGCAGTTGTGAGTTTTTTGGGCAGTTTGGCCGTGTTCTGGAAGTTTTTGTTCCTGATGTTTCACCAGACTCTCTGGCTGGCATCTTCGGAGGGCAAGGAGCTCAGGGAACGAGGAGTTTCTCTCTGTGCTCTGGGTTATAAAGAGAGTGAGACTGGGTTTTTTTTTAAAGTTGAGGAAACTTGTCTTATGCAGAAAAATAGGTGTTGGTTATTGTATTGTGATGGATGGATTAAGAAGTTTCCATGCAATTAGGGGTGGCAGTCATTAGATATTCTATTGTGTCAACTAATCACCTTAGTGGCTGTGTGGGGACTCATTGTGCTTTGACCATTTGAACAGCTCGTAGTCTTGCAACAGATATGTTTTGAATCAGTTGCAGCAGGCCTCTCAGTTGCAGGAGATGGAAGAACACAGCTGGCGACATCTGGTGAGCCTCAGATGTCACCAAGCAGGGCAAGTCTGTCACCCCTGGAAGAATTCTTTGATGACTTTCGTCTCTCCTTCTCTTGGCAAGAGGCTCTGGACTCTGTGACTGAGGCTGATTGAAAAACCGAGCACTGTGCTAGAAGAATAAAAGTAAAGGGGTCTGTGAAGATTCTTCTCAGTCATCCAGGTGAGGTTATCTGGAAGTTGAGTCATGGCAGCTGGACTTCTTTTTCTTGAGAGATTGAAACGTTTCCCTGCTTTCAGTTGATGCTGCTTTCAGATGAAGCTGTTTGGATGAGCAGCAAAACATTTCAATCTCTCAAGAAAAAGAAGTCCAGTTGCCAATGTCAAGAACATTCTTATAATAATGATTGGTGAGTGAGTTTTTTTCAACTTAGAATTAGAGATATGGAGTCCAGCTGTGGAGTGAAGCAAGCTCAGTAAGGTGGCCTTGACAGGAAGGCTAGTGTCCAAGGACAATGGAGCGTAGCTCAGAAGTGTGGATGACAGAAGCAATGTGACATGTTATTTGAAAGTAAATAAATGATTGGAAAGAGAGGTTATATATACCATATGTATTGCAATATGTTCTTGCTGTTTAGCCAGGGCTGTTTAGCCAGTTTGCTTTAAGCCTGATGTGTTGGCTGTGATTAAGAAGAGTAACTGGATTATTTGTGCTACTGGATGTAAGTCTCTGGAAACTAATGGAACCTGTAAATATTTTGTAAATAGACTGCAATAGAAAGCCAGCAACAGAGTCTCTCATATTTTTGCTCTCTAATCCTTGACATTGCTGCAACTTTGCTTATTGAGATGGACCCCTCAAAAATTCCTGACAGCCATGACTCAACTTCCAGAAAAAGTACAGGGGGAGCAACATGAATGGGAAGAAAAAAGATCCCATTAACACCAAGACAAAACAAAAAGCTGAATTTGGCAACAACAACAGGGGCGGTTACTTCACGTCCTTCCTTGTTCTGTGACTAGTTTTGTACCGTGACAGCGTTGGTCGCGATCACGTGGTTTTGTCCCTGTTTAGTCCCCGTTTCCATCTTCCCACATTCGTGATAACTTGTCTCGTGACAAGTGTTACTTCACAGTCTTGTTCCGTGACAAATTCTGGCTAGTTTGATGTTGTTCAGTAAAAAAAAAAAAAAAAAGAAAAAAAAAAAGAAAGAAAAGAAAGAAAAGATGTAACCTAGTCCCTGAGCATCGGCTAATCAAAAATGTCGCTCTGAAGCAGTCAAAACAGTGAGAGAGAGGAAAGCCGCATGCTCGTGAGGGGAACGAAATGGTTGTTGCGTGACAGTTGTTACCACACTGTCCCTTGTCTCGGAACAGAAACCAGGAACAAACCGTGACAAGGGAAAATCCTAAGCCAGCGCCAGGTACAGAACTGTCACGCTCTGATCCCTCTTCAGAGGAGTGGTTGAGACAAATTTCAGCTGTGGCGCAACAGACGTGAGGTAAGATTTTTTTTTTGTACCAGTCCAAAGCGCAATACTTACCGAGAGAAAAAGGATGTGAAATAACTACCTTAGAGCGGTACGGCAATGGAACCCCTTACCTCACGAGGTGGTGAGTGCTCCATTGCTAGAGGCATTCAAGAGGAATTTTTGGACCACCACCTGGCAGGTCTCCTTTTGATTTCTATTTCTGCATAGAGCAGGCATTTGGACTCGATGGCCTTGTGCTCACCACCTGATGGGTTCCACTGTCATACTGGTCGAACAGTTAGGAAATTTTCCTTGGTGCTCAGCTTAAATCTGGCTA
Source organism: Phrynocephalus guinanensis (assembly GCA_037367245.1). Lineage (NCBI taxonomy): Eukaryota > Metazoa > Chordata > Lepidosauria > Squamata > Agamidae > Phrynocephalus > Phrynocephalus guinanensis. The sequence goes on from CM074735.1 coordinate 140,649,058, forward strand.
CCTGTCACTTGAGGCCACTATTACATGTCCTGCAAGAACATGAACAGATCTTGTATGGAAGTTGATTCTGTGGAAACCAGTTCCTTTGTCACTTTCTTAGCCTAAGTTAGTGTCCACAGGACCAACTGGGCGGTAGAAGGATATGAAGAAATCATCGTAGACTTCCTGTTCCTATAAAGACAGCCTGTTCTTAGAAGTCCATCAGATTTTGTCTCCTCAGCAGGAGAGCGAGACCAGGCAGGCCTTGCTCAAAGCCCCATCCACATCTCCAATTGCACGTGAGATCTCAGCCAGCACATAATGGGTGTCCTCTCAGTTTGCAAAGCTCTTCCTCCCAAAGCACATGCCCACACAACAAGCCACACAGAACAGGGTGATGGAAAGAATAGATGCAAGCAACCCATCAAACTTTTTGTGAACCTCCAGGCAGCCATTTGTGGAAAGATTGCTCTCACAAATGCAAAGACTCATCAGTTTGTAATAAAGCACTGCCCTGTCTCAGAGGGGGCCATATCTGTGGCTTCTTATTCGTGCCCCTCAGAATTGGACCAGTGAGCATCTATGCTCCTGGACAGGTCGCTCTGAGCTCTCAGGCCAGTTCCTCTTTTCATCCCCAGAGCAAATGAGTGGGTGAATTCCTTAAAAGACAATGTTAGGAACCTGTGGGAATTTAATTACACTCTTGAGAAAAGAAAATTGAGGGGAGATTTGTTTGACAGCAGTTTTCAAAGATCTGAAAGGTTGTCCTTCAAAGGAGGGTCATTCATGATCTGTCCCCAAGTACAGGATACATTATAATGGCCTCAGGCAGGAGGAAGCCAGGTTTAGGCTGAATATCGGTGGGCAAAGGGGGGAGACTTCTCAACTGTTAGAGCAGTACAACAATGGGAGACGGTGAGAGCTCCATCACTGGAAGACTTCATGACAAAACTGTCTGTCAGATCAGCTTTGATTTAGGTTCCTGCAAGAAGGAGGAGGATGGACTTGAGAGCCCCTTTCCAACTCCATGATTCTATGATTATATTTCCTTAATAATAATAATAATAATAATAATAATAATAATAATAATAATAATAATAATAATAATAATAATAATAATAATAATAATAATAATAAAACAAACAAACTTTATTTCAATGCTGCCTTTCTCCCTGAAGGGACCCAAAATTCACAATTTTGTTATTATCTGGGTGAAAAGATTGTAAGATTTGCCTTCCTTTGCAGTGGAAGCTGGAGAAACTGAAATCAGCAAGTTAGTTTGTGCAGCCTTCGAACTTTTTTCTGCTCACGTCTTTGAAGCTTTTCTGTTCAGCCCAATTTTAGCTAAAGCAGGGTTGCTTGTCTTCCTCCCTCATCCCCACACCCCAAGGAGCAGATAAATAATAACAATCCTTCAATATTTATTTATTTATTAGATTTATATACTGCCCATATCTCATGAATGCCACTCTTATTATTAAATTTAATTTTAGCTGCAGCAAATGAGCAAGCGTGTTTCTTCCATTTCTTTTTGAAGAAATTATCAGGATTGGTAGCTTTGTTTGTGTCCTCTCGTTGGCAAGACCTCAAACTTTCTTTTAGAAAAGAACTTAAAGCAGGCGGGAAGGCAAATGGCAAATTTTCATGGAGAGAAAAAAAGTTAATCAAATTGTGAATGGATGTTTAGGAAAATAAACATTTAGCTGATAATTTCAGGATGACAAGGCAGGCCAGGTCTTGTGCAGCAAGAGGGAAAAACCAAAAACAGACAGTGTTCAGATTGTGATGACTAGTTAGGTATATCTGTCCAAACGCAAGCAGAGACAGAGAACTGAGGCAACCAGGCAGGCCAGTAGTGCCACCTCATGGCAAAGAAAGGAAGGACCTCTTGTACGGAGCACAGAGACTTGGAGGTGAGTCATCTCCAGCATGGTGAAACTTTCTACCCTGGTTCCACTTGGCATGGGTGTTGATGAAAATGAAAACCCAAATCTATTTCACTCAAAGTTAATAAAAATCAAGGCCATTCCCCCATCTGCTGCAAGCAATTACAGCCATACCTCGGATAAGAAATGCCTCTGTTAATGGGGAAAAAAATCAGATAACAGAACGAAATTTTGGGGAATAGGGATGATTCGGTTAATGAAATTTTCCTATGGGTGGCCTCTATTAACAAAAATTTTGTTACTCTTTGCAAAAAAAATTGTATCCAGGATGCATTGCACCCTCGTAGTATGTGGAAGGGTGTGAGGAATTAGACCAGTTTTTTTTTCATTGTGTTTTGGAGCCATTCTGGACCAAGAACAAAAGACAGTGCCCCTTTAAAGGCTACCAAACCTGTTTCCGTGTGAGCTTTTGTGGACCAAAATCCAGCTCTTTAGATACTTTCTTCCCTTTATACAACTTATCTCACTTTCTCTTTTGCACTGATTTTTTCGCTAGATGAGTGTCTCTCTCTCTCTCTCTGTCTCTTTTGCTGTACCTCTTCCTATGATTCCACCCTTTTCTCTGGGAGTCACTGCAAGAAAGCCACTCGCCGAATTTCGTGGCTCATAAGCCCTCATAGTAGGCATTCTGTGGCAGCATCGATCTCTTTTCTTTGTAAAACCAAATAGAGATGGACACTAATGAGAGGACTCCACCACTTCCTGTTTACCCTTCTCTGTTAACCCTTCGAGTGAAACCCAGAGAAGGAGGAAAGGTGGGAGCTGGAGGATGGGTGTCGGGGGGAGTGCTCTTTGAAAGTTCACTTTGTACAGAGCTATCAACCAAAAGGCGCTTTTTTTTGCCTCCCCCCCAAGCCCCGGACCTCTGTAACGGATTAATTGGGTTCCCATTCATTTCAATGGGAAGCTGCTGTTTTGGATAACATTTTTTTCCCTGATAATTTATGGACCTTGGAAGGATGGAAGGCTGAGTCAACCTTGAGGCGTTGTTGTTTCGTTGAGGAGGCATCCTGGGGATGTCGCTTGGTCACATTGGTTTGGCACCATCACCTGGAAGAATGAGAATCTCCACAGACCTTTTCCTCGAGTACCTTCAAGGCAGGCTCAGCTCCCTTCCACACACATATGAGAAAAGCCCTCCTCTCATATTTTAACATCCCATTAGGATCAAAGAGCTGATCTTTCTGAGACGCTGGCCAGTGCTATGCTTGACACCGTCTGCTCCGGTTCCTGGACTCCCTCTGTCCTCTCCTCCTTCTGCAGGAACTTGGTGGTTCTGCTGCCAATAACAGGAGAGTCACATGTTGTTACGGACATATGATTTTCTTCACAGCATTAATTTAATTTCCCCCTTCACATCCCTTTTCTTTCTTTCTCGGAGAGATTTCCTCTTGAAAGGTGAGACGCCACTGCTGGAAAGATCGTTTCCTTTCTGTCAGCCCTCTCGCGCACCCGGCGGAAGGACACCTGGAGTTCTCGTTACCTTGAGGGCAAAGGTGAGAGTGGGGGGAGAACAAGAGCCCCAAAGAGGTGTCCCTCCATCCTCCAGATCCACAAAAACCCACATGGAAAAGCTCCCATCTTCTGCTCTCCATAGAGGACAGTGTGATGATGCATTTCCCACCTCAATTCACTGGGGGAGGGGTGGGGGTATGTGTGTGATCAGACTAAGATGTAGCTACTTGAAAATCTCAGCTTTGTAAAAAGGACTCTTTCCACCCCAGTTCTTAAAGGGTTGAGTTTTTCAATAGAAGCTTGTCTGCCGAAGAAGACTGCAAGACTTTTCAGCAGTTTCATGAGGAGATTACAGCAGTCTAGTTCTGAGCAGGTGGCTATTAAAAAGGAGTGCCTCTTCTGGATAGCTGTAACTGGGGAGAAGTAGAACACTTCTTCTTCTTCTTCTTCTTCTTCTTCTTCTTCTTCTTCTTCTTCTTCTTCTTCTTCTTCTTCTTCTTCTTCTTCTTCTTCTTCTTCTTCTTCCACAGCCAGCATCACATTGTTGACTCATATTCAATTTGTGATCTATGACAATTCCAAGATCCTTCTCGCTCAAAATATTACTGACCCATGCATCTTCCATCAGGAATCTGTGCACTGGATTTCCCCTCCCCCCCAAAAAAAAATCAGGTATATAACCTGATTAGCATGGCCCCTGCGCAAGGATGACACACAAAAATCATGAAGCGTTCCATATTTTTTGGTGTCTTTTAATCCCCCCCCGCCATCTGCCTCCTGCTTTTCCTTTTTGTTTTTCTTTGTTTTAAAGTGTTTTACATTGCTGTTATGTATTTATATTGTTGATTTGACTGCTTGTTGCTTATTAGTTGTTGTGAACCACCCGGAGTTCCTTCGGGAAGACGGGCGGTATACAAGCCTTAAAATAAATAAATAAATAAATAAATAAATAAATAAATAAATAAATAAATAAACCTTTCACTTCTCCCTGTTATATTCCATTCTGTTCTTTTCAACCTAGTGCTCCAGCCTTTCGAGATTTTATTTATTTATTTATTTTAAGATTTATATACTGCCTGCTTCCCATGGGGAAATCAAGTTGGTGTACATAAGAATAAACAGAAGAGAACAACCACAGCAAACAAGAATTAGCCACAGGAACAAAGTGTAGGCATAAGGGGGGGGGGGGATAAAGAAAATAAAAATAAAGAAGGGTACACAGCAGAACTACAGAAAACACAAGACTTTAAGAGGTTGTTGAATTTTGTTCCACTCTGCCAAGGTGATATAGGGGACTAGAGATGGGCACGAAACGAGCAATTTTTCGTTTTCGTTTTGTTTTTTCATTTCGTTACGTAACGAAACGAAAAACGAATTTTGTCTCCAAAATGAAACGAAACGAAACAACAGGAATGTTGTCGTGTGTTTTGTTTTCATTGTGGCAAATACATTGAACTGTAATGAATGCTAACAAAACAGCAATTTTTTGTTTTCGTTTTCGTTTTTTCGTTTCGTTACGTAACGAAACGAAAATGAATTTTTTTGCAAAAAAATCACAAAAAATGAAAATGAACCGAAACGGACCCCCTAAACGACAAACGACAAACGAAACACCATTTTTTTTTGAGTCGTGCCCATCTCTATAGGGGACTGGAACACCTTCCTTACTATCACGTTTGACACCCCGGGCCCCCTCAGTGGATCCCTTTTCAGGGAAAAAGACAAGGTAAGCAGATTTCCAACGAACAGATGAAATATTTCATTGGAGCCTCTTCTGCAAATGTGGTGAGTGGGCAGGGGCTTGTTTCTGAGACATTGTGCACTTTTTTTTCTTTTTCTTTTTGCACAGCCTCCTTATTCAGCCAGCAAGGAGAAGCTCCGGGATGCAGTAAGAGGGAAGAAGGGAAGAAGGAGAAGGAGCCAGTCTGACCACTGCTTCTCCAGCGGACAAAGCCAGGAGGACCAAAATTGGCCCTGGCTGCCGGCCATCCCTGGATCTCCCATGGCCTGGAGGCCCCTGCTGCAGAGATAATCAAAGGGTTGGGAAAGGGAACGATAGGAAGAAAATGCCAATTGCATTTCGATTCAGGGGAATCTGGAGGGGACCCATTCTGGCTGCAGGGCTTTGGATCTACTGGGAAACGAACTGGGGCCGATTCTGGATGGCCCCAAAATCGGCTGCCCAGGGCTATAGCCTGAGAGAAGGTTCTCCTGGCTCTAAAATGGACCACTCAGAGAAGTTCCTTTTTTAAAAAAAAAAAAAATGACATCAACAACCCTAAAATTTCCTAGGCTGCAGCCCATGGGCTAAGCTACATGCAGGATTCTGGAGGCAGGGACATCCCTCCAGACCTAACAGGTTAGCTTGCATAGTCCTTTATTTTTCTGCAGTCTTATCTGGCTCTGTTGCAAGGACCCTGTGGGTCATTTGACCTGGAAGAGAGGGACTGACTCAAGGCCTCCATGTGAGCTCCACAATTCAGGTCCACCAACCACAGTGCCACTCTGGGTGTCCGATACCACGGGAGAAATAATGAAAAACCCTCCCCATCACCTGAGATGGGGTGGAAATATTGCAGTTCTTTTGCTTCATCCTTAGTCCGCTTTTCTCCCCTGAGGCGCCACGGTGTACAAAAATAAGTTCTAGAGGGAAAGTGGTGTTTCATTTGTAACATAACGCTGCTTCCCCGTTTCGTTTCACTTCGTTTTGTTCTGTTAGCTAATGAAACAATGGGCCTTTTTACACGACCCCTAAGATCCGCTGGCCACTTAAATTCGGACCAGAGATCTTAGGGGTTCGTCCTCTTCCTCTGTCCCCACCCCCCCTCCGCACTTCCTGGTTGCTGGCTGCCTGAGGGAGGGAGAAAAAAGAAAGAAAAGAATGCCGGTTTACCTCCGTTTTGTTCTGGGCAGCATTCAGATCTCTTAAAGGGGCGGGGCGCAAAAAAAGAACAAACAGAAGCCAGGAGAGCCCCGCACTCACTATCCTTACACCGGATCAAATATTTGTCACATTCAAAAAGCAGGTACAAGAAAACTGCTGTTTGGTCTTGCTAAAGTGGGCGGGGTCGCACTTAATTGTCTGCAAAGTCCGGAGCTGGTGGGTAAACATTTTAAAGGTCCGGACCTTGCAGCCATTTGCGGCGGAGCTTAGGGGTCGTGTATAAACGCCCAATGAAACAGTGTTTCATTTTTCGTTAGGTGCCCATCGGTATTCACATCCCATTTGGTGTGTGTGTGTGTGTGTGTGTGTGTGTGTGTGTGTGTGTGTGTGTGTAAGTAATAACTTCCCCAAGCTGCACATGAAACAACCAATCAGAACTATGCAAAGATCTGGTGGAGGACATTCAGTCCACCCATAAAACTAGGAGTGCAAGGGAGGTATCCTAAGGGTGAGAAGGAGTGGCCCTTGGAAGGACCGGCCTAGTAGGGCATGCTGTTTGGCAGCTTTCCTTTCCCCTTGCAATGGGTGTGTGTGAATTCTCTCCACCACCTCTCCTGGCCCCAAGTATTCTCCCCGTCTCTATCCTGAGGGGCCAGTGGATTTGGCTCCAGCAGCCGGAGGGAGCCAGGCCATTGCCTCAAGTGTTTCTGTTGGGTTGTTCTTGAGCTTTATGACTTCTAGGCTTCCAGGGGTTGCCTGCCAGACCAAAATTATCTCTTCGCTTGTGAAGGGAAAGGGGGTGGGAGAGAGGATTTGGCTCCTGTCGAAACCGCCCATCCATCCAACAGCCGTAAAACCCCTAATGACTGCTATAGAGTTTTTCTTCCTGGCTCTTCCCAAACCTATTTAATATTAGATTGAAATTTTATCCATGCCACCTCTCACACACGGCCCACTCTCCTCCCTGGGCACTTTGTCTGTGAGTGATGTAGGGCAGGGCTGTTCAACTTTGAACAGGCCAAGGTCTACTTTTTTCCAGCCCAAAGTGTTTGAGGGCTACTACACTAAAACATCTACTTACGAATTTTATCAGCTCCGAGCACATGCTCATAAGTAAACTCTTTTGTAAGTAGAGCAGCGGTTTCCCCTAGGAATGCATTGAAAACCAATTAATCTGTTCTGGAAGGAACAGATTTCAATGCGCCATGGCCCTTGAACTGCCCCACTTGGCTGAGACAGCGGGCTGGCAGACCCACTGCTGGGGCAGTGGTGGTCCTTGGGGTGGGGGAGGGAGGGGTGGAGAACTTATCCCCTCACTATTGATGGCTGGTGAGCTACTTTTGAACCCTTCGCGGGCTACCAGTAGCCTGCGGTCTATCTGTTGGGCAGGTCTGGTGTAGGGGAAACTGGCATCTCTAGCCAAGACTCGTTATCTTGGGGGAATTTGGTGGCAATTTAGTTTTTTTTATTATTAAACATTATATATTATATATTATTATACGTGGAAAGGAGGTCAATAATCTGTTTCATCTTACCCTGCAAAGGAACAGTTCATGCAATAAGAGAGGACATATTTTTCTTGTACAAAAATAGGTTGAATCCTATTAGCTGTTGGTACTGCTACAATCTCTACACTCTGACCCAGAAGCAACAGGCAGGACAGCTTTTGGAGACAATGGTTTAAAATCAGAAAAGGCACTTGTCAATGTTGTATATTCTATCACCTTCATTACTTAATATGTACAAATAAGTGGTTATGAGAATGGCACATCTGGAATAATCTGCAAGCTACCTCAAAGGTTGAATATCGCAGTATGAACCAACACGAGTGTTGATGTCATCAGGAGAGGCCTTTCTGTCCATCCCGCCACCCTCATAGGTACGTCTCGTGGGAACCCATGAAAGGGCCTTCTCTGTTGCTGCTCCCAGACTTTGGAACTCACTTCCAGTGGAGGCCAGGACTGCCCCATCTCTGTTGTCCTTCCGGAAACAGGGGAAAAGACCTTTCTCTTCAGGCAAGCTTTCCCTGAATGAGGGACTATCTACTATGTGTCTCTTATATGCATTACCATACATGACTACATTGACTGATTTCATAAGAACCCCATTGTTTCCATGCTACTGAGCCCCGTGGTGCAGTGGTTAAATGCCTGTCCTGCAGGTGAAACTGTGTTCACGACCTGGGGTTCAATCCCAGGTAGCAGGCTCATGGTTGACTCAGCCTTCCATCCTTCCACCTCCACCAGACAGGGCCCAGATTTCACATGGTACTCTACTGGTAAGTAATAACAGGGAGGGACACAGCCTCTCTCTGGACAAATGCATAAATGCAAGCCTTAGAAATGAAGATAGAATAAAGGCAAAACCCAAGGAAGATGCTGAGTTGGAGCCAAGGGAGAAAAGGATGTTGAACAAGAGGATCTCACAGCTCTAATGGATTAAGGCTCAACATATCTTCAAAGTTTGCCCATACTCCAAAAATCGTGCTTTCAAAACAAGAGCACTCACATTTCAGCTTTGTTGATTTCTTAAATTTGGTTGTTCTCTTTCCTTCTCGGAGCTGGTAGACTGGATGAAACATTTGCTGAATGTATTTTGCTTTCTGGCTTACTATAATCCCCCCTTCATGTTATTTTAGATTTTCAGATGCACGACTCTTTTTCGAAAAGATCTCTCCGAACAACTCTAAGCATTTTCTTGCTACAACAAAGAGCAATGCCTCATGCAAATTAAGATGCAGTGCAGAAGAGCAAGGAAATATATATTATTATTTTAAAAGATGGCAGCCTGCTGGGTTGTCCTACTTCTGTAAAATATACTGCTTAAGCTGTTCGTCAATCTGCCCAAAACTTGACACAGCCAATGTTTTTGTCTGCTGTCTTAAGCTATAAAGCACTGCTCCCTGACAGCGGTCCCCAGGGAGGTAATTCCAGACTGTTCTTAAGCCTCCTGTAGGCTCACATGGTTGGTTTCTGTGCTGCTCTGGGGAGAGCGGGTTCGCGCTCTGTGTGCAAAAGACTTCCAGGAGAAAAGTCTGGAAATCCTCTTTCCTGTCTTCTGAAAACATTTTCCCTTTCCTTCTGCTCTTTCAACCCCCCACCAAATATCAGACAGGACTTATGTGGCCGATATGTTGTTGTAAGCAAATCCAGGGATTGCAAGAACCCACTCAAAAGTTGGTGGCATTCCCTTTTGTTGCATTTTCCTTGCATAATCTCTGGTGGATATTTATTTGCTGGACATGGATGTATTTTGAGGGGAAATGTGCAGACCTGCACAGTCCAAATCCCAATTGTTGAAAACACCCAGGGCCGTATCCAACACGGAGAATGATGGTCCCATCAGTAGAGGAAGGAAGGGCTGTACCACTTCTACAAGCATTGCCCTGGTGCAAGCAAAGTGTGTGTGTGTGTGTGGGGGGGTATTTCTTCCAACATTTGTGCAAACAGGGTGACCTCACTTTGTGGTACTCAGTAGTAGAGATGAGCACGACCAGGAAAAATGATGTTTCGAGTTGTCGTGTGTCGGAGCCGGCCCATTTCGGCTCATTTCCGTTTGTCGCGAAATTTTTCAAAAATTTGTCATTTCGTTTGTCTGTCGTTAGTACTGGTTTAGGGGGGTTAGGGTAGCGGGCTCCTGGAGGCACCTCTCTGGGGTGGATGCCTCCTCTGGCCCCCTACAAAGGGAAAAGGAAGGGTACATGACCGTGTAGCCATTGCGTACCAAGTGGCACTGGCAGAGGCACCTCTCTTTTGGGTGCCTCTAGCTCACTAAGAAGGACAGCATACTGGCATACAGAGTTTTTTGGAACTTTGGACTGGTGAGCGAGGTGAGAGAAGAATGCCTATGCTGGGCGCCCTCTGGCTCACTAAGAAGGACAGTGTACTTCAATCGGGTTTTCAACATGCCAGTAAGGTAAAATATCTGGGTATTACTGTATCTAACCGTTGTAACTCTTTACTTAAAGATAACTATGTTAATGTTATAAAAACAATCAAAGCTGACCTCGAAACTTGGTTAAGACTCCAATTATCCTTAATGGGCAGAATAGCTGCAGTTAAAATGAATATTTTACCTAAACTGCTTTTCCTATTTCAATCCTTGCCTATATTACCTAACTTTAAGATCATTACAGATCTGGAAAAAAGCATACGTATATTCATATGGCAAAAGAAAAAAGCAAGGATTAAAAATCTCTATCTACAGGACAGAACCAAAACTGGTGGCTTCGCCCTTCCTAATTTAGTATTATACTACAAGGCTGCTGCCATGACCTGGATCAAAGACTGGATTCTGATGACAAACAAAAGAATTTTGCAGCTTGAGAGTTATGGCCTAGACAAGGGCTGGCATTATTATATGTGGTATAAGGGCAACATACCTACTCTCTTCAAAAAACATTGGATAAGGAACGCCCTAGTTAGAATATGGTTATTGATTAAAAAAACAATTCTACCCTAAAGCACCATTGTGGCTGTCTCCGCTGGGAGCGACTTATAGCTCCCATATAAGTGAAACCCCAAAAGTTATAACTTATAGACACCTTCTGAATGTTGACCTCTCATTGAAACCATTAGGGAAATTAGTATCAGAAGGTTACAATTTAGACTGGTGGAAGTATCAACAAATATATTCACACTTCAAAGACCTCACCAAAGAGGGGGGATTCACGACTACTGATACTCCACTTGATAAAATACTTTCCTCTGGCGACGCCAAGCTGCTTAGTAAATTTTACACCATATTGTTAAATGAAAAAATGATTGATACACTGGTCAAAGACACTATGATAAGATGGGCAGAAAACTTTGGTTATTCTATCCATTTAAACAAATGGGACTCTCTGTGGAATACAGTTAAAATCTTTAAATCTATTTCTTTTAAGGAAAACTGTTATAAGATGTTCTATAGATGGCATCTCGCACCACACCGATTATCTAAGATGTATAATTGCTCACCCAAATGTTGGAAATGTAAACATGACTGTGGTACTTTTTACCATATGTGGTGGACATGTAAAGAGGCAAAGGCATATTGGAAAATGGTAAAACTATTTTTAGAAAGATGTCTGAAGATTAAGATTGAGCTTAGACCAGAACTTTTTTTATTAAACATAGTAAATATAAATATTTCATATGATCAGAGATATGTACTTCACCATGTAATTGTTGCTGCAAGGATATTGTATGCGAAATTCTGGAAACAACCAAACGTGCCAACAGAGAAGAATATTCACGAAAAGATAAGAGAATGTATCGAAATCGATAGACTCTCCGGCTATTTAAAGGGAGACTATGATGAGATCTCTCGGAAAAGATGGCAAGAAGTAACAAACTTATTAGTACTGCGATAATATTTGGCAATTTATCAATATGTTATATTACTCTTCTTTTACTTTGCTTAACATATTCAATGTAAATTTTAAATTCTATCCCTCCCCTTTTTTCCTTTTCCCTTTTCCCCCCCTTAAAAACCCAATAAAATTATAAATTAAAAAAAAAAGAAGGACAGTGTACTTGCGTGTAGTGCAATGCGAGTACAGATCTGGCTTAGGGTTGGGGTTAGGGCAAGGGCTAGGCTTAGGGTCATTATGGGTAAGGTTAGGGTGAGTTAGTGGGCTGCACCTCTGGGTGCCTCTGACCCACTAAGAAGGACAGTGTACTGGCGTATGGGTTAGGGTTAGGGTTAGGGCTAGGGTTATAGTGGGCTTTTTATGCCCGACTGGCACATCCCAGAAGTCTCAGTCAAAACCTGGCCAAGTGGCCATGCGATTGGTGGAATGGCTCCAAAAATTTGCATGGTCTCATCCCATGGCCAGCCCATCATTGCACAGATGTAAAAAAATAAAAATAAAATAAAATAAAATAAAATCAATGGGATTGGAGACAGACGTTTATTGCAAGAAAAACCCACTGCTGCTACTGTAAAAATTCAGGCAGTTAAAATACCTAATTTTCGCATGTTTCTGTGTGATGCTTTGGTGGGTTTTTGGACCACGATTTCAAAAAAAATATTGTGGTCGCCATTGGATCCCCCGCCCGCACCGCATGGCATGGCGAGTTGGCGAGACGACGAGGATGCCCCCCACCAGAGCAGCCCAGGACAGGAGAGGGGGGGAGGCCGGGGACCCCCCCCCCAGAAACCACCCCTCTGGTAGGTGCCCTCACTCAGGCAGGCATATTTTCGCCTGCTTTTTTGGCCGGGAATCAGTTTTTTTAAAAAAAAACCTTTTTTTCTGTGCCGCTTGGCATCGCGCGATCGCCGCGATGCCATGAACGACAACGACAAATCAGACCCAATTTTTCTTTTATCGGTTCGAGTTCGAGTTCTTAATTGTCGTTACCGTTTCTGTTGCATAACGGAAACGAGGAACGGAAACGGAAACGAGAATTTCGCCAAGTCGTGCCCATGTCTACTCAGTAGGTTGCTGCTTGATTTGCTGTGGGAGCACAAAATCCATTTGGGGGGGGGATATCTCGTGTTATCTGGTGGTAAATTTAGAGACAGCTGTGGCCTTTAGGACAGTCTCTAGAAGCAGAGGACAAAAATGCGGCCACCCGGAGCAGCTGATGTCGAGAAATGTAGAGGAGGTCCTTTGTAAACCCAGTGGCTCTAAAGTCTCCATCCGGGCTCAAACTTTCTAGAAATGCTTTCTACAGCAGGGATAAGTGTGAAACCATGTGTTATCGCAAGCAAAATGCCTAACTGCCCTGGAGATTGCAGCTCAGCTCAGAGAGGGGAGAGGGGAGCCCCATGGGGTGGGGGATGATGTTGTGAGCCGTGGTTTCACTACACAGAGTCCAAAACCCCGAGAGCTGCTTTAGGAGTGACAAGAATGGGCATTGAGTCCAAACAGGAAGGCGGTCCTGACAAGTAAAAGATAAGCCTCTTTGCTCAGAGAGGGATACAGATGAAATTCTTTCTTTAAAGGAAAAATCCATAAATCACTGCCAGGTCCTCCTGGATTTTTTTGCACTCAGGTTTGGGTGGTTTATTTGAAGTCCACAGGGAGGGAGGGAGGAACATAAGAACATAACATAAGAACATAAGAAGTGCCATGCTGGATCAAGCCAAAGGCCCATCTAGTCCAGCTTCCTGTATCTCACAGTGGCCCCACCAGATGCCTCTGGGAGCGCACGAGACTAGATCTCTGTCTCCTGATACCACTCCCCTGCATCTGGCCCTTGAAGAACCCTGGTTTTAAAGCCTGGAGGTTACACATCTCCATCATGGTTTGTAACCTCCTCCAGGAATCTGTCCAATGGACTTTTTCCTCCAGGAATCTGTCCAATCCCTTTTGAAGGCATCCAGGACAGAGGCCATCTCCACATCCTGTGGACCGGGGATTTCCACAGACTAACAATGCACTGCGCCACGAGGCTCACTGGGTGAAAAAATCCACAGACTTTTCTTTTTTTCTGTTCTTACTCTCCCAGCCCTCAATTTGAGTGTATGTCCCCTAGTTCCCCTAGCAAGGGATGATGGTGCTCAGGGATTATGAGTCTGCTTTAATGCTTGCTCAGAAAACAATGGTGGAGGTTTAATTTGGATTAGAGATGGGCACGAAACCTGAAAATTGTGTTTCATTTCATTTTTTGTTTTGTTTTTTCATTTTGTTTCATTTCGGTTTTGCTTTTTTTTTTTACAAGCGCCGATCAGCAGGTGTGCGGGGCCCTTGTGCCAGCTGATCGGTGCTCATCAATTATTTTGACAAGTGCCGAGATCTTTTCATTTTTTAAAAGGCACTTCATTTTTCATTTCATTAGGAAATAAAAGGAAAAATGAAAAAATTCCCTTTCATGGCCATCTCTAATTTGGATGCATTAAACACACATATACACACACACATGGGGGGGGGGAGCACACGAGTGACAACTCGATCCCAGTGAGGCAGGGCCACTCTTCCAGACACGTGGGCAAAGAGGTCCATGAATATCCATTACACAGCCCATAAAAGCCTCCTAAATGAGGTGTGGTTTTCCTTTCGCCCTGTGGGCACCACTTCTTGGAGAGGCGGATTTGCCATCCCAAACCACGTTGGCCACCCTTGGCCACGGCGAGGCAATTCTGGACCTGGAGTCATGAGTCATGCGAAAAGGGTTCCCCCGACTCCACACTGGGGAGGTGTGAAGTTTCCCTTTCTCTCCCCAAACGTTCATCCTGGAGGCACAGCGAAATTAAACCCAGTGGTACTGTTTACTACTGAGGCCTATAAAGGCATACGGCGACACCTTGGGCATTGAGGGATAATTTCCTACCAAACATGACCACCCGTCTAAAATAAACATGCACTCAGAGAGAGAGAGATGCCAGGCTCCTTCTCCCGTGCACGCTCATGTAGAGTGTTAACCTTTAGTCCCGGGTTCCTGCGGAACATGCCAAGCCCAGACCAACGGTGACTCAAATTGTAAAAGCTGTCTCTTTAAAAAGTCATAATAGGCATTTTCCTAAGGCCCACGGCAAATGATCTGTTCGTGCTTCTCCCCAGTTGACAATGCAATACTAAATTCACTTTATGGTGGATGGGTTCCCCTCCTCTCTTTTGCTATTTAATACAGGTTTTGTGCTATTTAGTTGTTTGCTCCAAGGCTTCACAGTTTCCTTTGTGGTTAAAAGAGGGAGGGAGGGAGAAGCTGCTGAGGGCTGGGCAAGTGAGCACAGGGTGCTGTAGGGTGGCCCTAAGAAGTACAGAAGACTTCTGGTTTCCATGGACTAAGCAGGCCTTCCTGGGCGTTTATACACGACCCCTAAATTCCGGGGCAAATGGCTCCCAGCTCCGGAGCTTAAAAATGTTTACCCACCAGCTCCGGAGTTTACTGAAAATTAAGTGCGACCCTGCCCACTTTAGCACGTCCCAGCACACCTTTCAGGTACCTGCTCTTTGGAGGTGAAAATTATTTGATCCGGTGTAAGGATAGTGAGTGCGGGGCTCTCCTTGCTTCTGTTTGTTGTTTTTTGGCTCCTGCCCCTTTAAGAGCTACTTTTACAGAGACTGGAATGTTGCCGGCAAGAGCGAGAGGCAAAACGGAGGTGAGCCACGATCTTTTCTTCCTTTTTTTTCTCCCTCCCCTCACGCAGAACGAGGTGAGCGGCATTCTTTTCTTTCTCTTTTTCTCCCTCCCCTCACGAAGCCAGCAGCCAGGAAGTGCGGAGGGGGTGGGAACGCAGGAAGAGCGACAAACCCCTAAGATCTCTGGTCCGAATTTAAGTGGCCAGCGGATCTTAGGGGTTGTGTAAAAAGGCCCCCTATTACAAAATCCCCCTCCTGCACAGCTATCAAAGAGAGAGGACCACCCCCTCCTCTGCTTTTTGTGGCCACCTTAAGTGGAAGGCTGTAGGGGCCTCTGGGTGAGTGGAGATGGAGAAGCCAACAAGAGAATGAGGGGAGGAAGAATCATAGAATCATAGACTCAAAGAATGATAGAGTTGGAAGAGACCTCAAGGGCCATCCAGTCCAACCCCCAGGCAGGCAGGAGCCCCCATCACAGGACTCCTGATAGATGGCCATCCAGCCTCTGCTTAAAAACCTCCAAAGAAGGAGACTCCACCGGCCTCCTTTGGGGCAGCATATTTTTCCACTGCCGGACAGCTCTAATTATCATGAAGTTCTTCCTAATGTTCAAATGGAATCTCTTTTCCTGTAGTTTGAAACCATTTCCCCGAGTCTTAGTCTCTGAAGCCATGGAAAACAAACCTCTTCAATATGACATCCTTTCAAATATTTAAACATAGCTATCACACCCCCTCTCAGCCTCCTTTTTGAAAGGCTAAACATTCCTAGCTCCCTAAGCCATTCCTCATAAGACATTTCTTCCAGACTTTCAACCATCCTGGTCGCCCTCCCCTGCACCCGCTCAAGGTTGTCAACATCCTTTTTAAATTGAAGTGCACAGAACTGGACACAGGACTCCAGGTGGTGTCTGACCAGAGCAGAAAAGAGTGGTACAGTAACCCCCCACCGATCGCGGGGGTTAGGGACCCACCCGACCCGCGATGCCTGAAAATCTGCGATATGCGGAAGCGGGTCGGGTGGGGGCGGGGGGTGTCGGGGAGCAATGTAATCACTCCCCACCACCCCCACCGCGGCTCTGAGGCTTTTGGGAGAAGCGGGGGGCAGCGAGGAGCGATGCAAAGGGGATTTTGGCTGCAGAGCCCCAGCGCTGGGCTCCGTGGCCGAAGTCCCTTTACAATCGTGCGCTGCATGCGCAGGCCTCCCGGGAGGACAAGCGCGTGCGATCTGACAAAGGGACTTTCGGCCGCGGAGCCCAGCGCTGGGGCTCCACAGCCAGAATCCCCTTTGTAATCATGCACTGCTTGCGCAGACCTCCTGGGAAGTCCGGGCAGGCGGCGCGCAATCAGACAAAGGGACTTCAGCAACGGAGCTCAGCCTTGGGCTCTGCAGTCCAAAGCCCCTTTGCCATTGCGCGCCGCTTGCCCGGACCTCCTGGAAGGCGCAGGCAGGCGGTGTGCGATCCCCCCTCCGTCAAGCCCTTTCCGGGTACTGTGGTCCCGCGATAAAGCGGGACTGCGGTATGTGAACCGCGAAAGGGCAGGGGACCACTGTACTATCAAGAGAAGACAAAAAGTTGAGGGAAAATAAAAAGAAGTGCGGGGGGGGAGGTAATGTGAGTTAGGAGGAGAGGGTTCTAGCCCTTGGAAATCTAAGTGCTTCTTCTAAAACCATAGAATCCCAGAGTCATGGAGATGGAAGGGATCTCTAAGGCCAGCGAGGAGTCCAATCCCCTCCCCCTCAAGGCAGGAACTCAAATGCTGTGCAGTGGTTGCCAAAATGTCCCCTTGAATGCCTCCAGTGATGGAGCATTCACCCCCTCTTGGGGTCATGGGTTCCATTGTTGTACTACTCTAAGAAGAATCAGGAGTTTTTTTCTCCTGATATTCAGCTGAAATCTGGCTCGAGTCCGTTCTTGTGTCTCCTGCATTCAGGGTGGCTGAGAACACATCATACTTCTTGGTGGGAATACCTTTCATGTCTTTGAAAAAGGGTGACCCCATCTCCCCTCAGTTTTAGCTTCATAGCAACTGAGGACTCAAAGAGAAGCTTCAGTGTCTTTATTTTTTATTTTATTTTATTCTATTTTTTGCAACCCAAACGCTCCTTTTCGGGCAGGTGGCGTGGTCAGGTGGCGTGCGGTATATAAATCAAATAAATAAATTAGTGCACAGAGCTGTGTTCCTTTCTCATTGGTCTGCTTTTCTGAAACGAGGCCCCGTTGGGTGCTGGTGCCGTGGGAGTCAGGGGTGACCTCTTTGGGTATATGCAACCAATAAGACCCAGATCTCCCCACACCCATCCACTGAGTCCCATGTGGGAAAATCATCCCACAGTGTATCCTTAGCTGTCCAACGCAGCCAAAAGGAAAAGTTTTCAGAGACTGACCACAGACGTCTTCCCTTCCCTCCCCAAACCCGCATGGAGCTGGATCAGGCCTCGTTGGCTAGGGGGCTTCATCCTGGTCCCAGTGGCGTGGCTTGAGTTGATGAATTTTCATCCTCCTGATGACAGGCCTTGCCTGGCTGAAGGAAGAGGAAATCTCTCTCTCACACACAGAGGCAGCGCACTAAGCACTTCAGCTGGGGCCAGCGGAGATGTCCCACTTCTCCTGGGTATCTTGACAGCCTAGAGAGGAATGGTTACCTCCTTTTCCCCACCTTTCTGATACAGTAATTGCTTTCCCGGCCAGCCCGCCATGCTCTCCAGCTGCTAATGAAATATCCCGGCCCTTCCAACGTCCGGTAATGTGAGAGCACATATCACCTCTCGGAAAAGGAGCCGTCTCTCACAGAAAAAGGGGGGGGAGGGTGGAGGGGAAAGGAGGCTCCCCCAGGCTGGCTGCCGTCCACCACTCCTCATCCAGGTGGAGTGACCCTCCAACACCAGCAGGTGGGTCTCGGGGGCCCCATCCATGCAGATCTCTAAGGCCTGCCTGATGGGGGTAGCCGTTCTCCGTCGCTGGGACAGGCTCCCCCAATGGGAGCAGTATAGAAATGCAAAAATAAATAAATAAATAAATTCCTCCCCAGTGGATAAGGACGGAGGAGTTTAGCGTCTGCACTTTTGGAGATCAATATCACAAACAGAAAAGGTGGGAAATTGGAGGAAGTATAATTGTCTAATTGAATCGGGGTGCGAGTGTGTGAGAACTTTCCTTTAACATCAGCTTGAGAAATAGCCACTCCATCAGAAAAATGTCAGGGTCAAATCCTGATTAGGACCATGGCTCTCAAAATTCACAGGAATACAAGGAAGCACGGCTAGGGAGGTGGGTGCATGGGGTGCAACCTTCTCGGCTTACCTTTCTGATCTCTGGGTCTAATCCTGCCTCTCCACATAAAGCTGCTTTTTTTTAAGAACAGTTGCTTTTAAAAGAGTGGGACACTGGTAGCAAAGGGATTTTGTGATCAGAAAGGCTCTGCTCCCCCCCCCCCCCCCCGTGTGTGTGTGTGTGTGTGTGTGTGTGTGTGCGTGCACGTGCATAAGAGCATGTGTGTACAAATATGAAATATCACAGATAATTTCAAGGAAAAGCTGGATGTGGAAGAATCTACAACCTTCAAAGGCTGCAGAGCTGGGTGCCACTAAAAGGCAACTAATGATTAATTGTTTAATTTGTGGTTGTCATTAATTTCACAGCTGGAGAGAGGCATTTCTGGCAGGTCTAGAGAACTGTTGCCCAGGTAACTTGGCTTGACTAAGGAGGGTTCTCCATCTTGAGGTGAGCAGTTGGGGGGGGGGCGGTTAGGGTTAGGGTTGGCTGTGTTAACACACCACTGGTTTCAATGAGAATACAGTAATGGTTTTTCTAGAATAAAGAGGTGGTTAAAGGGACCCGACAGATTCTTTGGTGCTGGACATCAAGATTTGGGTTCTTATCCTCCATCTAGGGAACCTGGACTTGAAGATTTGTGGTGACAAGGGCTGATTAGCAGAATTTGGAACTGCTGTAGATCACAAGCTGAACATGCACCAACGATGTGGCGTGGCTACAAAATAAGGCAAATGCTGTTTCAGGCTACATTAATAGAAGCATAGTCTCCAAAACAAAATCCCACAAAGTGCAAGTTCCGTTCTATTAAGCCTCACCTTGAGTTTTAGGTCCAATTCTGCACACCACACTTCAAGAAAGAGGCTGACACATTGGAAGAAATTCAGAAAAGGTTAACAAGGATGATCAGGGGGCTGAAAACCAAGCCCTTACAGGAAACAATGCAAGCAATGACCTCCAGAAGTTTTGATGAGTCCTCCAAAGCTGGAGACATTCAAGAGAAATCTAGACAACCGTCCGACAGATTGGTATTCCTGCCTCAAGCAAGAGTTTGGATTTGATGACCTTATAGGTCCTTCCAATTCACGATTCTATGATCCTATACTGTTATTTGTATTTTTACTGTAAACTTTCCTGGTCGTTTTTTAGACTTGGGAGAGCAAAGACAGACCTTTGAAAGGAACACAGAAGTACCCTCCTTGGTGGATAGCAATTAGGGAGCAAGTTAGTGGAAAATCCCCCACTTGAGAAAAAAAGCCTCAGAGATCTCAATTGGACCCCCCACGAGGGGGAGATGAGGAAGATGAATCAGGCTACTTAAGAGAGCAAACTCATTAGAGAAACTGCACACACACACACACACACACACACACACACACACACACACACACACACACACGTGCGCGCACACACACACGCACACACACATATATCCTGGGACATTCATCACCCCTTCCTTCACTCTTCTTGGATTTAGGTGTATCTAGGGGAGGCAGAAGGATACATCTGCCCCGGGCGCAGCAATCTGCGGACGCCTGGAGAGGGAGCAGGAAGAGGAAGCCATGCACCCTCCTGCCGCCCAGCAGTCCTCCTTTAAGGCTTGGCGACGGCATCCCCTCTGCCGCTGCTCACGCAGTGAAGCAGGCAGGCAGGCAGGAGCGAGGTGGCCATGGCGCCCTCCTCCTCCTCCTCCTCACCTTGGTGGGAGAGATGTAAGGCACGTGCATGCTACCGCATGCACACACACACATGCGTGTGTGCACCTACCCCACGCCTGCAGGGTTCACCTCCCTTGCTGGGTGGGTGCGATGTGGGGTGGTGGTGGCAGGAAGGGCGCAAAAAACAAACTTTGTCCCCAGGTGCTCCAAATCCTGGCTATGCCTCTGATCACGTTCCTCCGTGTTTCCCTTCAGCAGAGGCCACTGGTGCAGAGGGGCAGGCCTCCAACGAAGCCACCATCTCTGCAGAGTGTCTACTGTACATAAGACTGTTGTACTTCCTGCATATCGTGAAGAAAGAGGGAACTAAAGAATGCTGGAAACTCTCAGAGCCCAGCAGTGCGGAACCGCGTGTGCAGCCTTTGGGTCTCTTGAAGCATGGGTGGTGATGATCTGCTAGCTGCCTTCTGCCTGTGCCCAGGCCCTTTCCAGGGCTGCAGGGTTTGGGTTAGCATTTGCCCAGGCCAGCTGAACGTGACTCATAGCCCCAAGGTCCTCCACCACTGCTTTCTTCTTAGGTGATTATTCTGTCACTGCCTGCCCTCGGCATCCCATGAGGACTTTTTTCCTGGTGCTCAGCCGAGATCGACGTTTGCTAAATTATTCCTAATTATATCACCGCCTCCCAACTCAAACAATCCCTATGGACGGCTCCGTGTTTATATTCCTCCCGGGCATTCTCCTATCACCTCCCACGCCTGGCTGTTGTCTCGCCTCTCTCGGGGCACTTCATGTGTCTAACCTTTTCCTCCTGGTATGAGTTTGGCGATCCAGCGGCTATATTTACCTGTAGCTCAACAAAAGAGGTGCCTATTAAATCTAACGACTCTCCCCTGCCATTTCATGGGAGAAAGCGGTGCCATGGAAAGACGGCCACCTCACCTTCTCCTTGGCTCTACATGGAAAGGGCGGGCAGCCCCAGACAAGGGGGTTCCCAGCCAAAATATAGTAGGCATTAAGATGGCATTTTCTCTCCCAAGGTGGCTTACTGCACTGAAATACAACATTTAAGGTTGGAACGTGGAAACAATAAATGGGTAGCACAATTAAAAGACAATAATTAAATCTAAACACGGTGTCATTGATGCAACCAATATGGATTTGACAAAACTCCGGGAGGCAGTGGAAGATGGGAAGGCCTGGCGAGCTCTGGTCCATGGGATCACGAAGAGTCGGACACGACTGAACGACTGAACAACAACAATTAAATCTAAGAAGAATGAGTATGAAATGGCATCATAAGAACATAAGAAGAGCCATGCTGGATCAGGCCAAAGGCCCATCTAGTCCAGCTTCCTGTATCTCACAGCGGCCCCACCAGATGTGTTTGGGAGAGCATGAGACTAGATATCTGTCTCCTGATACCACTCTCCTGCATCTGGCCCTTGAAGTACCCTGGTTTAAACCCTGGAGGTTACACATCTCCATCATGGTTTGTAACCTGTGATGGACTTTTCCTCCAGGAATCTGTCCAATCCCCTTTTGAAGGCATCCAGGTCAGATGCCATCACCACATTGTGTGGCAGGGAGTTCCATAGACTTACAACGCGCTGGGTGAAAAAATACTTTCTTTTGTCAGTTCTTACTCTCCCAGCCCTCAATTTGAGTGTATGTCCCCTAGTTCTGGTATTTTGGGAGAGGGAGAAGAGCTTCCCTCTATCCTCTTTACTCATACCCTGCATTATTTTGTATGTCTCAATCATATCCCCCCTCAATCGCCTTTTTTCCAGACTAAAGAGGCCCAAATGTTTTAGCCTTTCTTCATAAGGGAGGTGCCCCAGCCCAGTAATCATTTTAGTCGCTCTCTTCTGCACCTTTTCCAGTTCCACTATGTCTTTCTTGAGATGCGGTGACCAGAATTGTACACAATACTCCAGGTGGGGCCTTACTATTGTTTTGTATAATGGCATTATAATGTTGGCTGTTTTATTTTCAATCCCCTTTTTGATAATCCCTAGCATGGAATTGGCCTTCTTCACCGCTGCCACACATTGGGGAGACACCTTCATGGAGCTGTCCACCAACACACCAAGATCTCTTTCCTGATCCGTCACGGATAACTCAGAGCCCATGAGTTGATAGATGAAGTTTGGATTTTTTGCCCCAATATGCATTACTTTACATTTGGCTACATTAAAACGCATTTGCCATTTCTCAGCCCATTCCCCCAGTTTGGAGAGATCCTTCTGGAGCTCTTCACAATCTTCTCTGGTTTTTACCACACGGAAAAGTTTTGTGTCATCGGCAAACTTGGCCACCTCACTGTTTATCCCTGTCTCCAGGTCATTTATGAACAGATTGAAAAGCACCGGTCCCAGGACCGAGCCCTGGGGCACACCGCTTTTCACTTCTCTCCATTGTGAAAATTTCCCATTGACACCTAGTCTTTGTTTCCGGGATCTCAACCAGTTCTCAATCCATAAGAGGACCTGCCCTCTTATCCCCTGACTGTGCAATTTTCTCAGCAGCCTTTGGTGAGGGACTGTGTCAAAAGCCTTTTGAAAATCCAGATAGACTATATCAACCGGTTCACCCAAATCCACGTGCCTGTTGACCTTTTCAAAAAAAATTCTAAGAGGTTTGTCAGACAAGATTTACCCTTACAGAAGCCATGCTGATTTTCTCTCAGCAAGGTTTGTTCTTTTATGTGTTTTAAGATTTTCTCTTGGATGAGGCTTTCCACCATCTTCCCTGGGACAGATGTAAGGCTAACCGGCCTGTAGTTTCCTGGGTCCCCCCTCCTTCCTTTTTTAAAAATTGGTGTGACATCTGCTATCCTCCAGTCCTCCGGCACTGTGGCCGTTTTAAGAGACAAGTTGCATATAACCGTTAAGAGATCTGCAATTTCATTTCTCAGTTCCCTAATAACCCTTGGGTGGATGCCATCTGGGCCAGGTGA
The DNA here is from genome assembly GCA_037367245.1 of Phrynocephalus guinanensis. Taxonomy (NCBI): domain Eukaryota; kingdom Metazoa; phylum Chordata; class Lepidosauria; order Squamata; family Agamidae; genus Phrynocephalus; species Phrynocephalus guinanensis. The sequence continues at coordinate 140,672,223 of CM074735.1, forward strand.
CTTGTTAATCCTCAATTTATCAATTAGTCCTAAAACCTCCTCTCTTTTAACCTGTATTTGATTTAATTCTTTAGTCAAGAGGGGCGGCTCAGGCAGCGGAATCCGCTCAAGGTCCTCTGTCGTGAAGACAGACGCAAAGAACTCATTCAATTTCTCTGCAATGTCCAAGTCTTCCTTAACCTCCCCTTTTCCTCCCTCACCATCCAGAGGGCCAACTGGTTCTCTGGCAGGTTTTCTACTTCTAACATATTTAAAGAAGCTTTTATTATTACCCTTTATATTGCTAGCCATTCGTTCCTCAAAGTCTTTCTTTGCCTCCCTTATCATCTTCTTACATTTCTTTTGCCAGAGTTTGTGATCCTTTTTATTTTCCTCATTTGGGGAGGATTTCCATTTACAGAAGGACCTCTCCTTGCGCTTTAGAGCCTCTCTAACTCCACTCGTTAACCATGCCGGTGTCCTCTTGGACTTAAATGAGCTCTTCTTTCTTTGTGGTATGCACTTGTGCTGGGCCTCTATTATTGTTGTTTTAAACAGGCTCCATGCACTCTGAAGAGATTGGATTCTTCTAACCTTCCCCTTCAGTTTCTCTCTAACTAGTTTCCTCATCTGAGGGAAGTTTGCCCTTCGAAAATCAAGGGTTTTTATGTCTGATTTGGTTGACACTCTTCCTCCGACATGCATGGCAAAGGTAATAGCAGCATGGTCACTGTTCCCCAGAGGCTCAGTGACATTCACACCTCTGACCAGGTCCTGAGTATCACACAATATTAGATCCAGAGTTGCCTGCTCTCGGGTGGGCTCCATGACAAGTTGCTCTAAGGCACAGTCATTCAGCAAGTCGAGAAACCCAGTTTCTCTTTCTTGCCCGGAGCTCGCATTGGCCCAGTCAATGTGGAGATAATTGAAGTCTCCCATGATTACTATCCTATCCCTTTTAGCCACTTCCATGATTTCTCTCCTCATTTCTAGGTCCCCCTCAAGTTTCTGATCTGGTGGACGATAGAATACTCCAACGATCACATCACTCCTTGGACCTGGTAGTTTAACCCACAGTGATTCTATGGTGGAGTCAGACCCTCTATCAATCTCCATTCTGCTGGATTTTACCCCTTCTTTGACATAGATGGCCACTCCTCCTCCAACCCGCCCCCCTCTATCTCTTCTATAGAGTTTATAGCCTGGGATTGCTGTATCCCACTGGTTCTCCGCATTCCACCAGGTTTCTGTTATGGCTATTATATCAATGTTATCCCTAGCTGCCAAATGTTCAAGTTCTCCCATCTTTGCTCGGAGGCTTCGAGCATTGGCGTAGAAGCACCTGTACAGTGGGTCCCGCAACAACAGCTGCTGCCTTGTTCTATTCGCCCCACAGCTTTTATTTTCAGTAGATGAACTCTCACATTCCGTTTTTCTCCCGGTGCTAATACCTATACCTGCTATGTCTTCTCTATGTGATTCTCTACCCTCTCCAACCTCATTCCCCGAGGATGAGGTGTTCCGAACCGGATGCCACTCAGCTCCTGTTGGCTTTCCCCCAGTTATCAGTTTAAAAGCTGCTCTGCTGCCTTTTTGAGGTTGAGTGCCAGCAATCTGGTCCCATCATGATTCAAGTGCAACCCATCCCTCCTGAACAGGTTTGGCTTGTCCCAAAATGTTCTCCAGTTCCTGACAAATCTAAAGCCCTCCTCTCGACACCATCGCCTCATCCACGCATTGAGGCTTCTGAGTTCTGCCTGTCTGGCGGGTCCTGCACGAGGAACAGGTAGCACTTCTGAAAATGCTACCTTGGAAGCCCGGGTCTTCAATCTTCTACCTAGCAACCTGAATTTGGCTTCCAAGACTGACCGCTTGGCCTTCCCGACATCATTGGTACCGACGTGTACCATGACCACTGGCTCCTTCCCAGTTCTCTCTAACAAGCTATCTATATTTCTGGTGATGTCTGCAACCTTTGCACCCGGCAGGCAAGTGACCATACGGTTATCATGCTCCTCACAAATCCATCCCTCCGTATTTCTAATTATAGAATCCCCTAGTACAATGAGCTTCTCTCCTGCAGCCTGGTCATCAACATGTACCTGATCTTGTATCTCATCAATAGTGATGAGGGAGAGATCCTCCGGTGGAACCAATTCTTCCTCTATGTGTGCCTCATGAGGTGTGCTGAGGGAAAGAGCTTCAAAATGATTGTGCAAGATGAGACTCTCTGAGCGATGCCTTGGCCTTCTACTCCTTTGAGTCACATTCCTCCACCCATCCACCTCCTGAGTTGCGGGAGTGACTTCCTCCTCTGAAATTTGCCCTGTCTCCTCTTGGACCTGAGTAGTCTGTTCCGCTCTGTCCAGGAACCGCTCAAGCTCCTTAATATGTTGCTGGTTGGATATGCGAGCCTCCAGCTGCTGGACCTTCTCTTCCAATAGCGCCACCAGCTTGCACTTGCAGCAGATGTAGTTCTGCACACGCTCTGTCAAGATAACAAACATGGCACAAGTACTGCAGGTAACTACAGCTGCTCCCTGCAACTCCATTTTAACAAGTGCAATAAAATGTATTGAAGGTCTCAAAAATGTAAACTTGCACTAAATTTTTTTAATCTAGTAAGACTCTTTACGTCTTTTGTTGTTTATTGAAAATCTAACTGTGTAGGGGCTGCTAAAGCACCTCTACTCCAACTGCAATCACGTCAGGCGGTTTCCAGTGCTAACTTGCTAATGTGTGTAGGACTTCCTCAGGAGTAGCTTGGCTTTAGGAACTCAATTATACCCAGAAGAAATTAGTGTGTCATCAAAAGGCAATATTAAAGCCGAGAAGAAAAGTCAAATGTATAACTGTTCCTCAAGATGCTGGAAATGTAAACATGACAGTGGTACCTTTGATCACATGTGGTGGACTTGTAAAGAGGCAAATATTTATTGGAGAATGGTAAAGTTATCATTGAAGATTAAATTAGAGTTTAGACCAGAACTCTTTTTATTGAATAGAGTTGATATGAATATTTCTCATGACCAAAAGTATGTATTACACCCAGGGCCGATGCGTCCATTAAGCTGAACTAGGCAGTTGCCTGGGGCGCCAAAATGGAGAGGGTGTGCTGGCCAGCCTGCTGCCCCCCGCCGCCGCCCCCCCCGCCGCTGGCCACCGCCGTCCGTCCCCCCGCCATCCATCGCCGTCTGCCCGCCGCCCCCCACGCCCATCACCGCCCCCATGCCCGTCGCCATCCTCCCCCACGTACGTCGCCATCCCCCGTCATCCGCCACCCCCTGCCACCACCGCCGCCACCACCGCCACCACCGCCCCCCGCCCCCCCACTCCCCCCGCCACCCCCTGCCCCTCACCTAAGGTGCCAAAAAACCTAGCACCGGCCCTGATTACACCATGTAATTGTTGCAGCAAGGATTTTGTATGCGCAATGTTGGAAACAACCTGAAGTACCTACAGAGCGAAATTTCTGTGAAAAGATAAGAGAAGGTATTGAAATTGACAGACTTTCCAGATATCTGAAAGGAGACTATGAAGAGACCACCAAAAGCAAATGGCAAGAATTAGTTAAATTACTAGTTAATTGATATGTTATTAGATCCTTATATGTATAATCTTTGTCTTTGACTTGATAGACTTAATGTAATTCCATGTGTTTTATTTTCTATCCTTTCCCCCCTTCCCCCCTTCCCTTTCCTCTTAAAACTAATAAAAATTTTCAAAAAAAGCTGAGAAGAAAAGTTTATGATTTTTTAAAAATAACACCTTGAACTTTTAATCTGCTGGATTTCTTCTTTGGATCAGTCCAAGCCAAGAGCAATGCCAGAAGTTGCTGTGTATTAAAAGACATCACCTCCTACCAACATTGCTGCATTTCATCTAGTGCTATCTCCTGAAATTACTCAAGGTTTTAAATAGTCCAAGCACTTATTTCTGGATGTGAGTAAGAAGTAGAGATGGGCACGAAACGAACAATTTTTCGTTTCCATTTTCGTTTTTTCATTTTGTTACGCAATGAAACGACAAACAAATTTTGTCTCCAAAATGAAACGAAACAAACAGAAACACCGGAAATTTTGTCGTGCGTTTCGTTTCCGTTACTGCAATACAGTGAACTGCTTTAAATGCTAAAAAAAAAAAATCACAAAAAATTGAAATAAATGGTAACGAAACGGTAACAAACGAATGAAAACGAAGACGATTTTTTTTTGCAAAAATTCACGAAAAACGGAAATGAACCGAAACAGACCCTCCAAATGACAAACAACAAACAAAACATCGTTTTTTTTATTCATTGCTCATCTCTAGTAAGAAGCTCACATAAGAGCTGACCTTTAGTAGTACATGTTCATTTTTCTATCATTATCATACCTGTTTTGGATTTGAAAACAGGGGAAATTTTTCGACACCTGCCGCAAGCCATCCCATCACCACAACCAGGCTCTAGTATATCTCAAATTTTAAGATAGGTGTACAAGAAATCTAAAATAACAACTTATAAACCACTTACTAACTACAATTGGGTGATCAGAATCGGATACTTTTGTTGACATTGAAATGCTATAAACATTCTTATGTTATAATACATTCTAAATGAAAATGCTAAAAAGGGTATATGAAGCACATTTATTAATTTTACATTTTAGCTCATTTAATAGTCAACACATTACATATTTACTATTTATTTTACATTGCTTGTCTTAAGTTAAACATTTACATTTTATTTTCATTACACATTTTCTTTTAATTTATCATGTTCACTCAGGTGGCTCTCTGGCATTCATTAATGACTTACCGGTATTATGCAAATTTGTTGCAGACTTTGCATCCTTTAGCACTTTTAATGGAAGGAGTTTATTTGTGGGCTGGGCCAGAGTGCTTGATTTTACATGAAAGTAAAGCACGGACAGTGCTGTTGTCTAATGACATTCTATTCTCTCTAACAATCTTTCTCACGATACTAAGCACCCTTTCAGAATAGGCATTGCTGTGGAGAATGCAGAGTAAAGCCTTCATTATTCTTGGCAGCTCACTGAACCCCCCACCCTTCCCTAGCAGGCCCCAGAACCTGTCAATTTTGTCTTCTTGGGGGAGTTGCTTGCTATCTGTATGTAAGTACGTAAAGAAACCTGATGTGATACAAATTCAACAGGCAGCCATAACTAAATTCTGCTTTTCTCCTTCCAGGGCTTACAATGTTCTTATGCCCATATTAAACATGCTATAATCTTTTATTCTTTCAGTCACAAATAGAGATGGGCACGAAACGAGCCTTTTTTCATTACCGTTCTCTGTTATTCGTTCCGTTACGTAACGGTACGAATAACGACCGTTGCGATGGGGCAGGCTCGAACCGAACAGAACCAAGAACATTTTCTTCGGTTCTGTTAGTTTCCGTTATTGCCGTCGCGCCGCTCGTGCGATGAATAATGGAGCCGTGGAGGGTGGCAAGAGGGGGCTGGGCCTGGCGGAGCCTCTTTGCCCCCTCCCCGCAGGAGCCGATGACGCAGTACTTTGCTAGTCTCGCAAGAAGAGGCAGGATCCGAGCCCTTGTGGGCTGGGATCCGGGATTTCGGCCACTTGGCGAAGTGGCAATGGTGCAGCCGGCTTGGAAGCTGGAGCGGAGGGTGTCAGGGGAGCTCAAGGGGGGAGTGCAGCACCACAAGCTCACATCCCCCACACGACAGCCTTCTTTCCCGGGTGTTAGTTTCCGTTATTGGGGGGGGTGCTCGGGCAGCAGTCTGCTGGGGGTGGCGGAGGGGCCTGGGGGCGGAGGCCTCTTTGTTCCCAGGGAGAAGGGGACCAGTTAGGGTGGCGCTGCGCGGGGCTCCGGAGGTAGTGACCCGACAGGGGTGGCAGATGGCACGGCATATCGGTCCTTGGGGAGGGGACCCAATTGAGGGCGGTGCTTGGCGGTGCTCCGGAAGTGGCAGCCTGTTGGGGGTCGTGACTGGAGCAGTGCCCGGCTCCAGGAGTCGCTGATTGGATGTTCCCACGGTTTTGAAAATCCGCAACCGTTCTGATTAGAGATGGGCACTAAACGAGCATTTTTTCATTACCGTTCTCCGTTATTCATTCCGTTACGTAATGGTACGAATAACGACCGTTGCGATGGGGCAGGCTCGAACCGAACAGAACCAAGAAAATTTTCTTCGCTTCTGTTAGTTTCCGTTATTGCCGTCGCGCTGCTCGTGCAATGAATAATGGAGCAGTGGAGGGTGGCAAGAGGGGGCTGGGCCTGGCGGAGCCTCTTTGCCCCCCTCCCCGCCAGTCTCGCAAGAAGAGGCAGGATCCGAGCCCTTGTGGGCATTTCGTGCCCATCTCTCACAAACATATGTCCACTTCATCTGTTGTTTCTCTGTAATAAAATGTCTCAGTCTCTGAGCATAAGCAGAGTTCGAATGAGATAGCCTTTGTCTAGGCAGAGGAGGCTCAATTCCTACCCCCTCCTTCTTAGTCAAAGAGGGGACTTCACTCCCCCATCCCTTCTCGGGTTGTTCCTTTTGTCACATAGACAGGCTAAACAATAGCCCTTCTCTGGCAGAGGCAGCCAGAGAGCTGCACTTCTAAAGCTGTTTTCCAGGTTTTGGGAGCTAATCTTTACAACAAATAAAGAGCCTGCCTGGTGGGTACCGGATGTTTAAAAAATACGGGACATTTCCGGGAAAATAATAATCTGGGAAGACGCCGGGGAAGAGGGGTAAAAAACAGGAGTTTCCCAGGCAATACGGGAAACTTGTCAGGTATGATCATTATCTCTGCTTTGAGATTTTTTTGATGCTGCGTAAGTTTAAGTGGCCAAGTTAATAAATAGAGAAATAACTCACAAATCTGGTTTTCTGCATCTGAATCTGCAGTCATTGTTATTTTGTAGTTTTGGTCAAAATGTAACGGAGCACAGATATAAGGCTGAGTGTCCTGGAGAGGGTGATTCACTATGCCATTCATGAACACTGGCCTTTAGCAAGTAATGCATGTGCATTCAAAAAATAAAATAAAAGAAGAAAAATCCAGCCCTAAGATTACTGTCTACATTTCACTCATTTATTATCATCCTTCTTTTGTGTGTATGGCAAGATTTATAAAACAGTTGATTAAAAGAATTTAAAAACAGCCTAAAACAAGCAGCAGGAAGACGTATTAGAAAATCTTTCAAAGTTAGAGTAGAATTGTTAGCCTCCCAGAGACCTCTTGGTAGTGAGGCGGCTAAAAAATCTTGTAAATAAATAGATATAGATAGATAGATAGATAGATAGATAGATAGATAGATAGATAGATAGATAGATAGATAGATAGATAGATAGATAGAGCCTTTTTCACACGACCCCTAAGATCCGCTGGCCACTTAAATTCGGACCAGAGATCTTGGGGGTTCGTTGCTCTTACTGTGTTCCCACCCCCTCCGCACTTCCTTGCTTCTGTCTGCGTGAGGGGAGGGAGAAAAAAAGAGAGGAAAAAATGCAGTCTCACCTCCGTCTGCAGGTCGAAGCCGCCCCGAGCCCCGTCGTCGTCCTGATTCCTGTCTCTTAAAGGGGCGGGGGGGGGGTGAAAAAAACAACAAACACAAGGCGAGGTTAGCCTGGCACTCACTCCTTTACATCCGCATCAGGGATTTTCACCCCTGGAGATCAGGTACCTGAAAAGTGTGCTGGGACGCGCTTAGGTGGGCGTGGTGGTCACACTTAATTTTCTGTAAACTCCGGAGCTGGTGGGGAAACAATTTTAAGCTCCGGAGCTGGGAGCCATTTGCCGCGGAGTTTAGGGGTCGTGTGAAAAGGCCCAAAGATAGATAGATAGATAGAATTTGAAGAAGGAGCAGAGAGGCAGAGGTTTAAAATGCAGAAATGGGATTGTATGGCCCTTTTTCAAGGGATGGAAGTTACGTCAAAGACCTTGCAAAAATTAATGGGAGGCAGCTGGGGTGTCTCAGAGTCCAAGGCAGTGAGCAGGGATGGCGGGATGAGGCCTCCTGTAACATACGGCCATTCGGTGGGTGGATGAGTCTCCCAAACTCTCTTACTCCAAATTAGGACATTGTTGCACTCAGGAGCAAACTAGAAACTTGAGGCATAAGCCTTCCAATGGGAAGCAGACAACACGGTTTTCTTTCATGCAATTTCTTCCAAGCCCCATCCCTGAGTGATCAAACTGACAAGGACAAACCCATGTTTACATCCCAGTCACGAAGGGCAAAACAAAACCGAGCAACATGGGGTGGGGTGAGGGGAAAAACGTGCCCTAGGACAAAACAGATGCTTTTCCCTTCTGTAAGGCAGCTCAGCTTCTAATGAGTTGTAATGAGGTATATTGCCTAGCTTGACCTGCAGGCCAGCATCTTGTGTGGTGCCTAGCAGCAGCAGCAGCTAAAGGGACTCGGAACCATCTTCCCTTGAGCTGAGTTGTGCCTGCATGGCAAACTGTGAAGGTCTCTGGTGAAGACCCTCCCTTGCCCAGGAGATGCTCCCCTCAGAAAAGGCATTGGGAGAAGGACAGCAGTCCCTGATTGATCTGAACCAATATAGGAAATGGGGATGCAGGAAGGGGTGTTGGTGGAGTGGAGAAAGAGGAAGGAAAGGGGTCCTCATGGGGAGATCGGGGCCCCTCAGCCAGTAGCGAATACTTCCGATTAGAGATGGGCATGAAACGAAAATACAGCGGTACCGCGACTTACGAATTTAATCCGTTCCAAATGCATGATCTTAAGTCGAATTACTCTTAAGTCGGGGTACCTATCTAAAAATTGAAAAAATAAGTTAAAAATTCAAAAAATGAAAAAATATATATATTTGTAATTCGAGCAGACCATATCTTAAATTTGTAATGCGGCAGTTAAAATGCCAACAGTTTCCCATTCTTAAGTCAAATTGCTCTTAAGTCGAGCTGCTCTTAAGTCAGGGTACCACGGTATAGCGTTTTGTTAGTTTAGTCGTTTTGTTTAGTTACTAATGATTTTTAAAGAATTTTTGCGATTAAACAAAATGCTTACTTAATGGCTCCCCTGGGTCCTAGAGGCACCAAAATCACAGGGTAGTTTCTTTGGACTATTCCCTGTAAGCCCCCTAAATTTGGAGAGGTTTGGTATTCATGGAGCTGAGTTATTAAACTCCCAATGGGTTCCCCCAAGGAGAAAATCATTTGTAATTGAGTTGGGAAAGGCTGTTTAAAAGCTGTTGGTTAAAAAAAAAAACCACGTGGGCCTCAGTCCTTCCCCAAGGCTCTGGGGAGTCCAACAATCTTGGTCGAGAAGCACGAACAGAAGTCATTTTTGCATGTCCATACATGTTCCTTTTCACAGAGGATAAACTCTGCACAATTTCAGTGATCCACGCTATTTAGGACACCATTCCATCTGCAAACACACTCCTCTTTGGCTCCCAAAATCAAATGTACACGCTCCTTCTTACCTAATCATCACCACTATTCCCATTTATTGGCTTCTTTCCTTGAATTTATTTCTGTGCCCATGGTAAGGAGAGAGCAGGAGCTTTACACCAATCCCACCTACCCCAGCTGTAGTTCCACCATAGCTTCAAAGGCCAGCTCTTCCCCTCCATGTGAAAGTAATGGCCCCCCCGAGCTGGGCCCTTGCCTTTCAAAAACAAAAACATTTAGCAGGGCACGATGCCTCCTTACAAGATTAATGGGCTTCCAGATGAATCTGAGCGGGTTCATTAGATTAACTACAGATGCTTTTCCTTCTCCTTCTCCAGCGTCCAGGGACGTGGCATCCACCCATGAGGTTTGTACGTGCTTATCACGAGTTCTCTGGTGGTTAAAAGTGCCTGAGCTCTTGATTGTGCCTTGCAGCCAAAACTCTGGTTTCTATTTGGATCCCATTGGCCGGGTTCAAGCACCATCATGTCAGCCCTGCTGCACTTTAGCTTCCAGACAGGCTTCTTACGGGACAGTGGCCTTGTGGAGCAAAACCGTTGAAAATGAGCCACTTCTGGAACATTGCACAGTCCTCACCATGGCCTATTGATGACCTCCAAAAGCTTCTGTCCTTCTAGGCTCAGCTTTGATCTTGCAAAACCCAGACTATGGCTTCCTTTTGTTGAGTCTACGCATCTCATCTTTGGCTTTCCTCTTTCTCTGTTCCATTCAGTGTTTCTTAATATTATTGGCCTTTCCCATGAGTCTTTTGCTTTCTTGTGAAGTGCCCAAAATGGGACAACCTCTCTTTGGACATTAGTTCTAGAGAGAGTTCAGGCTTGGTTTGATCGAGTACTCACTTGATTGGCTCTTTGATGACCCAGTAGAGATGGGCACAAAACGAGCAATTTTTCGTTTTTGTTTTTGTTTTTTCGTTTTGTTAAGTAACGAAACGAAAAAACAAATTTTGTCTCCAAAATGAAACGAAACAAACCGAAACAACAGAAATTTTGTCGTGCATTTCGTTTTCGTTGCGGCAAATACATTGAACTGTAATGAATGCTAACGAAACAGCAATTTTTTGTTTTCATTTTTGTTTTTTCGTTTCGTTACATAACGAAACGAAAATGAAATTTTTTGCAAAAAATTCACAAAAAACGAAAACGAACTGAAACGGACCCCCTAAACGACAAACGAAACACCATTTTTTTGAGTCGTGCCCATCTCTATGACCCAGTATGAAATATGTGGGAATAACCTCGTACTGGTGATCTTGGCCTCGGTCTTCTTTTTCCTTGAGAACCTTTTCTATGGATTCCAGAGCTTCCCTGAGAACCCTCAGTCTCCTTAACTTTTGGTTGGGTTGAAGCGCCAACACTGAAGGATCTCCCATATGTCTGTGGAGATTCTCAGTCATCCAGGAGATGGTTCGGTTCGTTCTTTTTTGGGCCCACCCTTGGTTTGGTTCAGTTTGGGTTCATACAATTTTTTTTTAAAAATCGTACAAACCTGAACCGAGCCGAACGGTTCGAGTCCGACTTACCAGTGGCAGCAGCAGCGATCCTGGCGGCTGCAGCGTGGCAGGGGCTTTTGAGGCACTGGCTTGGGGTCAATGCCAACAAGCTGGCCGGGGGAACACTTCCAGAGCTGGCCGGCCTGGGAGGGTTCCACACAGGAGCACGGGTGCCCTCCCGCCCGGCCCGTCTTTTGCTTTTTGAGGCTCCCATATGGCTTGTGTCTTCGGGAGGGGGGAAGATTTAAAAAGCCCGCTCCCCCCCCCACCCATGGGATGGGGGGAAGAGCGGGCTTTTTAAATCTCCCCCCACCCTGTGCCCATCAGCTGTTTGGCACTGGCTTCGGGCCAGCGCAGATCAGCTGCTAGGAGCTTGAAGGAAATCTTTCCCATAAGAATGCATTGCTAATGCATTCCTATGGGAAAACAAAAATGAAGCAGAATGAAGTGGAAATTTCCACGCTGTTTCATTTCGTTTTTATGTGATGGGTCAGTTCATTATTCGTTTCGTTCCCTAATGAAATGTATAATGAATAACGAAACGAATAATAAATTCATTTCGTGCCCATCTCTAAATTGTAGTTTTTATGTATTGGGTATGAATGCTGTCAGGTGAGAGAGTGTAGGGCTGTGTGTGTGTTTGGTTTTATGTCAGTTTTAAATGAGTACAAGTGATGTTCTGCGTGTGAATGCAGGAGTATGTGTATGGATGTTTTGTTCTTAAATGGTAGATTTTATGTCTTGGATTTTATACTGGGGTGTGTGAATGAGCTGACTGGATGGCACTTTTTAATTTCATTGTACTGGTATTTCATCCAATGACAATAAATTCTATTCTATTCTATTCCCGCGAATGGAGGCCTGCCCCACGTCAAGGAAGGCTCGTGGCCACCCTCACTTCAGGCAGCGTGTGTACACATTGCAAATCTAAGCTCTGGGCTTAGAACGTTCAATGCAGCGGCCTTCCCTCACCACACGGTTTGTGACTGTCCACTCGGAGCACCTCTGCCTTTCAAACAGCATGGATGGATCTCAGCAGCAGCAGCAGCAGCAGCAGCAGCAGCGATGAGCTAGCAAATCGCCGAAGCCAAGGTTCCTGCTGGCTGCCCTGCTCCAAAGTGCTTTCAGATTCCACAGAAAACAATTTGCAAGATTGGGGTGGGGATGGTTTGGAAAGGAGGCCTCACTTTATAAATCATTCCCCTGTTTCAGGCGAACCGTCTGACAGCGGCAGGGAGCAGAACAAGAACCAACTCCTTTGTGGCGGCAAGAACAGAGCCTTTGAGATTGTCTGTGCCATGCAACCCATGATTTGAGCAAGGAGTTGAGATTAGATGCAGTCTCAGGGCCCCGAGGTCAACGGTCGGGCCTTTCACCAGAAGTCTCTCTCTCTTACCATGATAAAACTAATGTATGGGGCTTCGGATCAGTGTGTGAACGTGTGAACGGAATGAGGGCGTTTGAGCATTCCCAGGGAACCAAGAGACCAAGCGTATGGACGCTCACAGGATGAAATCATACAATCATAGAATCCTAGAGTTGGAAGAGACCTTAAGGGCCATCTAGTCCAACCCCCTGCCATGCAGGAACCCCATCACAATATTTCCGACAGATGGCCATCCAGCCTCTGCTTAAAAACCACCAAAGAAGGAGACTCCACCACCCTCCTTTGGGGCAGCATATTATTCCACTGCTGGACAGCTCTAACCGTCAGGAAGTTCTTCCTAATGTTCACATGGAATCTCTTTTCCTGTAGTTTGAAACCATTGCGCTGAGTCCTAGTCTCTGAAGCCATGGAAAACAAACCTGTTCCCTCTTCAATGTGACATCCTTTCAAATATTTAAACATGGCTATCATATCCCCTCTCAGCCTTCTTTTTGAAAGGCAAACATTCCCAGTTCCCTAAGCCATTTCTCGTAAGACATTTCTTCCAGACCATCAGCCATCCTGGTCGCCCTCCTCTGCACCCACTCGAGGTTGTCAACCTTCTTTTTAAATTGAGGTGCACAGAACTGGACACAGTACTCCAGGCGGGGTCTTCTGACCACAGCAGAATAGAGTGGTACTATCACTTCCCTTGATCTAGACACTATGGTTCTGTTGATGCAACCAGGAATTGCATTGGCTTTCTTGGCCGCTGCATCAGACTGCTGACTCATGTTCAATTTGTGGTCCACCAAGACTCCCAGATCCCTCCAGCCAAGTATCTCCCATCCTATATCTGTGCAATTTTTTTAACCTAGCTGCTGCACCCTACATTTCTCTCCATTGAAACTCATTCTATTTGATATCATCTGCAAATTTAATCAGTTCTATTCCTTCCTCCAAGTCATTAATAAAGATATTGAATAGCACCGTACCCAGAACAGAACCGTGGGACACCCCACTGGAGCAGTAGGCCCCACAGACCTTTCTTGAAAAAGCCAGCACTTGGGAGTAGAGATGGGCACGACTTAGCGGTATTCCCGTTTCCGTTTCCGTTACTCGTATCCGTTACTCTACGGAAACGGAAACGGGAATTACTCCGCCAGACTTCGAGCTCGAACCGACGAACGAACAATTTGGTCTGATTTGTCATGCTCGTTACTTGCATCGCGCAATGCCAAGCGGCACAGAAAAAAAGTTTTTAAAAGTTAAAAAAAAAACCGATTCCCGGCCCTAAAAGTAGGCGAAAACTGTCTGAGGGCACCTACCAGGCCAGAAGGGTGTTTTATTTGGGGGGGGGGGGGTTCCCCGCCCCCCCTCTCCTTGGCTATTGCTACTGCTGCACTGCTGGTACCAGGCTGGGAGGGCGCATCCATTTGCCATGCGGTGGGGGGGGATCCAAAATGGCGACCGCAATATTTTTTTTGAAATCGTTGCCCAAAACCCCACCAAAGCACCACAGAAACATGCGGAAATTAGCTATTTTAAATGCTTGAATTTTTACAGTAGCAGCAGTGGGTTTTTCTTGCAAAAAAAGTCTCCGTTGATTTTATTTTATTTTATTTTATTTTTTTACACCTGCGCATTCGCAATGATGGGCTCGCCCATGGGAGTGGATGAAGAAAGGCTAAAACAATTGGGCCTCTTTAGTCTGGAAAAAAGGCGCTTGAGGGGGGATATGATTGAGACATACAAAATAATGCAGGGTATGAGTAAAGTGGATAGAGGGAAGCTCTTCTCCCTCTCTCAAAATACCAGAACTAGGGGACATACACTCAAATTGAGTGCTGGGAGAGTAAGAACTGACAAAAGAAAATATTTTTTCACCCAGTGCGTTGTAAGACTATGGAACTCCCTGCCACAGGATGTGGTGATGACATCTGGCCTGGATGCCTTCAAAAGGGGATTGGACAGATTCCTAGAGGAAAAGTCCATCACGGGTTACAAACCATGATGGAGATGTGTAATTTCTAGGCTTTAAACCAGGGTACTTCAAGGGCCAGATGCAGGGGAGTGGTATCAGGAGACAGATATCTAGTCTCATGCGCTCCCAAACGCATCTGGTGGGGCCGCTGTGAGATACAGGAAGCTGGACTAGATGGGCCTTTGGCCTGATCCAGCATGGCTCTTCTTATGTTCTTATGTTCTTATGACCATGCAAAGTTTTGGAGCCATTCCACCAATCACATGGCCAGGTTTTGCTGACTGTACCAGGCTGGGAGGGCGCATCCATTTGCCATGCGGTGGGGGGGATCCAAAATGGCGACCGCAATATTTTTTTTGAAATTGTTGCCCAAAACCCCACCAAAGCACCACAGAAACATGCGAAAATTAGCTATTTTAAATGCTTGAATTTTTACAGTAGCAGCAGTGGGTTTTTCTTGCAAAAAAAAAGTCTCCGTTGATTTTATTTTATTTTATTTTATTTTATTTTTTTACACCTGCACATTTGCAATGATGGGCTCTCCCATGGGAGTAGACCATGCAAATTTTCCACCAATCGCATGGCCACTTGGCCAGGTTGACCACAGAGACTTCTGGGATGTGCCAATCGGGCATAAACAGCCCACTAAACGTAGCCCAAACCCGAACCCTAAGCCTAACCCATACGCCAGTACACTGTCCTTCTAAGTGGGTCACAGAGGCACCCAGATGCACCCCAATACTCACCCTAACCTCACCCGTAACTAGCCTAACCCTAGCCGTTGCGCTAACGCGTCTTAACCCTAAGCCAGATCTACTTGCATTGCACTACATGCAAGTACGTGAGACACAGCGGGTGCAAAGAGTCTGCCAGTCCGTCACTTGTGGCTCTGGCTGACTCCTGCAGCTCCCTCCAGGAGCCCGCTACCCCCTCCCCAAACCAGTACTAACGACAATGAAAAAACGAAAAAACGAACGACTAATTTTTGCAAATTTTCGCGAAAAACGGAAACGAGCCGAAACGGAACCGGCCCGACTAACGACAACTCGAAAAAATTTTTTTTCCAAGTCGTGCCCATCTCTACTTGTGAGATTAAAAATCTTAAAATAAAATGGCATGAGATTACAAACAGAGAAAGAGAGTCACATTTGAATCAAGCAGTTGTCACCCCTGGAGATGGTTAACATCATAGATTCTCTGTCTTTGAAAGCTTGTGTGTATATGTGTGTGTTTGTGTGTTGCATCATTACAGTTGTGACCGACTCTTTGTGACCCCATGTCCATGGAGTTCTCTTGGCAGATATACTGGAGTGGTTTGCCAGTTCCTACTCCGGGGGCCTACAGCACCTGGTATTCCCTGGTGGTCTCCCATCCAAGCAAGGACTAACCAGGGCCGACCCTGCTTAAGCTTTCGAAATCAGGTGAGATCGGATGTACTCTTGATATATATGTGTGTGTGTGTGTGTGTGTGTGTGTGTGTGTTAGTTCCAGATGCTTTTTAGATTTTCATACCCACTTTTTTATCATGCTTTATACTGTAAATCACCCAGATTCCCCTCTGGGGAGATGGGCAGTGACAAATCTAAATAAAGAAATCCCCTGTCTCACCACCAGTGACAAGAGAAGCTTCCTAAAGCAGCATCCAGGAAGGGAGTGAGTGATGGATTTTAAAAGGGCTGATGGCCCTTTGGTTCCTTCTTAAAGGGGCAATGAAGGGACCCTGTTTTCCAGCAGACCACCCAGAATATTGTGCCCCCCCCTCCTCTGCACTCTTTTAGCCCAGTGAGAAGAATTAGGGTGTGCCCAGATGGCCAAAATGTTTAGGGCATTTTAAACTGGGCTGCTTTGAGGCACTGCATGTGATTTTGGGGGCAATATGTCTGCTCACGTGTAAGGATCGACCACACTACACCTCAGGCAGCCCTTTTTGGTGTCATCAACTAGGTCTCTTTCCCTTTAAAAGAGGGAAGCTTTCCCTTTCTCAAGACGATTAAAAGCATCATAAGCAAAAATTGGGGGAGCCTTTTCCTTCTTGCTCTTGAGAAACAGGAAACATTCCTTTTAAATCTTCCTTGCTCCTCACCTTTGAAGAGGAAGAGAGGGGGAGTCTTGTATTTCTTGTTAACATTTCTGCAAACTAACACAACAGGTGAGGGGTGTTTTGGGAAGCCGAAAGGACCAAAGAGGATTCAGTGACTTTGGTTGTTTCACATGACACAAGCCATAGTGCAGTTTTCGAAAAGGTGCTACAGTGACTTTTTAAAAACTGCACCTGGGCTTTTGTCCCAGAAAGCTAATGCTGGGAGGTTTACCATCTACTGGCAATGCCAGACTGGGTCTCGGCACATGGCATTATGTGCGTAAGGCCCTGGATCACTATGGCTGGTCAGAGGAGACAGTGCCGGGCTGGACAGAGAGGCGGTCTGTTTCCGATGTTCTTACTGTTCCTAGAAATCCCCTCCAAGCCTAGCATTACTGCCAGCATTGTTCACATCGGCAAATCACAGCCAGGTGTTGCCGGTTGTCAGCTGTTTGAGATCCATTTCTGCAATGCTTGGCAAACTATGCAGACCCTGGCTAGACCTAAATGAGACCAGTGGCTTCATAGTTAAAAGCAGAACTCCCTTGTGAGTTAAAGGGCATTTGTTTGAGATTTTCTGGCTGCACATATTAACTTGCTTTTACTTGTGGGTTAATCTTCGGGAGACCAGCCGATCACTCGTAACAAGGAAAGCAATATGGTCTGTGAAAACAGAGACAGCTTTCATGTAATGCCTTCTTTAGGGTCAGGTAACAATTTATTGCCTCCCAATTGCAAAACTGACCTCTACTGTGCTTCTGCCCTCACTGGCCATAACTGATCTGGCATCTGTGCAGCTGGATTGGTGAAAAAGCAAAAAACGTATTGGGAAACAAAATCTTTATTTAATACCAAGTAAAACTGTTTGTCAGAGTTTTGTGCTATTTGATCAGCCAGCAGAAGCAATACTTATTGAATAAATAGTTAGCCAGAGACAGAGTTTTCTTAAAACCAAACAGCTATATTACAAACTGTACAAAAATATATCACAGCATCTCAGAATTTATACATATACAAAGTTCAACAGCATAACAACATAACACATTGACAAAAATATATGGCAGAGAAACAAAGTGGGTGCCTTACTCACAGAAGGCCCAATGAACAATGATTTACTGAACATTTTTATACACATGTCTGTCCAATCATAAATGACATTACCTCATAGCTATTGCAAACTCTTTGCATCAGCCAAAATTCATTATGTTCATTCTTAACATCTGCACTCCATTAGAAAAAAACTATACATTGAGTCACTGTGACTTTGCACTTTTACAGACTCCATCTTTAAATCAATTAAATACATATTAAATATATACAGTCTAATCCTGTCTAATACATATATTCTGTCTAATACATATATTCACTAACTAATATCTGACAGGTGTTGTGTTTGGCTTTCTGGCTGAGTTCTGACAGTGAAACAAGCCATATGATCCAGGTGTTAAAAGAACCCAGGTGCAAATACAAGAGCCTGGTTTGAGTACTACTGTTACCCGGTCACTGAAAACTTAGAGTGTAAAAATGTTATGTAAATGCATTTTCTATGCTTAAGACTGTATTGCTTTATTTGTATTTTACTGTTTTTATTTTCTACACTGTCAAATTGGGGTCTATGTAAATGTGTCATTGCTGCCAACTGCCCAAAGCAGCCATCAACCAGATAGGTGGTATAATAAACAATGAATGAATGAATGAATGAATGAATGAATGAATGAATGAATCATCTGAGCCCTCCGGCACTCCTCCATTGTAGTTCAGTCCACATCTGATTTGCCTGTGAATGAATTTTGTACAGTACTTTCAAATTCCAGTCCTTGCTATCTGTCCCCGTGTGCCTTGGCCTGTCTTGCACTGAGGAGGTCGTTCCAGACTGAGGATGTAAATGGACTGGGTTATTCACCAGGAGGGCTAAACCACCACCACCACTACCACCACTGGGGTCTCAGGCAACGAGCTTCTTAGTAGCAGCTGAGGGCGCTTTTACACGACCCCTAAGATCCGCTGATCCCTTAAATTCGGACCAGAGATCTTAGCTGTTTGTCGCTCTTCCTGCGTCCCCACCCCTCCTCACTTCCTGGCTGCTGGCTGCGTGAGGGGAGGGAGAAAAAAAGGGACAAAAGAATGCAGGCTTACCTCAGGTGCCGGTGGACGCCGCCCCGTCGTTGTGATTCCTTCTCTTAAAGGGGCGGGAGGCAAAACAACAACAACAAAAAGAAGCGAGGAGAGCCTGGCACATCCACATCAAGATTTTTCACCCTCGGAGAGCAGGTACATGAAAAGTGCGCTGGGATGCGCTTAGGTGGGCGTGGTCGCACTTAATTTTCAGTAAACTCCGGAGCTGGTGGGTAAACAATTTTAAGCTCCGGAGCTGGGAGCCATTTGCGGCGGAGTTTAGGGGTCGTGTAAAAAGGCCCTAAGTTCAGACACTTTGCGGTTACCGCTTTGTCCAGTTCTTTGGGTACTTCTCAGTCAGAAAATGCAGCTGCTACCTCTGGGCTAGAAAGATGCTTCGGAACTTGGCAAGATTCATTGTCCTATTGAAAATTCTATTTTAAGGGGAAGTTGAAGCCAATTGGCCTTCAAAGCAGTAGCTTAGGTTTCAGTTGACCCTTTTAGGGCTGCGAGCATTGCTCTTGGGGGGCGGGGGGGGGCAAACCAGGACTGGGCTGGTGGGAAGCTGTCTTCAAATGGCAACCATGACACTTCAGGGGGTAAAGTGGCCATTTCAACAATCCCTAGGCAAGTCAAGAATATTTCACACCTCCACCAACAAGGCCATGGCTAGTGATTCCTACTGGGAAGGTTGTAAAGGTGGGCCATTGTCCACCTAAAGAACCTATTCAGGTCATTCTGAAAGTTGAGTCATGGCTACTGGACTTCTTTTTCTTGAGAGATAGAAATGTTTCGCTGCTCCTCCAAACAACTTCATCAGACTGGATCGCTGGATGAGCAGCGAAGCGTTTCTATCTCTCAAGAAAAAGAAGACCAGTATCCATGACTAAACTTCCAGATAAGCTCACCTGGATGATTGAGAATCTTCACAGACATATTCAGGTCATTGTTCATCTTATGAGCCCATTTTAGACCAGGGTGACATGAGGTCAAAGTGGACTATAAAACGGAGGACTTGCCACTAGCTTTCCTCAGAGGAAACTGTTTGGAAGAGCAGTGAAACATTTCATTCTTTCAAGAAAAGAAGTCCAGTCGCCATGACTCAACTTCCAGATAAGCTCACCTGGATGACTGAGAATCTTCACAGACATATTCAGGTCATTGTTCATCTTATGAGCCCATTTCAGACCAGGGTGACATGAGCTCAAAGTGGACTATAAAAATGGAGGACTCACCACTAGTTTTCCTCAGAGGAAGTTGTTTGGGTGAGCAGTGAAACATTTCATTCTTTCAAGAAAAGAAGTCCAATCGCCATGACTCAGCTTCCAGATAAACTCACCTGGATGACTGAGAATCTTCACAAACTTTTCTCCTTTATCTTCCTGCTTCTAGCAGGAAGTTTTCTATTAAAAATAAACTTTGTATAAGTAATGTGGCACATCAGCGATGCCCTAGGACATTCTAAAAATAAAACCCACTTCCTCGGCACTTCCACAGAGCTGCAAAGGAAGTGGCCAATTAGTCAATGTTAACCAAATGACTCTATTCTTTACTTCACCATATGGTGAATTCCCATCTGAAGGTAATTGAGTGTTGCATGGCTTGCTTTAGTTTATTTCCAGCAGTCATGCATGCTGGAAATGAACCAAACCAGTGCGACCTCACGGATACCAAAAAAGTCCCTGACAGGGGCCCAGAAAGGTGTGGGTAGGGACGATCTACAGATGACGGACTGGTTCACACCAGCAATTATGTCTTGTGGTTGCCAGAAAAAGGAAGGAACCAACGTGTTCCTGTAGTGGACCAAACAGCAGGTGAAATGCCCGTCAGATTGCACCCTAAACCAGAAAGCCAACAATTGCATGCCAGCCAAGGAACCAGATGGGATGGTTTTGGGTGGTGGTCAGGAGGGGACTTTGTAGGTTTGCTGCCTCTTGTCATCCCTGAACTTTATCATCCTGAAATTATGTCATTTTTTCGTGATGAAAACCAGGGATGTGGGCCCCAAGTCACAAGTCCAACGTTTTGATAACAAGCCCTAAGTTAAAGTCCCTATTAAAAATAAGCTTTCTCCATCAGAAAAAAATGGGAGGGATGGGTAGGTTTAAAGTCTAAAGTCCAAGTCATTGGGAGGAGAAATCCAAGTCCAAATCAAGTCATAGGTGCGAATTAAGTCCACTTAACAGATCCTGCGACTCGAGTCTCCATCCCTCATGAAAAGCTAACCCCTGCTTCTCCGACACAGCAATGGGGACAAAAGATCACCAGTGCCCCCCCCCTCTCTCTCTCTCTCTGTGTGTGTGTGTGTGTGTGTGTGTGTTCCCACTTTGATTTGCAGTTGAGAGCCATGTTAGCAAAACTAAGGCACAAGAGAAAGACAGGATCAGGATTTTGGGAAAGGAAGGAGAAGAAAAAGAAATGCATCTGAGCAGAGAATGAGGGAAACATCAGTGGGTGGAGGAGAAGAGCCTCATGGCGCAAGGGTTAAACTGCAGTCCTGCAGCCAAGACTCTGCTCACCTGGCTCAAGGTTGACTCAACCTTCCACCCTTCCAAGTAGAGATGGGCACGACCAGGAAAAATGACGTTTCGAGTTGTCATGTGTCGGAGCCGGCCCGTTTCTGCTCAATTCCGTTTGTCGCGAAATTTTTCAAAAAATTGTCGTTTCGTTTGTCGTTTGTCGTTAGTACTGGTTTAGGGGGGGTAGGGTAGCGGGCTCCTGGAGGCACCTCTCTGGGGTCGGTGCCTCCTCTGGCCCCCTACAAAGGGAAAAGGAAGGGTACATGACCGTGTAGCCATTGCGTGCCAAGTGGCACTGGCAGAGGCACCTCTCTTTTGGGTGCCTCTAGCTCACTAAGAAGGACAGCATACTGGCGTACAGAGTTTTTTGGAACTTTTGGACTGGTGAGTGAGGTGAGAGAAGAATGCCTCTGCTGGGCGCCCTCTGGCTCACTAAGAAGGACAGTGTACTTGCGTGTAGTGCAATGCGAGTACAGATCTGGCTTAGGGTTGGGGTTAGGGCAAGGGCTAGGCTTAGGGTCATTATGGGTAAGGTTAGGGTGAGTTAGTGGGCTGCACCTCTGGGTGCCTCTGACCCACTAAGAAGGACAGTGTACTGGCATATGGGTTAGGGCTAGGGCTAGGGCTAGGGCTAGGGTTATAGTGGGCTTTTTATGCCCGACTGGCACATCCCAGAAGTCTCAGTCAAAACCTGGCCAAGTGGCCATGCGATTGGTGGAATGGCTCCAAAAATTTGCATGGTCCCATCCCATGGCCAGCCGATCATTGCGCAGATGTAAAAAAATCAAAATCAAAATAAAATAAAATAAAATCAATGGAGACGTTTTATTGCAAGAAAAACCCACTGCTGCTACTGTAAAAATTCAAGCATTTAAAATAGCTAATTTTCGCATGTTTCTGTGGTGCTTTGGTGGGTTTTTGGACCACGATTTCAAAAAAAATATTGCGGTCGCCATTTTGGATCCCCCCCGCACCGCATGGCAAATG
This sequence comes from Phrynocephalus guinanensis, assembly GCA_037367245.1. Lineage (NCBI taxonomy): Eukaryota > Metazoa > Chordata > Lepidosauria > Squamata > Agamidae > Phrynocephalus > Phrynocephalus guinanensis. Next base: position 140,694,141 of record CM074735.1, read on the forward strand.
GAGATGACGAGACTGATGCCCCCCCAGCCTGGTACCAGCAGCCCAGGACAGGAGAGGGGGAGAGGCCGGGGACCCCCCCCCCAGAAACCACACCTCTGGTAGGTGCCCTCAGACAGGCATATTTTCGCCTGCTTTTTTGGCCGGAAATCGGGATTTTTTTTTATTTTTTAAACTTTTTTTCTGTGCCGCTTGGCATCGCCTGATCGCCGTGCGATGTCATGAACGACAACGACAAATCAGACCCAATTTATCGTTTATCGGTTCGAGTTCGAGTTCTGACGGCTTAATTGTCGTTTCCGTTTCCGTTGCGTAACGGAAACGAGGAACGAAAATGGAAACGAGAATTTCGCCAAGTCGTGCCCATCTCTACTTCCAAGGTCTGATAAATGAGTACCCAGCTCTTTTTTTGGGGGGGGGGGGACAATGTGTAGCCTGAATAATTACAGTACTCCCCCCATATATAAGACTATATTTTGGTCTAACATTGTTTGATTGAAAATTGAGGGTCATCTTATACACGGGTTGGAAAAGTGGAGGTCGTCTTATACATGGGAGCGTTTTATAGACGGGGGAACTACAGGTAAATTGTAAGCTGCCCAGAGAGTGCTTTAAGTGCTGTGGGACGATATATAACTAGCACGCTTTGCCAATGAATTGCCAGTGCTTTAAACGCCAGGGAAATGGCTAAGGAGAGAGGCTGAGCATGCAGCTCTATCTAGAAGGCCATGTTGCCCCCTATGAGCCTTCTTGCTGCTTCAGATCCTCAAAGAACGCCCTCCTTTCAGTCCCTCTGCCAAATTAGATGCATTGGGCAGAGATATACAGGAGAACCTAAGAACCTACGAAGAGCCATGCTGGATCAGGCCAAGAAGGGCCCATCTGGTCCAGCTTCCTGTATCTCACAGTGACCCCACCAGATGCCGTTTGGGAGCGCACGAGACAACTAGATCTCTGTCTCCTGATACCACTCCCCCCTGCATCTGGGAGAAGGCCTCCTTGGTGGCACGAATCGTTTGCCCGCGGCTTGGCTTTTAAAGTTCTGAATCCAATTAGAAAGACTTTTTTCCCTAGGGGCACCCCGTTTGGAGCTTAATATCTCAGCCCCCTGCCCCCGAAACCTTTCCAAATTGGGGGGGGGGGGGCTTACAGGAAAGAGTTTGAGGAAGCTTCCCTGCCATTTCCTCTAGGATGAAGTGTTTCATTCTAGAGGGGGAATGGCATTTCATTACGAAATGAAATGAAACACTTCCTACCATTTCGTTACCTAACAAAGTAAATTGTTACTTAACGAAATGACGAAACAATGTTTTGTTTTTCACTTCGTGCCCATCTCTAGTTGGCAGCATCTTCTCCTGTCTTCTCTCACAGATGGCTTGTGCCTTTATTGTTTGCATTTTATCACTTCCACGGAGGGGACCAGCGAGGGTCCAGCAGCACCCTAGCAAAATCCTTCTGTTTCGTTCCCCGTGGCGGTGGCTGCCGTTCAAGCACTGCAAGCCCTGTTCAGGCGCTGTCAGCATATTTTGCCTTGGCGTTTCCCTTCCCCTTCCCATGACCGATCTCTTGGACAGCTGTGCAGACACCCCGAGAGTTGTGCTGCTGAATAAATGCTCAGATATCAAAGCAAAGAGTGATTGGAAACCAAAATATCACCAAGCTGACCATCCCGGTCCGGTTTCATTGCCAGGTTATGATGGTGAACTCTGCTGACACACACACGCAGGGCAGTGCACACTAGCATTCCACACACACACACACAGACAGACAGACACACAGTCCAATTTAGATTGGGTCCAAGCCTCACGCAATCAAAATAAATACAGGGTTATCAGAGAAACGTCTCCATTTGTCGGGCTCTGTGCTCCGACCTGGAGCCGAGCGATGCCCAGAGAAGCTGCTTTCCACCAGGAATAATAGCAGGTTGGGGTGATGAAGAATGATTGTTTCTGGCAGGGGCAGCTGGTGCTCATGGGGTGTGTGTGTTGGTGAATCGGGCCCCTCAGAGCCTGAGGCAGCAACATTTAGGACTGCTAAAGAGCCTTTGCTCTTTTTTGAGTCTGTCTCGTGGCCCCCGTTGGTTGGGAGGGTTGGTGAGGGTTAAGTGGGTCTGTGGCTCCAATGTTAGGGTCATGCCAGCTGGCAGGGCCTCTTGGAGGTATCAAAAGGGACTCCAGGGTTTTAAAAAAAATGGTGGGACCATCCATCCCTTTATTGCATCCAGATAGAATTTAGTAGGACCTACCTTCTCCTCTACCTTACAGTCATAAAAGGGCAATGAGAAGAGAGAGGGAATCCAATGGACCAAGGGAAGAATATGACTGCGGGTCTTCAAGGCAGAGAGGTTGTGCTGAGTGAAGCCACCCAGGGAGAACGAAACAGCAGAAAAAGGAGAAAGAAAGGCTGATATTTCATGTCCATCTCATTGCTGTTCGCGGTCCCGCTTGGGACCAGTACAAAGTAATCTAACCACACGTCCATTGCGGGACGAGGGGAGTTTGTCCCGATCACACCACCTGAACTGCGATTTAAGCGGGATGAGAGATTCCCCTCCCTGGCCTCGGGAATCTGTTCATCACGCTTCTCATTCCGAGACGAGTGCCCATGAGGTAAGGCTCATCACGCAACATGCCATTCTCCACCTAGTGGCAGGAGTGCGTAGTGCCATTTGCCAGTACATTCCCTATGGAGTCAGCAACGCAGTGCAGAGAGATTAAAAGACAAATGTCTCGAACTTAGCTCCGTAACGCATTAAAGGCAAGGCTTCGGAGAGTCGAAACATCGAAAAATGGAAGATCGGGCCAAAAAAAAACCTAACGGAGAACAAAGGCATGGAATTTCACATCTCATCACCGAACGAGGATGTGCGGTAACAGTCATGCCGGTATCATCCATCACGCCCGTGCGTACACGATAACAGGGACAGAACTGGAAGAAGACCACGTGACCGCAACCAACATCAACACGCAACGATGAGAATGGACGTGAAGTAACTGTCAAAGAGAGTGATTGAGATGGGAGATGATCCACCGTCAGCTCTTGGTCATCCTGGCCCAGCTCCAAACCCTTCAGCTTTGTGAACAGATCTAACAGCCAGGTGACAAACATTTCAGCATCGAGAACAGGCCTCAACAGACTGCAAACTGCCAAACAAGAGAGAGGGGGGAAGCATTGAGCAGAGAGGCGGGGCTCCCTTTGATTTCAGAGGCCAGGGAGGAGCGATTGGTTAGTGCCAGATGGATTGACAGTCACCCCAGCCCAGAGAGGTTCCTCCCAGCCAAACCTGCTAAAGGCAACATGTGAAGTTCCAAAACAACAACAACAACAACAACAACAAAACCACCTCCAACAGAAATTCCCTTTGTGTCCTATCATCCCAGTTTAATGAACCCCGTTCTTCCAAGGAACTTACTGCTAGATGGAAGTACTGGATGGAAGAGGACAACTTGAGAATATCTGGGGCAATCAGAGGTGACTACAACTGTTCAGAGTAGCCTTGAAGTTACATCTGCTTGGCTTAACTCCAGCATTTTGCACCGACATTTGATTTGCCTAATTTTCATTTGATCTGTTTGTATCTCGGTGGCGGCGGCGGCGGTGGTGGATTTCATCTTAGCACTTCCAGAGCTTCCCATTCATTCCTTGTCCCCAATTCTGGTTCTTTAACAGAATATGTAAACAGACCATTCACTGGGATAGCTACGCACCACCATCACCACTGGGATCTCAGGCAGCAAGCTGCTCAGCGTTTGAACATCAGGAAGAACGTCCTGACGGTTAGAGCTGTTCGGCAGTGGAAGATGCTGCCCCAAAGGAGGGTGGTGGAGTCTCCTTCTTTGGAGGTTTTTCAGCAGAGGCTGGGTGGCCATATGCCGTGGGTCCTGTGATGGGGGTTCCTGCATGGCAGGGGGTTGGACTGGATGGCCCTTGAGGTCTCTTCCAACTCCATGATTCTATGATTCCATGATGGCTCAGCGGTTGAGGCATCTTGCTGGGGAATCAGAGGTTGGGAGTCTGAGTCCCCATTTGACTGAAGATGGACTCAGTGACCCCGAGGGTCCCTTGCTGACCCTGTGGTTCTACAATGATGGCAAGTCCAGTTCTCCTTCCTGCCTTTTTCCTCCTGCCCTCCTTCATTAGGAGGAAGATGAAAGGAAGATGGGGGGGGGGGGAAACCCTGATAAACAGGAGGAAAGGAAAGGCCGACTGGAGGGGAGAGACGGATCCCGCCTGAGGCAGCAAAAACACTGAGGTCAGCCTGGGGGAGTCGGGGCCGCGGCCCTGCAACCGCCCATCTTTCAGCTTGGCAGCTGTGGGCCACCGCCTTCCCTGCCCCTTGATCCTCCGGGGCAATTAGTCTGAAGAGTAAACGATGTGTTCCGCTGCAAAAGTATATACTTTTCACCACTTGGCAGGCTGGCCCTTGGCTTCTTCATACGCTCCGGGCCAGCTGGGCTGCTCCAGGGAGAGTTTATTTCAGGTAATGCGCAAGATCAGCAACAACCCAAATGAATAGGTTGCACAAAAGAGCCCGTGTGAAGAGGGGGAGAGGGAGGGGGAAATGCCCAGATGCAGGCATGCGCGCACGCACAGAGACGGAGACACCCTCGCACTCTCTGGTATGCCTCTTTCTTTTCCCGATGACCCCAGTTCCAAAGACGGGAAGAACAATCATGAATGGCAGGACATTTCTCTCCCCCTCCCCTTCAAAATTATATTTCTAGCAAGCAACTGACTCAAATGCAAGGCCTCGAGGGAGCTGTTGAGAAAGCATGTGCCGACTTCTATCATTGCTTTTCTAGATGGGATCCAGACCACAAAACTCTGGAACGTGCTCCAGATGGGGAATTTTAACAATAGGAGCAGGCGTAAGCCGAATGCCTGGATCCCAAGACAAGAAAGGATTTGCCTTCCGTATGGCTCGTCCCCTGTTTGTGCGTCACCGTCCAGGGTTCTTCATTGCCTGCATCATCAGCAGGTGGGCTCTATGTCCCTTTCGGTCCCTTCCAGCCCCTTATTTATTTATTATTTGCATTTATATCCCACTCCCATTTCCCAAAGGGAACTCGGGGCAGTTCACACAAAGGTTAAAACAAACATCAGTAAAAACAATATAAAATGGCACGGGCAGGAGGCAAAAACTGGGCGATCATAAATTGGAAGAAAAAGGAAAAAAAAACAGAAGAAGAAAGCCTGGTGCCACATTAGCGATCGCCGAAGGCATCTCTGAACAGCCAGGTTTTAAGGGCCTTCCGAAAGGATGCCAGTGTGGGAGCCTGGCGTATCTCACTGGGTCGCTTGTTCCAAAGAGATGGTCCGGCCACTGAGAAGGCCTGTTCCCAAGTTGCTACTCTATGGGCCTCCCTGGGGGTGGCCACCCGGAGAGAGAAAGCCATTGAGGACCGAGTGGGTCAGGCCAGCTCTGATCATAGGGAGATACGCTCTGCCATATAGTCAGGACCCAGGCCATGGAGAGTTTTGTAAACCCTTCCCGTCCTGGGATTGCTGGGCCATTACAAAGCTTTGGAGCATGGCTGCCGGTGGGAACAGACCGATCTGGTGATCTGAGAAAATCATCCTCACCAGAAAATCATCCTGAAAGCCAGAGCCACAGTTGTGTGTGTGTGTGTGTGTGTGTGTGTGTGTGTGTGTGTGTGTGTGTGTGTGTGTGTGTGTGTGTGTGTGTGTGTGTGTGTGTGTGTGTGTGTGTGTTTTAAGTGGGATGGAAGGTGGGATGCCAAGGTGGCCAGAGAGAGAGAAGGGATTCTGCAGGAGAAACCAGGTTGTTTCCTGATCCTAACTTTTTGGAGGGTTTCTGCATATTTCCATTTTTTTTACTACAAATATATATATATATATATTTGCTGGGTGTTTCTAAATTTCTTTTAAGAATGGAGGAAAATAACCTGGAACTCCCCCTGACCCAGTTGACTGCTACCAACATTTAGCTGTTTTCCACCGTAGTTCAGTGTTAAAAGAGTTAGTTTAGTGTTATAAGAGAAGGCAAACAGAACAGGCCACATTTGTTAGGTTAAATCTAAACAGAGTTGCCACTCAAATATATGTAGAGTTGATGCCCTTATCTTGTGCTTTATTTTTGGGGCGTGGGGGTGGGGGTGGGGGTGTCTTCCACCTTAGCTCCAACATGCTGCCATTCACCTTTTTAAAAGTGTCACTTACTTATGCTGTGGAAGCACAGATGCTTGTGATGATGCCTAGGGGCAGGGAACCAGTTCTCATGAAGTCCAGGAGGCTAAAAACTGTTTTCAGGGGACTCTTGTGGACATATGAACAATTGCTTTCTGAAGACACACCCTTGGATCATAACTCAGAAGGATGCCCCCTCCTCAGAGCGACAGAATATAATATGGACCTCTCCTCCCCCGCCAAATTTGTTTTACTGTTATAATATTTGTTATCCCTTTAAATGAGACGTGTGTTTTACAGCCTCCATCTTGCACCTTCTCAAACCTTATGGAAGTTTACTGTAAAATCTTCATCTTACAGCCGAAACAAATATTTACGGAAGTTCCAAGATCCCAGGGTGTTTCTGAGTGGGGCCTCCATATCCCCCAAAAGAGTCTTTCAACAGCTCCCCTTCTGTCTTCTTTTAAAAGGCCACGTTGAATGATGCAGCCAGATAAGTTTTAGATCCCAAGCTTAGCAGATCCTGAATGTTGGTTGGACGCTGTCTGGCGAAGCCTCATTACCCGAGAAGATTGTGAAGAGCTCCAGAAGGATCTCTCCAAACTGGGGGAATGGGCTGAGAAATGGCAAATGCGTTTTAATGTAACCAAATGTAAAGTAATGCATATTGGGGCAAAAAATCAAAACTTCATCTATCAACTCATGGGCTCTGAGTTATCCGTGACAGATCAGGAAAGAGATCTTGGTGTGTTGGTGGACAGCTCCATGAAGGTGTCTACCCAATGTGTGGCAGCGGTGAAGAAGGCCAATTCCATGCTAGGGATTATCAAAAAGGGGATTGAAAATAAAACAGCCAACATTATAATGCCATTATACAAAACAATAGTAAGGCCGCACCTGGAGTATTGTGTACAATTCTGGTCACCGCATCTCAAGCAAGACATAGTGGAACTGGAAAAGGTGCAGAAGAGAGCAACTAAAATGATTACTGGGCTGGGGCACCTCCCTTATGAAGAAAGGCTAAAACATTTGGGCCTCTTTAGTCTGGAAAAAAGGCGATTGAGGGGGGATATGATTGAGACATACAAAATAATGCAGGGTATGAGTAAAGTGGATAGAGGGAAGCTCTTCTCCCTCTCCCAAAATACCAGAACTAGGGGACATACACTCAAATTGAGGGCTGGGAGAGTAAGAACTGACAAAAGAAAATATTTTTTCACCCAGCGCGTTGTAAGTCTATGGAACTCCCTGCCACACAATGTGGTGATGGCATCTGACCTGGATGCCTTCAAAAGGGGATTGGACAGATTCCTGGAGGAAAAGTCCATCACAGGTTACAAACCATGATGGAGATGTGTAACCTCCAGGGTTTAAACCAGGGTACTTCAAGGGCCAGATGCAGGAGAGTGGTATCAGGAGACAGATATCTAGTCTCATGCACTCCCAAACACATCTGGTGGGGCCGCTGTGAGATACAGGAAGCTGGACTAGATGGGCCTTTGGCCTGATCCAGCATGGCTCTTCTTATCTCCTTATGTTCTTATGTACCCCTGTGGTAAAACACTGAAATAATGTTTTATTTCTTTTCTGTCCACTCTGCTGTTCCCATTACGATCTACAGCACAAAGTCGCTACTAACAAGCATAACAGAATTTTTTACTTACAAACTCAATACAAGACAGAAAACGTACACCAGGCCCGAGAAGTATTGCCCTTTCTTTTAAAACAAAAAATCACTTAAATGGCAATAACAGTCTGAACCAGAGTTTCAAAACAAACAAACAAAAAGCACCTCAAAAGGGAGCCGCGTGGTCATTGTGCAATACAAATGTAGACACATGGGAGACCTTTATAGGCCACTGAAAGAGCAAACCATTAATGCAAGCTTTAGTGGATTAAAAATGCCATTGTCAACACACACCTGTAACTCATGGGCAGCACCGAAGAACCGCAAGTGATCGTCCCCCAGATGCACGGCCAAAGTTGCAAGGTGATTTTAAAGCCGGTGCCCTCCCTGTGGTTGGAACTTTCCACTTAGTACTTATAGAGACCGAGGCAGTCTGTTACTCTCGGCTGAAGCCTCCCCCTCCTCCTCGCACATCACCTTCTTTTGGAACAAAAGCTTCCTTTCTGGCTGAGGCCCAGGAAAAAGACCTGCATCGAAACACTGGGATCAAATGTTGGCTGACTCACCAGGGAGAACACAATTGAAACCCAGTTAGAGCCAATTAAAGAGGTTACCTGGTGAGGGTGTAAGCAGATGTCATTCCCAGCCCAGCCTGGATGTGTAGCCACATCGTCCGACTTGGTTGAAGCAGAGTTCTCAGGGGCGGGTTTTCATGGGGTCTCCAGAGTTGCAGAAACAAAATAAAACAAACAAAACACACACACTAGGGATGAGCAGGAAATGAAAAACAAAATGCTATTTCATCATTTCACTATGTAACAAAACAAAACAAAATGAGGAAGCGGCATTTCGTTATAGACGAAACGAAATGGTTGCTTTTCCATTGAAATGAACTTTTTTGTTCCATCGTTTTCTGGCTCCTGCCGAGCTGTCAATGTTTTTCAATGTAGCAAAATGTAAAGTAATGCATATTGGGGCAAAAAATCCAAACTTTATCAACTCATGGGCTCCGAGCTATCCATGATGGATCAGGAAAGAGATCTTGGTGTATTGGTGGACAGCTCCATGAAGGTGTCTACCCAATGTGTGGCAGCAGTTAACAAGGCCAATTCCATGCTAGGGATTATCAAGAAGGCCAATTCCATGCTAGGGATTATTAAATAAAATAGCCAACATTATAATGCCATTATACAAGACAATAATAAGGCCACGCCTGGAGTATTGTGTACAATTCTGGTCACCGCATCTCAAGACAGACATAGTGGAACTGGAAAAGGTGCAGAGGAGAGCGACTAAAATGATTACTGGGCTGGGGCACCTCCCTTATGAGGAAAGGCTAAAACATTTGGGGCTCTTTAGTCTGGAAAAAAAGGCGCCTGAGGGGGGATATGATTGAGAGGTACAAAATAATGCCGGGCATGAGTCAAGTGGATAGAAGGACACTCTTCTCCCTCTCACAAAATACCAGAACTAGGGGACATCCACTCAAATTGAGGGCTGGGAGAGTAAGAACAGACAAAAGAAAAATTTTTTCATCCAGCGCATTGTTAGTCTGTTGAACTCCCTGCCACAGGAGGTGGGGATGGCATCTGGCCTGGATGCTTTCAAAAGGGGATTGGACAGGTTCCTGGATGAGAAGTCCATCCCAGGTGACAAACCATGATGGAGATGTGTCATCTCCAGGCTTAAAAATCAGGGTCCTTCAAGGGCCAGATGCAGGGGAATTGTATCAGGAGACAGATCTCTAGTCTTGTGCACTCCTGGACACATTTGGTGGGGCCACTGTGAGATACAGGAAGCTGGACTAGATGGGCCTTTGGCCTGATCCCTCATGGCTCTTCTTATGTTCTTTTGCTCTTATGTTCTTATGTAATGACTGCAGTGCTAGTTAAATAATTACAGACTATCTGCTTGATAATCTGTTTTAGGATCTTACCAGGAACCAAATTCAAGCTGACTGGGTGGTAATTATTTGGGTCTTCCTTTTTCCCTTTTTTGAAAATGGTGACAACATTCACCCTCCTCCAATCGATGGGGACTTCCCCTGTTCTCCAGGACTTCTCAAAGATTATCGCCAATGGTTCCTCTAGGGAATTTCTGCCAGTTCTTTTAATATCCTTGGGTGTAATTTATCTGGCCCAGGAGACTTACATTCATTTAATGTTTCCAAGTGTTCCCGTACTAGCTCTCTACCTATTCTATGTTGCAATTCCCATCCTACCTCATCTAGTCTTTGTCCCAGTGGATCTCTTTCTTCCTTTTTGGAGAAAACAGAGGCAAGGAAGGTGTTGAGTAGTTCTGCCTTTTCCTTGTCTCCTGTTAGTAACTGGTACTCTTTGCCACACAGAGAGCCTATCATTTCCTTATTTTTCCTTTTGCTGCGGACATAACTTAAGAAACCTTTTTTACTATCTTTACTCTCTCTGGCAAGTCTAAGTTCATTTTGCACTTTAGCTTTTTTTTACCATCCTCCTGCATATATTAGCTATTTGCTTATATTCCTGTTTAGTGCATTCCCCATTTTTCCATCTCCTGTACTTGTTTTTCTTTTAGCTGAGTTGAAAGTTATTTAGTAAACCATTGCAGTTTCTTTAGACATCTCCTTTTTTTTTTCTTGTTGGTCCAGTTTAAATTGTGATTTTAGTAATTTATGGAACTCTCATCCATCTTGCACTCCCTTCTTTTTAAATGTTTCAGTCCCTGTAATCATAGCCAATAATTCTCTAAGTTTACAAAAATTGGCTTTCCTAAAGTCTAGGATTCTTGTCTGACTATGGTTAGCTTCACCTTCCAACTGTATAACAAATTCCAAGAGGGCATGGTCTCTTTTACCTAAATATCCCACCCACTTCAACCCCGTTTATGAGGTGCCCCTTATTGGTTAAGCCCAGATCTGAAATAGCTGTTCCTCTTGTTGCCTCCTCTACTTTCTGGACCATGAAATTGTCTGCAAGGGCATCAAGACATTTGTTGGACCTGGCATTCTTAGCTGAGATGGACTGTCAACTCAGCCAAGAATGCAAGGTCCTTTCCTTCCTTCCTTCCTTCCTTCCTTCCTTCCTTCCTTCCTTCCTTCCTTCCTTCCTTCCTTCCTTCCTTCCTTCCTTCCTTCATTCATTCATTCATTCATTCATTCTTAAAATGACTTTGTCCTTCTTTTTGTGAACAGATTTGATGTATTTAGCAGGTCACACTGTGCCTCTTGGACCAAATATTAACATTGTTCTAAAGCATCCTTGAAGATGTTGCTTTCTGCACCTACTGGCTGCTTTGTATCTTCCCTGCGAAGGGCCATGTTTGTGGTAGTTGGGCATGGAGGAAGGACTCCGCCATCCATATGTTTTCTTTTCTTTTGTTGTAAAATGAGGTGCTCCTTCTGGTCTAGCCCATGAGCTGCCCCTGAACGAAGGAGTTAAGACAGATCTTTTCCGTAGAGAAGCTGGTAGGTAGTGTATCTCTCCGTCAGAGGCAGGATTCATCAAAGCTTCTCAACAGTGCCACCAGATTTGTCAATGGAGCCCTTGTTTTTTTCTCAATGGACCAACCTCAAAGCAAAGGAAGAGCCCTGTGGCGCAGTGGTTAAATGCCTGTACTGCAGGTAAAACTGTGCTCATGACCTGGGGTTCAATCCCAGGTATCCCGCTCATGGTTGACTCAGCCTTCCATCCTTCTGAGGTGGGTAAAATGAGGACCCAGCTGCTGGTGGGGGGGGGCAATGTGTAGCCTGCATACTGTAATTAAAAAGTGTAAAACCACCCAGAGACTACTTGAAGTAGTATGGGACGGTATATAAGCAGAACACTTGGCTTTTTGCTTCTTCTTTTTTTGCATTGATTTGCAAGGTACAGAAAGTGAGAAAAGCAGATGCCTCCAGACATGCCGGGCCGTTCTGCATCTACATGCAAAGGTCCTTGTCCCAGGGAATCTGTTTTGTCCCAAAGTCTCTGCTTTGAGGCTTTGGAGGTTGTTGGTCCCCCCCCCACCCCAAATTCTCAGGGTGGTCGGGGCTGAGAGAAACAGGATGAGGCTGCCTCCTATATTTTTGTGACCTCATTCCTACAAGGAACACCAGGCAGGACAGAGCTTTCTGGAGGATATGCTGGCTCCCACAGTCATATTCCGTGGGTGCCACGTGAGGAAATCTTCATTGACAGATGGAAGCTTTGGCCACGGAGCCGGCAATGATCTTGTTTCATGGTTGTTTCCTTCCTAAACGGAATTTATTTTTCGCTTTGCGTAGAGCCTGCAGGGAGAAATGTTATAGCTGCATTAGCATATGAGTGTATTTGGGCAGACAGTTATTCAGAGAGGCAGGAAAACCCTCACTCATGGAACAGAGCATGTCTACGGTCAACAGAGCTGATAAAAAGTTATTCACTACTGTTCTGGTTTCAAGATCCACAAAGCAGTTACCACTCTTTTTTATCTACCAGGCACGAATCAAAATGTTGGTATTAAACTACAAAGCACTATACGACCTGGGTCCTAGCTACCTCAAAGATTGTGTTTCACAGTATGAAGTGGCTTGGGTGTTAAGGTCATCAGGAGATATGTCTGTGGAGATTCTGAATCATCCAGGTAAGTTTATCTGGAAGCTGAGTCAGGGTAACTGGACTTCTTTCCTTGAGAGATTGAAACGTTTCTCTGCTCATCCAAACAGCTTTGTCACACTGACAAAGCAGTTTGGATGAGCCGCGAAACGATTCAATCTCTCAAGAAAAGAAGTCCAGTTGACATGACTCAACTTGCAGGTCATCAGGAGAGGCCTTTCTCTCTATCCTGCTACCCTCACTGGTATATCTTGTAGGAACACTTGAAAGGGCCTTCTCTGTTGCTGTTCCCAGACTTTGGAACACCCTCCCGCTGGAGTCCAGGACTGCCTCATCTCTGTTGTTCTTCTGGAAACAGGCAAAGACCTTTCTCTTCAGGCAAGCTTTCCCTGAATGATGGACTACCTGTCACGTGTCTTTTTAGATGGATTACCATGCATGATTGCATTGACTGGTTACATAAGAACACCCGTGTTTTCCACGTTAGATTCCATCCCTCGTATTGGAATGTTTTCTTCTTTTCACATGCTCTTTGTAGATTTTATGTTACCTTGTAATATTGTCTCTTTTAACTCCCTGTTCCTAACTTTTGGTGAGGGTAGCCATTTAATCTTTTCAAGAATTCCAGGCAAAATCAAAGAAAAATGAAACAAAAACAAAAGACACAAAATATATGGCACCTGAAAAACTAACTTTCATATTTTAATGTAATTAATGTAGTTTAATATTTTAATGTAAGACATAACAGCATTCTGCTGCTATATGTCTGGAAATTGAATGTGTAGTCCACAAAACATTTTATTTATTTATTTATTTATTCATATATTTAGAGTATTTTTACCCTGCCTTTTTCCTTGGAAAAGGACCCAAGGCGGCTTGCAGTAATGAGGGATAATATACAGTCCAGTACAATTAAGATATGTCCAAGTATTTGAGAACAAGGAACGGAGGGACATCTTACAGCATGAATAGACAACATTACATTAAAGCAGCATGGTTATAAGTGGTTATAAACACTAAGTCTATGTGAACCCATAGATTCATATAAAATACACATGGTAGTCCATCATTCAGGGAAAGCTTGCCTGAAGAGAAAGGTCTTTACCTGCTTCCGGAAGGACAGCAGAGATGGGGCAGTCCTGGCCTCCAGTGGGTGGGAGTTCCAGAGTCTGGGCGCAGCAGTCGAGAAGGCCGTTTCATGGGTTCCCATGGGACATACCTGTGAGGGTGGTGGGATGGAGAGAACGGCCTCTCCTGATGACCTTAACACCCGAGTTGGTTTATACTCTGAGAATCGATCTTTGAAAATTAGTCTTTATAGGTGCCACACATTTTGTGTCTTTTGTTTTGTTTTGTTTTTCTTTGATTTTTGCCTGTTCTTAACTTGAATATGTCTTAATTGTTCTGGGCTGTATATTGTCCCTCATTATTGTAAGCCGCTTTGGGTCCTTTTCCAAGGAGAAAGGCGGGGTAAAAATATTCAAAATAAACAAATTAAGTAAAAGTAACTATTTTCATGTAGCCATTTTAAAATTAACCGCTAAAGGACTATCCTTTTTTAATCAGATTTTTTTTAAAAAAAAGATATTCAACATAAATATCCTTTGATTTGTATTCCTGAATTGAGCAAGGGTTGGACTGCTTAATAGCTTTGATGGCCCCCTTCCAATGTCACTATTGTATGATTCTTTTATTTAAATACTAATACAGTAGGACCCCTGTATCCGCTGGGGATTGGTTCCAGGCCTTCCCATGGATAATGAAAACCATGGATAAGAGAGAACGCCTGCCCACCCACCCCCAAACTGCTGTTTCCTGACAGTAGCTTGCTTTATGACTGCTGTTTTGAGACAGTAGCTTGCTTTACGGCCGTTGTTTTTGACAGTAGCTTGCTTTACAGATGCTATTTGTGACTATTAGAGATGGGCACGAAATAAAAAAAATGGCATTCGTTTTTCGTTTGTCGTTTGGAGGGTCCGTTTCGGTTCGTTTCCATTTTTCACAAATTTTTGCAAAAAAATCGTTTTCATTTTTGTTCGTTTTGTTACCATTTCGTTACCATTTATTTCATTTTTTGTGTTTTTTTTAGGATTTTAAGCAATTCACTCATATTGCAGTAACGGAAACGAAACACACGACAAAATTTCCGGTGTTTCTGTTCATTTTGTTTCATTTTAGAAACAAAATTCATTTGTCGTTTTGTTACATAATGAAACGAAAAAATGAAAATGGAAACAAAAATTGTTCGTTTCGTGCCCATCTCTAGTGACAATAGCTTGCTTTACAGCTGCTGTTTGTGACAACAGCTTGCTTTACAGCTTGCTTTGTGGCTGCGGAATTATTTAATTTTTTCCCCTCTGTCAACCGTGGATAACTGAATCAGTGGATACGGGGGTCCTACTGTAATTGTGTGTCATCTGACTCACAGCAACCCTTTTCCCCCCTGGGTTTTGTAGGTGAAGAAGACTCAGAGGTGGTTTCCCATTCCCTTCTTCTGGAATGCATGCTGGCGCTGTGCCGCTTGCCCCCAAGGCCACTTGGCCTGGCTTTATCCATAGGAGGTGGCCCAGAGGGGGTTTGCAGAGACCTCCTCAACCACTGAGCTGTCCAGCAAGCTGTTTAGTCAACACACATTTAGGTGCTTAAACAAGAAGGCAACAAACCATTGTCAGTTTCATAATTGCCTCAGCATCTATTGCAAAGCAAGAGGGACACAGCTCACCAGCCCCTGAATTTCACCATAGTTTCCTGGTTTGCTAGATGACTAACATTGAAAGCATATGTTATAAGTGGTTATAAGCACAAAGTCTATAGATTCATATAAAAGTCACATCGTAGGTAGTCCATCATTCAGGGAAAGCTTGCCTGAAGAGGAAGGTCTTTGCCCGCTTCTGGAAAGACAGCAGAGATGAGGCAGTCTTGGCCTCCAGTGGGAGGGAGTTCCAGAGTCTGGAAGGAACAACAGAGAAGGCCCTTTCATGAAGTGAAAAGCGGTGTGCTCCAGGGCTCTGTCCTGGGACCAGTGCTTTTCAATCTGTTTATAAATGACCTGGAGACAGGGATAAGCAGTGAGGTGGCCAAATTTGCAGATGACACAAAACTTTTCCATGTGGTAAAAACCAGAGAAGATTGTGAAGAGCTCCAGAAGGATCTCTCCAAACTGTGGGAATGGGCTACAAAATGGCAAATGTGTTTTAATGTAGCCAAATGTAAAGTAATGCATATTAGGGCAAAAAATCCAAACTTCATCTATCAACTCATGGGCTCTGAGTTATCCGTGACGGATCAGGAAAGAGATCTTGGTGTGTTGGTGGACAGCTCCATGAAGGTGTCTCCCCAATGTGTGGCAGCAGTGAAGAAGGCCAATTCCATGCTAGGGATTATCAAAAAGGGGATTGAAAATAAAACAGCCAACATTATAATGCCATTATACAAAACAATAGTAAGGCCCCACCTGGAGTATTGTGTACAATTCTGGTCACCGCATCTCAAGAAAGACATAGTGGAACTGGAAAAGGTGCAGAAGAGAGCGACCAAAATGATTACTGGGCTGGGGCACCTCCCTTATGAAGAAAGGCTAAAACATTTGGGCCTCTTTAATCTGGAAAAAAGGCGCCTGAGGGGGGATATGACTGAGACATACAAAATAATGCAGGGTATGAGTAAAGTGGATAGAGGGAAGCTCTTCTCTCTCTCCCAAAATACCAGAACTAGGGGACATACACTCAAATTGAGGGCTGGGAGAGTAAGAACTGACAAAAGAAAATATTTTTTCACCCAGCGCGTTGTAAGTCTATGGAACTCCCTGCCACAGGATGTGGTGATGGCATCTGGCCTGGATGACTTCAAAAGGGGATTGGACAGATTCCTGGAGGAAAAGTCCATCCCAGGTGAAAAACCATGATGGAGATGTGTCATCTCCAGTTTTAAAAAACCAGGGTACTTCAAGGGCCAGATGCAGGAGAGTGGTATCAGGAGACAGATATCTAGTCTCCTGTGCTCCCAAACATATCTGGTGGGGCTGCTGTGAGATACAGGAAGCTGGACTAGATGGGCCTTTGGCGTGATCCAGCATGGCTCTTCTTATGTTCTTATGTTCTTATGGGCCTTTGGCCTGATCCAGCATGGCTCTTCTTATGTTCTTATGTTCTTATGAGTTCCCACAAGACATACTTGTGAAGGGGGTGCGATGGAGAGAAGGGCCTTTCCTGATGACCTTGGCACCTGAGCGGATTCATACTGCGAGAGTCGATCTTTGAGGCAGCTGGAACCCAGGCCATTTTGTGCTTTGTAGGTTAAGGTCAGCAGCACTTGAATTGTGCCCAACAGCTGACAGGCAGACTCATCCCAGAGACATGCTTTCTTGCTGATATTTCGTGCAGAATCATCCACAATTGCCAAGAAAGCTCAAGTTGGCTTCAGTGTGGCCAACTACAAAACCAAGCAGAGTTGGGGAGGTGTATTTAATATTTCATACTGTGCATCTTGGGCCATAGAATCATAGAATCATAGAATCATAGAATCATAGAATCATAGAGTTGGAAGAGACCTCAAGGGCCATCTAGTCCAACCCCCTGTCATGGAGGATTAACATGATTCTAAAGCATCCATGGAGAAGCTGCCTCCTGCACACATGGGCTGCTCTGTTATCTTCCCATTGAAAGGGCCATGTTCCTGGTTTATAAACCCTCCTTCAACTGTGACAATCAAGATATTTTCAACAATTGATGAAATGACATCCTCTGTTTGGATCTGTAGATGATGAACTTGGATGTAGGCATTGAGTGGAATGTCACCCACTCCGCCCCAGTTCTTCTCCAAAATAAATAACCCTAACACACTTTCAGAAGTTTCTGGGCTGGGACCCTATCTACCTGGGGTCTGTGACGTTTCTAATGGGGATGGCCCAGTAACAGGTGTGTCACCATGACAGAACGCGCAACCCAAAGGCTTCTGGGAAAAGGACAAATTCTTATATTGGGCCAAGACAGGGAGGCAGCTTTTAAACGCCAGACTTTCTGATCAGGAGATTGTCTTCCCCTTGAGCAGAAAAAGGGGGAAGGTTGCAAACAACACGTCTGAGAGTTGATGGCGGTGTCTTTGTAGCAGAAATCAGCAAAAGCCTACCTCTGTGTGTGTGTGTGTGTGTGTGTGTGTGTGTGTGTGTGTGTGTGTGTGTGTGTGTGTGTGTGTGTGTGTGGATTCTGGCAAGGTATTCTTGACCCACTTGCAGGATCACAGTTCCAGGTGTTATGGTGTGAAAGCGGCGAGCATGTGCACGGTCTGAAAAGGATGGTGGTGAGCGTTGGTATTAGACATGGGCACGACCAGAAAAAATGACGTTTCGAGTTTTCGTTTGTCGGAACGGGTCCGTTTCGGGTCGTTTCCGTTTGTCGTGAAATTTTTCAAAAATTTGTCATTTCGTTTGTCGTTTGTCGTTTGTCATTTTTACTGCGCGATTTGACTTCCCAGAGCATAGGGGTGTTCCGCAATCAGGGCCGGTGCTAGGTGTTTTTGCACCCTAGGCGGTGGGCGGGTCGGAGGGGTGGGGGGCGGGGGGAGGGGCGGGCGGGTGGCAGTGGTCGGGGGGCCATGGGCGGGCGGTGACAGCGGCAGGGGTGAGGCGTGGGCGGGCGAGCGGGCGGGCGGTGGCCGCGGCCAGGCAAGTGGGCAGGCGGCGGTGCGGGCCGCAGACAGGTGGCGGCGCAGGCAGGCGGGCGAGTGGGCAGTTAGGATATAACTTAGGATAGAGGTTCTGTTCTTGGCTTGCACCCCAAATGTGTGTGTGTGCAAGCAAATTGAAGTTGGTAAAATAGAAAATAAATGGTAGTATATAATATATATTTAAAATAAATCCACACCTCCCACTCCCAGTCGAACCTCCCCCTTTATCCAATATCAGAAAAAATCCTCACAAACTGCCAGAGAAGAAATAAAGAATAAACTGCTATTCCCTTCAGCAGACAAAGCTGCAGGGAATCAAAGAAATTATTTTCTAAATTCAATTCCCTCCCTGCCTGCCTAACTTAAATCCTAAAGCCTCCAGCCTCCCTCCTCAATCTCGATCGGATCACACCAGCACCAGCAGCCAGCCCTCCTCCCTCAACCACATCCATACACCCGACTGCGATTTCTGGAAGGTGCCTCGGCTTTTTATGCCCTCCGAGACATCCAGAAGTGTCAGTCAAAAACCTGGCAATTCCATTGGTGGAATGGTTCAAACAATTTGCATGGTCCCATCCCATGCCCAGCCCAAATGGGCAGGTCTAAAAAAATAAAAAATAAAATAAAATAAAATAAAATAAAATCAATACGACATTTTATTGCTATAAAAACCCACTGCTGCTACTATTAAAATTCAGGCATTTAAAATAAATAAATTTCACATGTTTCTGTGGTGATTTGGTGTGTTTTTTTACCATGATTTCAAAAGAAAAATTGCGGTCACCATTTTGGATCCCCCCCCACCGCATGGCATGGTGAGACGACAAGGATGACCCCACCCCCAGCCTGGTGCAAGCAGCCCAGGACAGGAGAAGAGGGGGGGAAAGGCCGGGGACCCCCCAGAAACCACCCCTCTGGTAGGTGGCAAAGCCTCAGGCAGGCATATTTTCGCCTGCTTTTTTGGCCGGGAGTCGGTTTTTTTTTTAAAAAAAAAAACTTTTAAAAACTTTTTCTGTGCTTCGCATCGCGCAATCACCGCGATGCCACAAACGGAAACGAAAAACCCAACCAAATTTTTCTTTTTTCGGTTCAAGTTTGAGTTCTGACGGCTTAATTATCGTTACCGTTTCCGTTACGTAACGGAAACGATAACCGAAAACGGAAACGACAATTTCGTCGAGTCGTGCCCATGTCTAGTTGGTATCCATGTTGGCCAGAAAGGACCTCCTCCTTGGTATTCAACACTTTTGGAAAGTTTTTGAGACTCATGGGGGAGGCAGCCTCCATTCTCCATCCTCCATTCCCCATCCTCCTCCTCCTCTTCCTCCATCCTCCATCCTCCTCCTCCTCCTCCTCTCTCGGCTGGCGGTGGGCTTGCTGGAAGAGGCATCTTCAGAAGGTTGCAGCCCAGAACAGAGTTTTGGACTGGGTGTTTCAGGCAGCATCCCAGCCAGGCAGCCCTCAAGTTTCTAGTTTCACAATAATCTCATCACCTTGATCAGAGCAATAAATACAGCACAAAAGAAGGGAGAATGTGCCGGGTGGGGGTGGGGGGTGGGAGAGGGAGGGCGATTCAAGACGAGAAGCAGTGGAAAATCTTAGACATGATGTAAGAGGGAGCCGAGGCAAGCGATGGGAGTGCCGACTGCCGAGGGTTCATCGGAGACTATAAAAACTCCAAGAGAAAAACGAGCGCTAGGGATAAGGTGAGGGGGAAATCCGTTCACAGGGACCACTCTCCCTCTCCCTCTCTCTCTCTCCCCCCAGGATCTTCCACCAGGAGGCAAGGTGAGTGAGGAAGCCCGTGCTGCGTGGCTTTTCCTGTTTGGCTTTGTTTTTTTTTTTTTTTTTAAAGGCATGATCTTCTCTAAATCAGTAAGAGCATGCAAAGTTTGCAAGGCAGACCAGGTGAAATCCCAGTGTTTAAACAGCAAAAGTGGGCAAGCGGCTGCCTCTCCAGTACTTGACCGGAATTATCTCCGCTTGTCAAAAAAGGCGCAGGCTCTGGGCAGGAGGCGGCATCCTTCCTCAGCTGAGAAGGAAGTGCACATTACCAAGGAGCTTTTTTTAAAATCATTGTCCACTTGCTCAGCTTTTTTTTTCTTTCCTCTTTAAACAATAAAAAATTCTGCAGCATGCTGCTTCGGGAGAAGCACAGCTAACTGGGTGAACAGTTAGGGAACTGGCTGGGATCATTGTACCGGTGGCAAACTGGATCATAAGAACCTAAGAAGAGCCCTGCTGGATCAGGCCAAAGGCCCATCTAATCCAGCTTCCTGTATCTCACAGTGGCCCCACCAGATGCGTTTAGGACCACATGAGACTAGATATCTGTCTTCCTGATACCACTCCCCTGCATCTGGCCCTTGAATTACCCCGGTTTTAAGCCTGGAGATGACACATCTCCCTCATGGTTTGTCACCTCTGATGGACTTTTCCTCCAAGAATCTGTCCAATCCCCTTTTGAAGCCATCCAGGCCAGATGCCATGACCACATCCTGTGGCAGGGAGTTCCATAGATCGTTTTCTGGTTGGCAAAATAAAGATGCTTGTTTTTTTTGTGAGATAATTGCAACTCAAGGAAGAAGGTCAATCAGTTGAGGCAGGCAGAAAAGGTGGCATGTCGAGGGGGGGGATTGTCTTCTCTCATAAAGTTATGCCCATTTGATTTCAGTGCAAATTGTTGGGTGGGTGGTGGAACAGAGAGCGAGAGAGGTCAAAAGAGACTATTATATCATTCAAACACATAGAATCGACACCTGGATCGAGATATGTCAGGCATCTGTCTTTCTGCAGCCTGCCTGAAAAGGCACCTTATGTCCTAAACGGATCCTCTCCATCCCCTGACTGCCTTCATTCACAGCCCACCAGTTCTTTGCTTGACCTACTGCCCTGTGCTCAAAATTTGACCGTCTCTCTTGCCCCCTGCTGAGCCCAGGTATGCCAGCCAGGGAGCTGGAGCCTGCTTGGCTGGCGAGATGCCATAAGGAAGCCCTCCGGGTAAATAATAGGATGGTTTTGAGCATATATAAGGAGAATAAGAGCAAAACAACTCGGTTGGATAGATTGGAATACATTATACATTTATTTATTTATTTATTTATTTATTTATTTATTTATTTATTTATTATTAGATTTATGCCCCACCCATCTTCCCGTAGGAACTCTGGGCGGCTTACAAAAGTTGACAGAGCAACTGGTAACACAATAAAAGACAATAACAACAGAGTAAAGCAATAGCTGAGACAACTGTAACAACTTTAAAACAGCTTAGCGCCCTGGCATCACGCACAAAACCCAGCAACGAGACTTCTTGGAGGGAGGCGAAAATGTAGATGGCGGGAAACGAAAAAGAAAAAAAAGAAAAACATAATTTCATTTGGAACAAATTAATTCCTTTATACAAGGTACCACTGTAATTCTTAACCCCACCCCACCCAGCTCAGACACGTGGATGCTCCTATAAGAAATTCCAGAATCCTGCAACACTTTATAGAAAACCATTGACACAACTGAGTTTCACTGCCTTCATTGTTCACATGTCTGTGGTTTGTGCTCTACAAGAGTGTTTCCCTTCCTGAGGTCCCCATATGTTCTTGGACTACAGCTCCCAGAAATCCTGGACAGCACAGCTGGTGGGAGATGTAGTCCAAGAATACCTGAGGACCCCAGGTTGGGAACCAATGGACTAGCGGGTGAAGAATAAACCTAGTGCCTTGTCTTTTGTCTTCTGCCTTGCCCTGCTTGCCCACCGAATGCCCAAGAGAGGGGCAAGGGTCATGTCTCATCAAGATTCTCCCCCCCCCCCCATGGCCCTCCTTCCTTCTTCTCATCCTCCTGGGGTTTAAGAACATAAAAACATAAGAACAGCCTTGCTGGGACAGGCCACGGCCCATCCAGTCCAGCATTCTGTCTCACACAGCGGCTCACCATTTGCTTCAGGGTATTCCCAAGTAGATGTCTTCCCCTGCTTACAATTCCCCGCAAATGGCATTGAGAGATCTTCTGCCTCTCTCTCCAACTCGGAGGTTGTCCTTAGGCATCCATCATGATAGCCCTTCTTCTCCATGAACTTGTACAACCCTTTCTTAAATCTGTCAAGGCTGACAGCGGTCACTACTTCTTCTGGCAGGGAGTTCCAGAGACCAGTGATCCTTTGGGTGAAAAAGGACTTTCTGTTATTTGTTTTAGATCCATGCACACAAGTCAGCCAGGCTATTGCTTCTGTGCCTCCTTTGCAGCCAGCGTGCACTCTGCCTGCAAAGGACACGAAGTCACCAAAAGCTGGGAACTTAGGCAAAGAATGAGGTGTTTTTGTCTTTTTGGGGAAGGGGTGCAGTTCTTTTTTATTATTATTATTATCATTTTTTGGATTTCTGTACTGCACCACCTGGCAGCACGGGCACTCTGGGCAGTTTACAAAATACATCATAAAAATGAAACAATGTACAATGAAAACCAACATAAAAACAAAGAAAAAAGAATATGCATGATTAAATCTACATTATAATAGTAAACACACATTCAAAAACAAAGATTGGCAGATGACATAAGAATGGAAGAGCGGGTAATGAAAAGAATAAGACAGATAGCGTGGGAGCCATTTGGATCTCAAGTTGGAGTTGGTTCTACAACTGGAGCCCTGCTACCGAAAAGGCCTGGTTCCTTGTTGACGATTTACGGGCCTCTTTTAGCACATGTGTGTGTGTGTGTGTGTGTGTGTGTGTGTGTGTGTGTGTGTGTGTGTGTGTGTGTGTGTGTGTGTGTGTGTGTGTGTGTGTGTGTGTGTGTTGTGTTGTGTTGTGTTGTGTCATTACAGTTGTGACCGACTCTTCGTGACCCCATGCCCATGGAGTTTTCTTGGCAGGAATACTGGAGTGCTTTGTCAGTTCCTCCAGGCGCCGACAGCACCTGGTATTCCCTGGTGGTCTCCCATCCAAGTACTAGCCAGGGCCGACCCTGCTTAGCTTCCGAAATCAGGCGAGATCGGATGTGCTTAGGGCATCTAGGCAGCTTCTTTCAGCATAGGGACCCTCAAGTTACCTGCCTGAGACGAGCAGGCAATGTGTCTGGAATTCTGTGAAAGGAGCCTTTGGCTGCCTGTGGGGGCTCGGAGTGAGGCACCTAAAGTTTCCCTTTTCTGTCCAAGTGCCTTGTGAGGTGGCAGACCCACTGGCCTTGCTTGCCCCTGGGGCCGAGTCAAGGCTCCATGTTTTCAACCCCTCAGCCATTTGGAGAAGGGAGACCTGGGCTGAACAGGGATGCCAAACCTCACGGAACGGCTTGGTCTCCCCAGGTGCAGAGACAAATCTGTGGGTGAGCGATGCTGCCGGAAGCTTCTGTTTCAGGGGCGTGAGCCTCCTCGTCCCACAGGCCCCGGCATCTGTGGCAGTGGTCAGGGTAAAGACTGCCCCTATGGTGGCCAAGGGAGCTTTCTAGAAGCCTCAACGCTAATGCACACGCCTTTTGTTTGCAAGGGGGGAGAATCTCAGATGTGCTACAGGTAGGGAACAGCATAAAAATGCACCATAGTATAAACAATGGCAGCTGTTGCAGCT
This sequence comes from Phrynocephalus guinanensis, assembly GCA_037367245.1. Lineage (NCBI taxonomy): Eukaryota > Metazoa > Chordata > Lepidosauria > Squamata > Agamidae > Phrynocephalus > Phrynocephalus guinanensis. The sequence goes on from CM074735.1 coordinate 140,717,684, forward strand.
GTTGGGTACACATGCTGCCTGGCTAGCCAGTAAAAATGGTTTTTTCTCTCTCTCTCCCCCCCCCACCTTAATGCCATTATCTACTCAGGTGGGTTCTTTCTTGCAGCTAAAACTGTGTTCACGACCTGGGTGGGGTTCAGTCCCAGGTATCCGGCTCATGGTTGACTCAGCCTTCTATCCTTCCAAGGTTGGTAAAATGAGTACCCAGTAGAGATGGGCACGACTTGAAAAAAAATTTTCGAGTTGTCGTTAGTCGGGCCGGTTCCGTTTCGGCTCGTTTCCGTTTTTCGCGAAAATTTGCAAAAATTAGTCGGTTCGTTTTTTCGTTTTTTCGTTGTCGTTAGTACTGGTTTGGGGAGGGGGTAGCGGGCTCCTGGAGGGAGCTGCAGGAGTCAGCCAGAGCCACAAGTGACGGACTGGCAGACTCTTTGCACCCGCTGTGTCTCACGTACTTGCATGTAGTGCAATGCAAGTAGATCTGGCTTAGGGTTAAGACGGGTTAGCGCAAGGGCTAGGGTTAGGCTAGTTACGGGTGAGGTTAGGGTGAGTATTGGGGTGCACCTCTGGGGGCCTCTCTGACCCACTTAGAAGGACAGTGTACTGGCGTATGGGTTAGGCTTAGGGTTCGGGTTTGGGCTACGATTAGTGGGCTGTTTATGCCCGATTGGCACATCCCAGAAGTCTCTGTGGTCAACCTGGCCAAGTGGCCATGCGATTGGTGGAAAATTTGCATGGTCTACTCCCATGGGCGAGCCCATCATTGCAAATGTGCAGGTGTAAAAAAATAAAATAAAATAAAATAAAATAAAATCAACGGAGACTTTTTTTTGCAAGAAAAACCCACTGCTGCTACTGTAAAAATTCAAGCATTTAAAATAGCTAATTTTCGCATGTTTCTGTGGTGCTTTGGTGGGGTTTTGGGCAACGATTTCAAAAAAAATACTGCGGCCGCCATTTTGGATCCCCCCCCACCGCATGGCAAATGGATGCGCCCTCCCAGCCTGGTACAGTCAGCAAAACCTGGCCATGCGATTGGTGGAATGGCTGCAAAACTTTGCATGGTCCACTCCCATGGGCGAGCCCATCATTGCAAATGTGCAGGTGTAAAAAAATAAAATAAAATAAAATAAAATGAAATCAACGGAGACTTTTTTTTGCAAGAAAAACCCACTGCTGCTCCTGTAAAAATTCAAGCATTTAAAATAGCTAATTTTCACATGTTTCTGTGGTGCTTTGGTGGGTTTTGGGCAACGATTTCAAAAAAAATATTGCGGTCGCCATTTTGGATCCCCCGCACTGCATGGCAAATGGATGCGCCCTCCCAGCCTGGTACCAGCAGCGCAGCAGTAGCAATAGCCAAGGAGAGGGGGGCGGGGAACCCCCCCCCCAAATAAAACACCCTTCTGGCCTGGTAGGTGCCCTCAGACAGTTTTCGCCTACTTTTAGGGCCGGGAATCGGGTTTTTTTTTAACTTTTAAAAACTTTTTTTCTGTGCCGCTTGGCATTGCGCGATGCAAGTAACGAGCACGACAAATCAGACCAAATTGTTCGTTCGTCGGTTCGAGCTCGAAGTCTGGCGGAGTAATTCCCGTTTCCGTTTCCGTAGAGTAACGGAAACGAGTAACGGAAACGGAAACGGGAATACCGCTAAGTCGTGCCCATCTCTAGTACCCAGCTTGCTGGGAGGGGGGCAATGTGCAGCCTCCATAAATAGATAGTAAACCACCCAGAGAATGCTTTAAGAACCAGGGGGCTGTATATAAGCAGAACGTTTTGCTTTTTTGCTTTGCTTTCATTCTTTTCCTGTCCATTAGCTGGCCCGGAAACAGATTGAGGCCCCTTCCCAACCCCTGCTCAGAGATGTCATGGGGAACCACCTTGTGACATCACAACAAGTGCTGCCACACTGACATCACAGGAGCCTCCCCCTGGATCTTAGATGTTTATTTATTTATTTATTTATTTATTTATTTGACTTTTATACTGCCCATCTAGACCAAGGGCTACTCTGGGCGGTTTACAACATGTAACAACAAACAAAGGAATACATTTTAAAAACCAAAATACAATGTACAAAATAAAAAAATATATACATAAATCAACAACAAAAACTAAAATGAAGCTAAAATGAAACTAAAACTGGCAAGAGATTTGATAAAATCATTTAAAAATAGTGCCTTACTAAATGTTTAAAGAATCAGGGAATGCCATTCTATAGAAAAAGGTCTTCAATAGTTTTTTAAAAAATTGAAGCGAGGGTGCCAGCCGAATTTCAGGGGGTAGATGGTTCCATAATTGGGGAGCAACCACCGAGAAGGCCCTACTCCTTGTGACAGCTTTCCGGGCCTCCCTCAGTGTTGGGACTCCCTGGTGTCCTGCCTGGCTGGCACGGGTGATCCTGGCAGTTCTTCTTGGGAGGAGCCGCTCTGTCAGATACTGAGGTCCCAAACCGTTTAGGGCTTTGTATGTTAACGTCAAAACCTTGAAGTCAATGCGGTAGCGTACCGGCAGCCAGTGCAGGGCTGCCAGCACGGGGGTAATATGTTGGTGCCTTCTTTGCCCCGTTAGAAGTCTGGCAGCTGTATTCTGCACTAGCTGCAATCTCCGCATTAACCTCAAGGGCAGCCCCACGTAGAGAGCACTACAGTAGTCTATTCTCTCGAGAGATTACAAGTGCATGAACCAGCGTAGTTAACGCCCTGATGTCAAGGAGGGCCCGCAGCTGGGCAATCCTCCGCAGTTGGCAATGAGCGGAACGGACCACTGACGCCACCTGGGTTTCCATGGTGAGTGCCGGGTCCAGTAGGACACCCAAACTGTGGACCCCATCCTTCGCGGAGAGAGTCACCCCCCCAAAAGTGAGGGAGTTCCCCAACCCGCAGACACCAGGGGGGCCCACACGCAGGATCTCCGTCTTGCCCGGGTTCAACCTCAGCCTATTAGCCCCCATCCAATCCGAGACGGCCGCCAGGCAGCGCTCAAAGGACGGAATGGCATCCACTGCAGAAGATGGAAAGGAGATATAGAGCTGGGTGTCATCCGCATATTGGTGACACGAAGCTCCATACCCCCTTATGACCCCTCCCAGCGCCCTCATATAAATGTTGAAGAGCATGGGAGAGATGACCGACCCCTGTGGCACCCCACAATTGAGGGACCAAGGAGCAGAGGTCATCTCACCCAGCTGCACTCGCTGGGGACGGTCCTCCAAGAAGGAACGGAACCACTTCAAAGCAGTGCCTCCAATCCCAAACTCGGAGAGCCTCCCCAGGAGGATACCGTGGTCGACGGTATCAAAGGCCGCTGAGAGGTCGAGGAGGACCAACAGGGACGTTTTGCCCCTGTCAGACTCCCTCAAAAGGTCATCATGCAGGGCGACCAATGCCGTTTCCGTACTATGGCGCGGCCTGAAGCCCGACTGAAAAGGATCGAGGGCATTTGTGTCATCCAGAAGACCCTGAAGCTGATCTGCCACCACCCTCTCCAAGACCTTGCTCATATAAGAAATATTGGCGACAGGCCTATAATTGTCAATTTGGTCTGCCGCCACATTAGGTTTTTTCCGAATAGGCCTAATGAGAGTCTCCTTGAAGGCCGAGGGAACCCTGCCCTCAAGGAGAGACCCATTAATTATTACTGTGGCCCATTCCTTCATAATTGGCCTGGCTGTTTTTATTAACCAAGCTGGGCAAGGATCCAAGGAGGAGGTGGTGGCCCGACAGCGATCAAGGGCTCTGTCCACATCTGTCGGCGTCACTGGTTGAAAGCTGGAAAGCAATGCCGGGCAAGGCGATGCACTGGACATCTCTGCTCGATCTACTGTTTGTAGATGTTGACATCTCAGGGGAAGGCAATCTATCCTGCTGGCAAACAGCCACCCTTGTGGTCTACCTTGTGGCAGGGTGACAGGCGCATCTGGCGAGGCCCTGAGGATGGCACGGGGCCATGGTTTGACCCTCCTTTTCTCTGCCCTCCCTTCCATTTCCCAAAATGTTCTAAATTCATGTTACTTTAAGAAAAGCAAAAGAAAACAATACCTTTAAAATAGCTTCAGGGCCAAGCTGGTGGTTTGCTCAAGATAACGGAAAGTGTTTGTACAAATAAAACCGTCCAATGGAAAAGACTGGACACGGGAGCAATTTAAAGCAATTTAAAACATATCCAAATGCGGCTGGTCACACTTTGACCACACGAAAGCTATTAAAGGCCAAACTCTGCATGGAGGCAGTGCCTTTATAGGTTAACTAAACTTTTGCAAAAAGCGGAGCCCAAAATGCACAGAAGAGAGCCACCAAAAGATTACAAAAGCTTTTGAGAACTTTTTTACTTTTCTTTTAGGCACCCGCTTTACAAAAGGGGTGAATGATGGAGACGTTCCCATAGCCACAGAAACCACTAGGGCAGTGGTGGTGAACCTTTGGCACTGCAGATGTTTTGGACCACAACTCCCACAGTCCTTTGTCATTAGCAGTCTAGGCTTGGAATTCTGGGAGTTGTGGTCCAAAACATCTGCATTGCCAAAGGTTTGCCACCACTGCACTAGGGGCTTCTGAAGGGTTTGTGGGCTCCCCCCCTCCCTGTTTTCAAACAGCCAGTTACAACCTCAGACAAAACGCTGACAACAAGCTTTCTTCATACCCTTAGGATGGACTAAGGATGAAAACGCTGGTACACTTTCTCATGCTCAGTGAGGAAGGCGGCCTCAGAGCCTCCGGACCCCATTAAAATGAGCCCCTGCTGTGCAATTTTCTTCTCCCGCATAAGAGTAAAAAAGCTCTTTAAAACGGCATGAATGATCTTGCATTTTGTGCAAAAGGTGAGGTTTTAACAGGAGTTTATTTGAGCACAACAAGCTTCTACACAACGTGTACTGTACTTCCACAAAAAGTCACAAAATGAGAAAATCCTCACACACACCCCCCCCAAAAAAAATAACCCTCTTGCATTCCCACCCAGCAAAGAAAGCATCTTATTCTACTAAATCTTTTAATTCTTGGGTAACTGCCCAGAGTAGCCTTGTTGCTAGATGGGGCGGTATATAAGTCCAATTAATAAATAAATAACTTACTGCTTATTACAGTTTTATCAATTTGTATTTTATCTGCTGTGATAAACCTCCCGAATGAGTGCTCTGAACGACTGGGCTGGTATATCCAATCAAGTAATTAATCGATCGATCAATCAATCAATCAATCAATCAATCATTCTTCATTCTCTCCAGCGAGCAGCCGACATGAAATTCCAGCTTGGCACGGCCAACTCCTTCTGGGATACCAGCCTCGCGGTGCTTTTTTGAACGGCATCCGTTCCCAGTGCTTTGGGAGCTGGGTTTGTGCCGATGGTCTTTGGAGTGCCTCCCTCCTGAAGAAGCAGGGATGGGAAAGGCTGGGCCCCTGTTCCCTCTCAACTGGATGGGGCTACAAGATGCCACCCAGATCCTTCTGTTCATGTGTGAGTGCAATCTGTAGACGGTGACAGGCAGATTGGTCCTGCCCCCTGTAGCATCCTGCCAGGTGAGATATAACCTGTAGCAGGAGGTGGAGAGAAGGAAGCCAGGTTGACCGCCAGCCTCCCTTTTAACAATCAACAAAGTTCAGAAGCTCCCTAGAACATTAGATTGAAGGCTCCAAGTCTCCAGTTTGAGGCTTCCGCTTTCCTCTGAACTCTGTGTGGATGCTGAGGAGGTCCGACTGTCTAGCAGCCCTCTTAACTTCACACCATGTCTGTGATCATAGAATCATAGAATCCTAGAGTTGGAAGAGACCTCAAGGGTCATCCAGTCCAACCCCCTGCCATGCAAGAACTATCATCATCAGTATTTCCAACAGATGTCCATCCAGCCTCTGCTTAAAAACCTCCAAAGAAGGAGACTCCACCACCCTCCTTTGTGGCAGCATATTATTCCACTGCCGGACAGCTCTAACCATCATGAAGTTCTTCCTGATGTTCAAATGGAATCTCTTTTCCTGTAGTTTGAAACCATTGCCCCGAGTCCTAATCTCTGATGACTTCTATGCTTGCCATAATTTCCTTTTGAATATACCGCTTCACTTACCAAGCTTTCCACTGGTCGAGAGAAAGACTAAAATGCTCTAAAACCAATTCAAAACAAAATACTGTAGTTATTCAAAGACAGGCTGCAGGTTGAAAACAGCTATTAGAGCAGCTGATAACCTAGAGAAGGCATAATTGTTAATGGATGTTGGACAAAAAGTCCTTAAAGTTTTTGTGAGAACATCTAATCCACTCAACCGTTATTCATTTTGAAATATTTTCTACAAACATCTCAATGATGGTCCTAATATGCTCACATTCCACCTTTCATCTAAAATGCATTGGGTTGGATTGTCAGGCATTTAGCAGTTTTTTGCTGGTTTGCTTGCCAGGCTAAACCGTCTTGATTGAAAACAGAATCCTAAATCAGATTAAAGGGCAAGCCATACAGCCAACAGAACACTACTTCTCATGCATGGTGAGTTGTTCATAACATCATGCATAGAGGCAGCTGCCATGCTTGGCGGAATGGAAATGGAGAGGAAATGTGGTCAGAGGGTCAGTACCAGGTGTGAGAGTTGCATCTGTCTCCCATCACAGGCTGCCACCAACCACAAAGTGGCCATGTGTGAACCAAAGACCTTCAGAGCCAAATTCCAAAGGGGAGCACCTGGACAAGAACACACCAGCTTTGTCCTCCTGGGACTGAACAGATAACAGGGGCTTTTTGATTCATGACACTAGAAAACTGATTCCATACAGATTCATATTAGAAGATACAGTATTTTCCATGTATAAGACTATAATTTTGATCAAAATTGTTAGACTAACAATTAAAGGTTGTCTTATATACGGAAGTTAGCTGGGGAGAGAACTGCGAGGTTGTGATTTGGGTCGGAAAACTGCGGGTCGCCTTATACATGTAGGCATCTTATAGGGCATTTATACATGACCCCTAAGCTCCGCTGCAAATGGCTGCAAGCTCCGGACCTTAAAAATATTTACCCACCAGCTCCGGACTTTGCAGACAATTAAGTGCGACCCCACCCACTTTAGCGCGACCAAACTGCACTTTTCTTGTACCTGCTTTTTGATGGTGAAAAATATTTGATGCGGAGAGTGCCTGAGCTCTCCTCGCTTCTTTCTGTTGTTTTTCTTTTGCCTCCGCCCCTTAAAGAGGAACCAGGAAGTAAACGGAGGTCGGAGCAACTTCCCCCCGGCACCGGAGGTAAGGCTTTAGGGTTCTTTTGTCCCTGTCTAAGGCTTTTTTTCCTCCCTCCCCTCACGCAGACAGAACAAAGAAGTGCGGAGGGGTGGGGACGGAGGAACAGCAACGAACCCTCAAGATCTCTGGTCCGAATTTAAGGGACCAGCGGATCTTAGGGGTCGTGTAAAAAGGCCCATAGATGGGAAATGTGGTTGTTTTAATCTGTTAATGAGAGATGGGCAGGAATCAAAAAGAAATTGTGATATTTGTTAAAAACTGCCAATGCATCAAAAATTCATTGCTTTGTATTTATTGGAAGTGAGGACCCTGATGAATACAAACTGAATTTTTGTTGATTTTGGATTCACCATCAATTCAGAGGGGTTGATCCCCCTTTTTATGTTTTGGCCGATTGTTTTCTCTCTTTTGGGGATTTTTTTTTTGGTGGTGGGGGCTTTATTTTGGGTGAGAGAAACTGATGAATCAATTTATAAACTGAGCTGATATGTGCAGACTTCCTTCAGAAGGCTATTTCTGTTTCTTAAGCAAAGGTAGCTGTTGGAGAGAAAGCCCATACACAGGGCATGATGCTGCCGTCACCCCAAATCCAGCAGCAAGGGGGCGACAGTGACGTCCTAAAGAATTGTCCCACTCTTTCATGTTGCCATGTGCCATCAAGTTGAAAGCGACGGGCAGCAACTCTAATGTGGCTTTCAAGGGAAGTAAGGTATTTAAAGGCTAACCCCCCATCTTGTGGTACCGTTCCATGGCTGAGCAGGGATTCGAACCCATTCCTCTATCCAATATACCATGCTGGCTATCCGTCACTCCTTCCAACAATCCTATAATTGCAAACACCACTCTGTGGATCTCATGAGATGAGAGATTATGAGATCCCCATGGTCGTGAAAATTCATAGGTTATCTGAGATGGGCACGAAACGAGCAATTTTTCGTTTTCGTTTTCGTTTTTTCATTTCGTTACGCAACAAAAATGAAATGAAATTTTTTTTTAATACAAAACGAAAATGAAAACGAAACGACCCAATTTGCCGTGTTTTTCGTTTTCGTTGCAGCAGATGCATTGAACTAAAAAGAATGCTAACGAAACACCAATTCTTCATTTTCGTTTTCGTTTTTTCATTTTGTTACCTAACAAAAGGAAAATGAAATTTTTTGCAAAAAACGTCACGAAAACGAAAACGAACCAAAACGCACCCCTAAACGACCAAATGACAAACGAAACACCATTTTTTGAGTCGTGCCCATCTCTATCTATCTATCTATCTATCTATCTATCTATCTATCTATCTATCTATCTATCTATCTATCTATCTACAGTGGAACCTTGACTTACATGCTGCTTGACTTGCATCATATTTGACTTGCAGCAAGACGGGGCCTGTTTGACTTGAGTCGCAGGCTTTGACTTACATCTCGGAGCCCCGGCGCAAGACACTGGAATCGGGCGGCAGACATGACCCAGCATCGCGGCTGCCGCCTCCAAACTGCTCCTGCCTTCTTCCTCTCCTTCGGCAGCGGCAGCGGCGGCTTCGGCGAGGACAGCTCCGAGCACCTGGAGCTGGTCCTCGGTCTCGCTGAAGCCGCCATTGCCACCAGAGGAGAAGAAGGGGCAGGAGCTCGGGTCTGGCCTCGCTGGTTAGACAGTCGGCTCAGTCTTGTAAAAAACCTGGCTGCAGAAGTCTGGTCCACAATGGAATCATTTTAGTTGGGGAGCTGTACAGTTGTGGGACTCTAATGGTAAGCATAGAGTTGTTCAGAACTTGGAACATCAGGTTAAAAATCAGTAAAACTTAAATGTTAGACATTGTTGCTATGAACATTAAAAAGTGGAGGCATATAACTTGTGGACTATAATTCCACTGCCTCCTCCTCTCTTTGAAGAGACATTTCATTTACATCCCCAGAAGGAATCTCCTATCCCAGTCAAATTTGTGTTAAATTGCTGTTTTGGGGGGTCTTTTTCATCGTCTGGAACAGATTAATCCACTTTCCCATTACTTTCTATGGGAAAAGTTCATTTGACTTAAGTCATGTTTGACTTAAGTCTAGACCTCTGGAACGGATTAATGACATAAGTCAAGGTTCCACTGTATATCTAGTATGCCACCCACTACCCAAAGGCCTCTGGGCAAATTACATTTAAAATGAAAAGTCAAAAACAATTAAAGCATTAAAATGCCGATGAACACTTAAATGATAAAAGTCATTTAAATGCCATATTTGTGCACTTATGGGTGCTCTGGGGCTCTTGGTTGATCAGTCTGTTAGCAGGCCCTAATTAGCCTGTTAGTAGACAAATCTGGGTAATGATCAAAGTTCATCCATCAAGATAAACCTAGAAATCCAGGGAAAATCAAGGATGCTTAAAACAATTGCTGTCATATTGGCACTACAGTTTCTCGTCACATCGTGTTCTAGTGTCTTGATAAAATTTCCACTGTTAAAAGGGTGTCTGTCTCGACAGAACTCAACATCCAGCTGTGAGGATGGAGTGGGCAACACACACACACACACACACACACACACACACACACACACACACACACACACACACACACACACACACACACACACACACACACACACATATCTAGGGGAGGGGGAAGGCAGACCCACTCTTGCAAGCCCCCTACTTCCCTCTGAAAGCCTCCTGGCGCCCTCTACTGGCTACAGGGAGCAATTCCATCCCCTAGGCAGCCAATGCCTCCTGTCGCCTGATCATAAGTAATTTTTCGGTTTCAAAGAAGAAACTCCTTTCAAACTGAAGCATCTCTTGGGGGAAGAGGGTGGCAAAATGGGCTTCAAATGTCCCACCTGCGTCCTAGATGGCGCAAGGAGGAGGAGGAGAATCTTTTAAGCACATGGATTCTTGCTAGAAAAGGAAGAGGGAAGCTGGAAGAGCTGCCTTTCGTACTGCAAGGCAAACATGACTGAGCAGCAGCTGGTGCTGAAGCTGCAAGGTGGTTTCTAAAGGCAGACGGGCTTTTAGAGCCAAGCAAAGGGGATCAGAATGGGATTTGGGAAGAGGAACTCTTTTGAAGGAGCTGGAGACAAACCAGGTGGCTCTCCCCCCCCCTCCTTCGCTGAAGAGAGGGTTGCAAGCAGGGAGAGACATCTATTTACGGGTCCCTCGCGTGGCCAACCTTTTTGCCCCAGGAGCTTCCTCCACTTCTAATTTTGTCTGAGTTGCCTTTTGTGTGACAGATCCCATGGTGTTTATTTTGATTAGCGTACAGGCACTTATTTTTAGAGCTGGGGAATGAATAAACAGCGGATCAGATGTTTCGGAATGAAAAAAATGTGTATATTTATCTTGCCTGTTTGTTTTAACATCCCCAACTCCATATCCAGATAATCAGGATGTGGTTTTTTGCAAACCGATAAACTCTCCCTTCCCACTTTAGAGCAGACAGAGAGAGAGAGAGAGAGAGAGAGAGAGAGAGAGAGAGAGAGAGAGAGAGAGAGAGAGAGAGAGAGAGAGAGAGAGAGAGAGAGAGAGAGACCAGGTCCTGGTGTCTCATCTCTGTTTTCTCCATTTGGTCTGATTTTTTTCCTTGCCTTTCTTCCATGCAAGGGTGCTCACCTGGAGTCAACACTGTATGATAGAAGGGCAATAAGAAGGGATAACACAATAGTAGGGGGGTCTCAACAGAAATCTAGACTACAAATCAGGAGGGGAGAAGTGGTGCCACTCCATTGTGCTTTAGTTTGGGCCCCAGCAGTACCCTGTGTGCCACAATTTAAGAAGAGTATTAGCAAGCAGGAGGGTGTTGAGATGAAGGCAATAAAGGCACCAAGCTCTAGGAGAGAAGTCTGATGGCTCTGGATGTGCTTAGCTTGGAGAAAAGAGGACTGGGAGCAGAAATGATGACCATCACCAGATCTTGCAAGGGCTGTCCAATGGAAAGTGCAAGGCCAGATGCAGGGGAGTGCTATCAGGAGACAGAGATCTAGTCTCGTGCGCTCCCAAATGCATCTGGTGGGGCCACTGTGAAATCCAGGAAGCTGGACTAGATGGGCCCTTCTTGGCCTGATCCAGCAGGGCTCTTCTTAGGTTCTGATGTTCTTAGGTTCTTGCATTTTTGTAGAAGATTGGATGGCCAACGAATGGATTCGAACAACCTCAGGGGAGCTTTGACCAAGTGTCAAGATGAACATCCCACTGGTAGATCTTGTCCAACCATACAGTGATTTCCCTTACAAGGTGGTGCGTTTTCCTGTGTTGGAGGAAAGGGGTGGGAGGTCACCTGTCAGAGTTGTGTTGGCCGATGGAAAGGCTGGATGGCTCTGGAGCTCCCTTGTGACCCTACCTACCTATGGTTCTGCTTTTTCTGCCACAAGAGACCACACAGGAGCTAAGTTTTGACCAGATGCCCAACTAGCAAAGGAAGAGGCCGCAGGTAGATGGGCTGCCAATGGGAGCCAGTGTTCAAATCCTGATTCAGGATCCCAACTTTTTTTCTTTTTTAGGATGCCTACAAAGCTTCGTTCAGTGCAGGAACAGATTCATACCTACAAGGGTTGCATACAAATCACCCAATCCAAATTATATCTGTATATAGTGGTACCTCTTAAAACAAATTAATTCATTCTACAGGTGAATTTGTTTTAAGAAAATTTTGTCTTACAAAATGCGGTTTCCCATAGGAATGCATTATAAGTGGATTAATCCATTCCAGGGGCAAGAATAAAGACAAAAATAACTGGGCTTTTTCCTGGGCACATGCAGAACAGGGTGTTGTTGTTGTTTTTTTTGTTTTGTCTTGCAAAGCATCCCATAGGGAATTTTTTGTCATGCATAGCATGCCTATTCCTGATTTTTTTTCTCTCTATGAGTTTTTTTGGTCTTACAATGCATTTTATTTATTTATTTATTTCAACATATATCCCACCCACTACCCAAAGGTCTTAAGAGGCATTTGTCTTAAGAGTTACCACTGTGTTTGCTGTGCTGCCGGGACCAACATACCCTGAGCTGATTTGAAGGGATCGGAACCAAATTTGGTCTTGGGATTCATGTTGTTCAGTCGTTCAGTCATGTCCAACTCTTTGTGACTCCCCCCCCCCCCCCATGGACCAGAGCTCGCCAGGCCTTCCTATCTTCCACTGCCTCCCAGAGTTTACTCAAATCCATATTGGTTGCATCGATAACACCATCCAACTAGAGATGGGCACGACCAGGAAAAATTACGTTTCGAGTTGTCGTGTGTCGGAGCGGGCCGTTTCAGCTCGTTTCCATTTTCCGCAAAATTTTCCAAAAAATTGTCGTTTCGTTTGTCGTTTTTTTGTCTGTCGTTAGTACTGGTTTGGGGGGGGGGGTAGTGGGCTCCTGGAGGCACCTCTCTGGGGTGGGTGCCTCCTCTGGCCCGCTACAAAATGGCATGCATAGCCAATTGGATATGCATACCATTAAGTTGCAGTTGCAGTAGCAGGCAGAGGCACCTCTCTATCGGGTGCCTCTGTGACTCACTGCCTGCGGTGCACTTGGGCTGGGGAACGAAGTGAGAGAGGACCCCTACGGGCGCCCGCTGTGACTCACTAAGAAGGGAAGTGTACTTGCTGTAGTGCAATGCGAGTACACATCTGGCTTACTGGTTAGGGGTTAGCGCAAGGGCTAGGCTTAGGGTTACGGGTAAGGTTAGGGTGAGTTACTGGGGTGCACCTCTGGGTGCCTCTCTGACCCACTAAGAAGGACAGTGTACTGGCGTATGGGTTAGGGTTAGGGTTAGGGTTCGGGTTCGGGTTCGGGCTAGGGTTAGTGGGCTTTTTATGCCCGACTGGCACATCCCAGAAGTCTCGGTCAAAACGTGGCCAAGTGGCCATGCAATTGGTGGAATGGCTCCAAAAATTTGCATGGCCAGCCCATCATTGCGCAGGTGTAAAAAAATAAAAATAAAATAAAATAAAATAAAATCAATGGAGACGTTTTGTTGCAAGAAAAACCCACTGCTGCTACTGAAAAAATTCAGGCAGTTTTAAAATAGCTATTTTCGCATGTTTCTGTGGTGCTTTGGTGTATTTTTGGACTATGTGATTTCAAAATAAATATTGCGGTCGCCCCATTTGGATCCCCCGCCCGCACCGCATGGCATGGCGAGTTGGCGAGACGACGAGGATGCGCGCAGCCCAGGAGAGGAGAGGGGGGGTGGCCGTGGACCCCCCCCCCAGAAACCACCCCTCTGGTAGGTGCCCTCACTCAGGCAGGCATATTTTCGCCTGCTTTTTTGGCCAGGAATCGGGTTTTTTTTAAAAAAATTTAAAACTTTTTCCTGTGCCGCTTGGCATCGCGCGATCGCTGCGATGCCAGGAACGACAATGACAAATCAGACCCAATTTTTCTTTAGTCGGTTCGAGTTCGAGTTCTGGCAGAGTAATTGTCGTTACCGTTTCCATTACGTAACGGAAACGAGAAACGGAAACGGAAACAAGAATTTCGCCAAGTCGTGCCCATGTCTACATCCAACCATCCCCTTTTCCTTTTGCCTTCAATCTCTCCCAACATCAGGGACTTTTCCAAGGAGTCCTCTCTCCTCATGAGGTGGCCAAAGTACTGGAGCCTCAGCTTCAAAATCTGTCCTTCCAGTGAACATTTGGGGTTGATTTCTTTCAGGATGGATAGGTTTGATCTCCTTGCAGCCCAGGGGACTCTCAAGACTCTCCTCCAGCAACACAGCTCAAAAGCATCGATTCTGCGACGATCAGCCTTCTTTATAGTCCAGCTCTCACTTCCATACATCACTACTGGAAAAACCATAGCTTTGACTATCCTGACCTTCATTGGCAAAGTGATGTCTCTGCTCTTTAGGATGCTATCTAGGTTTGCCATTGCTTTCCTCCCAAGAAGCAGGCGTCTTTTTATTTCGTTGCTGCAGTCGCCATCTGCAGTGATCAAGGAGCCCAAGAAAATAAACTTTGTCATTGCCTCCATTTCTTCCCCTTCTATTTCCCAGGAGGTGATGGGACCAGTGGCCATGATCTTAGTTTTTTTATGTTGAGCTTCAGCCCATTTTTTCACTCTCCTCTTTCACCCTCATTAAGAGGTTCTTTAATTCCTCCTCACTTTCTGCTATCAGAGTAGTATCATCTGCGTCTCTGAGGTTGTTGATATTTCTTCCGGCAATCTTAATTCCAGTTTGGGATTCATAGATACTTGTATATATTTGACTGCTTCCAGATTTGGATTGGGCGGCGGGAGGGGTGGCTGAACAGGTAGAAAATGAAGGCTTGCCGCCTGGGGTGGGGTCTGCTGTGCTGTGCTGTCAACTTTGGGAAAAGCGTTGGACCTTCCCATTTGTAGGGGAAGCTCATCTCGGCTTCTTCCTTTCCTCCCATTTGCCTTCCCACCCCCAGAACTGTATATTCTTTCCTTGCTCCTCCCCCACAAATCCACCCTGCATCATAAAGCACCAGGCCTGAACAAGGAAAGGAAAGGGGAAAACGCTGACAGGGCATCAGAAAGCCTCTCAAATCAAAGTATCATAGAACAGTGACGTTGGAAAGGCTCTGCGAGGCCATCAAGTCCACCCCCCCTGCTCCATCCAAGAATACAAAACAAAGGACATCTGCCAGGTGGTTGTCGAAATTTCTCTTGAAGGCTCCTAGTGTTGCTGGAGCACTGCCCACATCTGGAGGTCATGGGTTCCATTGTCGTACTGCCCTAACAGTTAAGAAGTTTTTCCTGATATTCACCCGGAAGCTGAGTTCTCTGAAGTTGAGCCCATTGCTGCGTGTGCTGCACTCTGCGATGATCCGAGTACAACCAAAGCTTACACAAAAGACTCAGTTGCCCATCCTGCATTGACACAGGCACACTCAGTCTGAAGGGTCATGAGGAGGACACAGTGAGGCTACCTAGGAGGAGAGCAAGGAAGAACATTCCAGAGCCGTGGTTCCCAGCCCTGAGTCCCCAGCAGTTCTTGGACTGCATCTCCCAGAGATCCTGGCCAGAACATCCAGGGGTGAAGGCTCTGGGGAGCTTTTGGGCAGGAATATCGGAGGACGCAAAGTTGGGAACCCTTGTTCTAGAACATGAAACCAGGAATTATGGCGTTATGGCGGTATCTGTCTCAGGAGTGTGAAGGCTGGTAAGCCAATGACCAGTGGGGATCCCGATGCTGAATCTGCTGTCCGGCTGCTGCTCGCTATGGGTCAAGGCAGGGCAACTTAGTGACCACCAATCTCTCCATCAACTCACGAGCCTGTAAGTTAGTCTTGAACTGGGAGGCCTCCAAAACAAAATGCATCCTTCAGAAGCTTTACCATGCTTCCCCCACCCTCATTTAACCTCTCTCTCCCATGTTGCTTCCTAAGTATGGTTCTGCTTTGTTTCCCAGATGCTGCTGTGCCCGAGAGCTGCTGAGTACTTGGTGCTGGCCATCACGTTGTTCCAATGGCCATCCGAGAGGGTGCTCCGGGCAGAGGCTTTGCAGGAGGTATGTGCATGTTTATTTATTTATCTATTTATTTATTGGACTTTTGTACCACCTGTCTTATGCAGTATACATAAATCAGACACAATGATAAATATAATATACCTTGGCGATTTATGACAAAATAACCAACAAAGGCAAATATTTTATCTGTTAGAAGCAGACAAAAATATACAACTATATAGATCTTCACAATACAGCAAGCAGCATTATGAACAGTACAAAAATACACAATGGGAATCTTGGTATTATTAAACCATATCATGCAGTCCTTCTCAAGTGTCTAGGGCCGCGGTCTCACTAAAGTTTTCTGCGCATCTTAATTTGATGCGTAGGGTTTTTTTTTGGGGGGGGGGTGTCACATGGTGTTTGATGCGCAGTTAGTGTCCTGTCGACAGGGTAGTATTTTACTGCTCTGTGCCCATCTCTACTTGCTTACTACGCATCTTTTCCCTTTTTCCTGGGTCGATTTTCTGAGCCGGAACCACAGGAAGTGGCAGGAAAGGGGGTACAAAGCTAATTACTGCATATTTTCTGGGGTAGCAAAGAACTGCGCATCTTTAAGGGAAGTTTTTTAAACCAACCCCTAGCGGTGGTTTAAAAAACCTCGGTGAAAGTGCGCTTCCGGGGGTGAGGTCGGTCGGGGCACCAAATTACTCCCCTTCGTGGTTAGGACACGATCTTTTACTGCGCAGTTCGCCGCAGCAAAAATGTGCAGAAAATGCTGTTGAGATCGCGGCCTAAGACTCTAAGGGCGTTTATACACGACCCCTAAGCTGCGCTGCAAATGGCTCCCAGCTCCGGAGCTTAGAAATGTTTTCCCACCAGCTCCGGAGTTTGGAGACAATTAAGTGCGACCCTGCCCACTTTAGCATGACCCAGCGCACTTTTCTTGTACCTTCTCTTCGGAGGTGAAATTTTTTTGATGCGGATAAGAGTGCCGGGCTCTCCTGGCTTGTCTGTTGTTGTTTTGCCTCCCACCCCTTTAAGAGCTCCTTGAGACGGAAGCAGGAATTAATGGGGCTCGTGGCAACTTTGACCAGCACCGGCAGGTTAGTAAAGGCTTCTTTTGTCCTTTTTTTCCCTCCCCCCCCACACCGACAGGAGCAGGAAGTGCTGAGGGGTGGGGACGCAGGAACAGAAACGAACCCCCAAGATCTCTGGTCCAAATTTAAGGGACCAGCGGATCTTAGGGGTCGTGTGAAAAGGCTCTAAGTAGCCACTTTTTGCAACCAGCCTGCAAGATATCTTATATTCCCTTGCCTGTGGTTAGTTCAAAACTACAGGCACCGTTAGATATGCAAGTTTCTGCACCGACTTGCCTACCGCTGGTTCTTCAAGAGCAATAGGATTGGGAACATTCTTCTCCATTCACACAAGGCACACTCCATAGTCCACTCTGCCAGATTACTCTCCTGGGGGAACTGAATGCAGATCTCCTGCCCTCAGCCCCACCCCCTTCCCAGCCATAGGAAGCCAGCGAAGCAGAATCATCCCATGCCCCCCCAAAAAAAATAAAAACAGCGGCTAAGAGGATAATCAGAGGTTTACAACCCACTTTCTTAAAGTACCTACCTCCACCCCACTCCCCAAATATGAACCTGTCATGCTGGGCATTCCCAGAATCAACCCACAGAGATTTATTTATTTATTTATTTATTTATTTATTTATTTATTTATTTATTTATTGGACTTGCTCCTCACTGGTAGGAAGCCACTACTCTGGGTGGCTACAAACCGAAACAAAACAAAACCACCAAACAAAAACCCACACCAAACCCACTTATATGACAGGCAAACCAAGAGCAATTTTGCCAAATATTTCGACAGTAAACCAGGCCTAAGATGGTCGGCATTCAATTACATCATGAATAAATCTAAAATGGATAGAGATGAGCATGAAGCAACCTCCCCACCACCACCGGGGGGGGGGGGGAATGGGCCATTTTTTGTTAGTTTCGGGGCACTTTGGGGAAATGCCACAACCCAGAATGAAACAAAATGTTGAACTATTTAGCAGTGTAATAACTCAGGCTATAACTTAGACATCCCAAGGCCTTTCTTCACTGATTTTCAACTGACTCTGGGTATGTCTCTCCTCTAAGTGCCCTCCAGGTTTGGAAAAGATTGGATTTGGGGCTGCATCTCAGGGTTACAAGCTGGTGTGAAGCCTCACTCATGTGTCTTGTGTTGAGTTTAATCATCCACACAGGTCTGAGTTTGCCTCCATCTAATCCAAGACATCCCATCTTTTTCAGAAACAGCCTTTTTTGGCTGAAACCTTCCCCATTACGACTTCATCTGGTACCTTTTGCTGGAGTAGAACTCAGGACTATTACTTTTTTTAAAGGAATGTGTTCCTTCCTACTGCTTGTTGGAAAGTAACTCAGTGTCCTCTTTTCCAAGTTGATTTGCTGAGCCCCTTCTTTCTCTGCTGATCCTTTCGGAAGGGAGGTCGGGGGAGGAGGATTCATAAGCCAATGGTCATGAAACGTGTACGGTTTCTGCTAAAACGCCTTACAATGTCCATGAAAAGTAACTCTTCAAAGTAATGAGAATAAGGAAGTTGTCAGGCCGATAGAGTAACTGTTCCTACAAGCTAGCCAGAATCCAACTGGCAGTTTGAGTTGGTGTGAGGGAGTTGGAGTAAGTTGCAGAAGCAAATTGGGATACATTAATGAGGAGCTTGTCCCACTTCTGCGCGTGTGCCTCTTTGCACAACCAAGGTCATGTGTAAAAAAAGCGGCAACAGCATGTCCCAAATTCCAACATTTCACTTCTTCAAGTTTCAAATGTCAGTAGGATTCTGGCCATCTTTCAAGAGGTACCTGCGTTCTCCTGTGACAGCAGCCAAGTAGGGCCAGGATAGTTGAGCTGCACCCCCTTTGCCCTGCAAATGCAATATGTCAGCCAGGCACTAATGGACCACTAAAAAAGTCCTCCTACAATCTGAAAGCTTTCGTAGATCAAGACCACTTCATCAGGCTGGGACTAGTGCAAAGCAACACCTCATGTCCAAAACGTTTGTGGCAAAACAGGTTTTGGCCGGGACGTCACTATTAGATGCAAATTTCAAATACTCCTGTCAAGATGGAGTTCACCAGGCACGTCTTCCTTAGAAGGAAGTCAGGAAAGAGGCAGGATGGATTAATACTGTTGTTTCCAAGTGAGAGCTGAAGCAGACGTGGATGGCATCTCACACCCTGGCTCTCCCAAAAAGGAGGCACAGGCCATACACACCCATGAACGCCTCCCCCTTTGGTCGGTCTTTGAAACAGACACAACTCTGCTCGGCCAGGGAGGGTTGAGTGACCCAGAAAACCCAAATTCTCCACTGGGCATTGGAGTGGGAATTTAGTCAACTCACTAGGTCTAGCCAACTAGGGCCATCAGTTCAGATTAAAACAATATCACCTAGTGGTTACATTCCTGCTCTGCTAATGTTGAAAGACCATGTACCTTCTTGTTGGTACATTTCTTTATTTGATATTTATACCGCATGACCATCCGGCTGAGAGGCCACTCTGGGCGGTAGGCAAAGTTATAAAATACAAAGCATTACAATGGGGATTAATAAAACCCACCAAACAGAAATCAAATCACATTAAATTAAATCAAATCAAATTAACATGAGCACAAATGATAGCATCCTGATCCTAAATAAATAAATAAATAAATAAATAAATAAATAAATAAATAAAACCAAAACATACCAAAAGTACAACAGCCACCATGTGTAAATGAAATTGCAATACAAGACCCCCCCCGTGTGTGTGTGTGTGTGTGTGTGTGTGTGTGTGTGTGTGTGTGTGTGTGTGTGTGTGTGTGTGTGTGTGTGTGTGTGTGTGTGTGTGTGTGTGTGTGTTGTTTCTCTTGGTATCCCTGAAATACCAGTAAAATAAAAGGGGTCATCACAGAGCACAAGTGCAGGAGCAGGCAATACCTTTATAGGTCTCTGAGGACAATCGCCGTGCAATCTGTGAGCTTTCCTTCATTCTCATTTCTGAGGGCAGTTGTGTCTAGGCAGCCTGGGCTGGGCTGTACAACTGCAGGGCTGGCCTCTGTGCAAGGAGATGCCGATCAGCCCATTTCCTCTGGGGGTCTTGTCTTTTTTTTTTCTTTTTCCTTTTCAGCACCTGCCCTTTGGACCGTCCCTAGCACAGGGCAGGGGTCCCTTCCCTCCCTCCAGCGACGAGAGGTCCGCCACGGATCTCACTGCCAAACTCCTGCTCTTGGACGAGATGGTCTCCCTCGAAAATGATGTCACCGAGACCAAGAGGAAGCGCAGCTTCTCCGGATTCGGTTCCGCTCTCGATCGGCTGTCGGCTGGCTCCGTGGACCTGAAGACCAAGCAGAGGTGGGTGGCTTAAGTGGACCATCTCCCTGTGTTACAGATGCACCCGGATCTCCCTGGTGCGGCCGGTGGTGAAGATCAGAATAGACGGGCAAGGAGGGCCCTGAAAGGCAATGGAGGGTCATCGCCAGGGCCAAGGACAGAACATTTGCCCCATTGAACTAGAATTGTGAGACGGCCCCAGCCCCACAGAGTGGTTTAACTGGAGTAACAGACAGTTTAGGGCAGGCATGTCCAAACTTCGGCCCTCCAGATGTTTTGGGCCACAACTCCCACAGTCCTTTGTCATTGGCAATCTGAGCTTAGAATTCTGGGAGATGTGGTCCAAAACATCAGGAGGGTTGAAGTTTGGACATGCCTGGTTTAGGGAACCATCCGTGGCCCACCATAGCCAAGGGATGGTCCATGCCTGTAGCTTGAAGCAGCCACTAGAGGGAAGACGCTCCCTGCAAAAGCCCTGGTCCTTGCTCTCCCTACCTAGCTTCATCATAAGGCAGGCTCCCTGGGCTGATTCCTCCAGCATCCTGCCCATGGAACCCAGAAAATGCAACGGCTGCAAAAGGTGTGGAGCCTCACAGGGGATGACCAGCCAGTTCGTGTCTGTGGTCAGAGCCTCCCCACTAGAAGCTCCTGGTTGGCGCCAAACAAACAGACTAAAGCCAAGCTCCAGGAAGGAAGGAAGTATCTCAACAACACCCTAAAAGTTTTATTTATTTTATTTATTTCAGAGTATTTTTACCCTGCCTTTCTCCTTGGAAAAGGACCCCAGGTGGCTTACAGTAATGAGGGATAATATACAGTTCAGTACGATTAAGACATGTTCAAGTATTTGAGAACAAGTAATTGAGGGACATCTTACAGCATTAATAGGCAACATTATTTTAAAGCAACACAGTTATAACTGTAGTCATAAACACAAAGTGCATGTGATCCTATCTATTCATATAAAAGACACATAATAGGTAGTCCATCATTCAGGGAAAGCTTGCCTGAAGAGAAAGGTCTTTGCCTGTTTCCGGAAGGACAACAGAGATGAGGCAGTCCTGGCCTCTAGTGGGAGGGAGTTCCAGAGTCTGGGCGCAGCAGCCGAGAAGGCCCTTTCATGGGTTCCCATGAGATGTACCTGTGAGTGTGGCGGAATGTAGAGAAGTTTGTGTTTTTTTCATTGACTTTGTAAAGAGAAGCGTTTTTCCCCCTACAAACAAAAGAAGTGGGGTTTTTTTTGTTTTTTTGTTTTTTTGAAACAGAGTTTTAGACAGGAATCCTGGAAAACATTGCATTCCTTCAAGACCAAGTCAGAGAAAGGTCTGGGAGAGTCCTAGGTCAATAGGGCGGGCAGGATAAACAAGCGTAAATGCAGATTCTTGAGCAAGGTTACTTCTGTCTGCCTCCCCAAAATGTATGCTGAATGATTGTTCCAGGGTTTTGAATTTCTGGTGAAATGCCTTTTTGCTTCTCAGAGTACAGAAGTACAGAGGCTCACAGGGGGGGGGGGAATAGTTACAAGCTGCCCAGATTGGTCCATCCCTTTCTCATTATCTGGCACTTCGAGCCTCAGTAATTCAATCTGAGACATTTATAAAAGAAAGAGTAAAAATGTTTCATTACTTACAAATATGAACAGATCAGCAGCAAACAAAGAACACACTGCTTCCAACAAACTAAAAAGGGGGAGAGACACAAAGCAAAGAGGAGGGCTCTCTCTTTGAATTCTGAGGTGGGAAGAAGGAATTGGTTAGTGCCACACATATTGACAGTCACCCCGCCAGGACATCCCTCTCAGCCAACCCTGCTGCTATAGATAGCAGGTGAGATTGGACGCAGCCCCAACAGAGATCTTCCCGGTTCTTCTCAATCTGCAGGAAAGTGGTGGAGCTGCCCAAGAGACGGTTTGGACTTCCTCTGGACAGGATTGGAGTGAACCGCCTGAATAACTCCAGAGGTGAGCAGACGTGGGTATGGTCTCAAAACATCATTGTGTGGGTCTGTAGAACCCCCATCTGTGTGTCTTCTGCATGTGGCACATCAGAGATTCAGCATGTGTTTGTACAATAGAACACAGGTAGACAATCCAGGAGAACACAGAGCTACATTGCAGGCTGCCAGAGCACTCGTCCTCCTCTCTGAGGAATCATACACAGATTCAGAGTTGTTTGATTTTAACTTGAAATCAATTTACAGTGGTACCCCGACCTAAGAGCAGCTTGACTTAAGAGCAATTTGACTTAAGAACGGAAAACTGTTGGTGTTTTAACTGCCACCTTACAAATGTTAGCTATGCTCTGCTCGACTTACAAATATTCTATTTCTTTTTAATTTTTAACCTAGTTTTTTAATTTTTAGATAGGCACCCCAACTTAAGAGTAGTTAGACTTAAGAGCATGCGTTCAGAACGGATTAAATTCGTAAGTTGAGGTACCATTGTACATATATTTACAGCAGTCCCTCAGTCCCTCAGACAGAATGTCTCAGCATACTATACACATTCACAATATAGACATTTGGCAACAAACAGATACCTCTCTGTGTGTCTGGAAGTTGAGTCATGGCAACTGGACTTCTTTTCTTGAGAGATTGAAATGTTTTGCTGTTCATTCAAGCAGCTTCATCGGCCTGAGGAAAGTTAGTGGCGAGTCCTCCATTTTGATTTCACATTATTACCCTGGTCTTAATAGGCTCCTAAGTTGGATGATGGCCTGAATAGGCTCGTTAGGTGGACAATGGCCTGGACTACATGAACGTCCCGCCTATGCAACCCTTCCCAACACCCATGAAGTACGGGTTGTATTAGCTGTGGTCTTGCTGGTGAAGGTGTGAAGTATTTTTGATTTGTCTGGGGGCTGATGAAAGGGCAACTTGATAAGCAGCCGATAGACTGTGCCTGAGCCCCCCACCTCTCTTGAGAGAGGGGTTTTCATCAATGCTCACATGAATGGCTTCCCTGACCCCTCTCTCAAACCACTTCTCTTCTCTGTCTCTGTCTAAAGTTCCCAAACAAGATAGAAAATTCCTTGTATAGATATATATGTACCTTCATTGACCAATCCAGATGCTTCCGCTGGGGCATCTGGTTGGCAATCATCTGAAAAGCATTCTGGAAATAGTTTATTTATTTATTTATTTATTTATTTATTTATTTATTTATTTATTTATTTATTTATTTACCGCTCCATCTAGCTACATGGAACCGACTGAATAACTCCAGAGGTGAGCAGACGTGGGTACGGCCAAAACATCATTGTGTGGGTTTGTAGAACCCCCACCTGTGTGTGTTCTGCATGTGGAGGTTTACAAACTGAACAGGGCGGTTTACAAACTGAACAGAAATCAAAACCATAAACAGTAAAATACAATATCATAGATAAGCAGAGGTATATAGATAAAAACAGAATAACTAGTAAACAATATATAACAAAAACATAGAACAGGAGCGAGATGGGCTACAGATAAAAACAAAATAAATACATAATAGCAATCATTATTAGAACAGATTACTATCCGGGGAATGCCAAAAGGAGCCAGGCGCTTGATTGTGGACTTACTGCTCCCCAGCTATCCTAAGCTTTCCCTGAAATGTTCTAGAAAATAGCAAAAAGAACTGGTAATTTCACTGAAATCTTAGGTTAAAAAGAGACAGAACTGCAGTTCCAGGATGCAGAAAACATAATGTCTTTTATTTCACTATAAAATGCCCAACATCTGCATTTAAAGGAGCTGATTACAGACCAAAGAAAGAGAAAGGGAATCTGTTGGGATGAAATTAACATGCCCACGGAGAAGGCTGAGATGTCCTACCCCCATGAGGCAGAGGTTCCCCCCTCTTTCCGACCAGAAAGATTCTTTCTAGCTAGGAAATCTGATTCCTTGTTGAGTGCCATGAATTTTCCTCCCCTTCTCCTCCAGACTTGCCAGCCCTGATGGATGCCGTCTCCAGGAGAGCTCCTGGCTCAGAAGATGCCTCTGTCAGCCCTGGCCTCTCGGCTTCTCCAGTACGGAGGGGGCCTCCTAAGAAATGCAACCCTCCCCGGGTGCCCTCCAACAAACCCTAGCGGCTGCTGGATGCCCATGCCTGGGGCAAACTCTCTTTCCCAGACGCTCTGTCCTGCCGGTAGAAAGGCACAGAAAGGATGCTTGTATAGATGTATATGTGTGTCATAAATTCATTGCATCCCAGGAGCGGGGTGGGGGATGGGAGGATTCCTGGCATCACCAAGGCATATGAGTCAAGAGCACACAATGGCTAAGTTAGGTGCCCTCTTTTTAACACCCTGGACGCATGCAGGCAGCAGCAGCAACACAGGAAGCTTTTTGAAAGCCACCGGACTGCTTTCCACCTGGCATCTGGTCCCTCCCTCTAAACTTGGGGGACCTTTGCTCAAATGAAGAATCCTCCTCCTCTCCCCATCAATATGCTCTCTCCGCCACACCCCCGCTTTCTGTATGCCAGCTGTGAGATGGCCATGTTGGGGGGGGGGGTCATCCCTCTGAAGACCTTGGGGTCACCGAGGGTGATGTTCTCACCTAGCGGCCTCCAACTGAAGATTTTAGGGAGGAAAACAAACAAACAAACAAAAAAGCCAACCCCCTGCAAACAACGACGCAACCAAACCACCCTCTTAGGTGTGGCAGGCTGATGAACAACTGTGTGATTTGAAAACCAGCTGGCTATGTGAGGGATGGCGAGGGCCAGTGGCTACCAGGGACACACTCCACATGAGCGCAGCAGTTGCCCAGAGATGACATACGTTGCCTTTCCTGGACCCTGCCTGCTGGCTGAGGCATGACGGTGGCTGTAAGTCAAGGAGCCAACATGTCCCAGGCCACAGTGGTCTTCCGTGGGTTCCTGACTGACAGCTCCCCTCTGCCCCAGTGGGTGTGGCCGAGGGGGTGAAGGGCCAAGGAAGCGATGGGCCCAGAACAGCTGGAGGCCCAGCCTTTGCCCAGCCCAGAACTAGAATCATAGAATCATAGAATCACAGAGTTGGAAGAGACCTCCAAGGGCCATCCAGTCCAACCCCCTGCCATGCAGGAACCCCCATCACATGACTCCCAACAGGTGGACATCCAGCCTCTGCTTAAAAACCTCCAAAGAAAGAGACTCCACCACCCTTTGTGGCCCTCCTTTGCCGGGCAGCAAATGGATCTCTTTTCCTGTAGTTTAAAACCAGTCTTGCATGGAAAACAGCTTTTCTAACATGTCATGAATGCCTTCTTGCAGCAACCCCCTAATGCTCAAATGGAAGGATCTCTTTTCCTGTACTGTTCTTCCTAAAATGTTCCATTGCTGTAGTTTGAAACCCGAGTCCTAGTATCTGAAGCCACACACACTGGCCAGTTCTTTCCCCTGCTGCCTCCTCCTTCCATTTCCCCCCCTGCCCCCCGCCCCATTCTTTTTCCTGCCAGTCTGTCAGGAAGGACCCATCACTGGGATGCCTCAGCTGACCTACTCCCCTCAAACAGAGGGTGGTCCTTTGCCCAACGGTTGTTTCCTGTTTTCTTCTACCTGGGGAGGAGGGTGCGGAGTCCGGAGATGTGTCCAGAGAGGGGATGCTCGTGGACCCAAGACTAGAGGGCAAGTCGGCATCTTTCTTGCCACAGATATTTTGCACCTTTTAAATTAAATTTAACCCTGTATCCTGGACCAATCAGCTGCCCAATTCACAGCACAGAACCGTGGGAAACAAGGTCAACCCAGTAATTCTCCATTAATGTCTAGCTTTAAACTAGCTTTGTTCAAGGATGGTGACCTTAAGTCCTTTCTCACATTTTCAGTTGTTTTTACTGTTCAGTACGTGATGGTGGCCAGGCCATCATCAGAGCCCAAGGCTGAAATAAGGCATTACAAGAAGAAGTGTCTTTCTTTCCTTTCTCCCTCATTTCCCAAGAAAGGGACCTTTCATTTCCTTCTGGCATGTACTGGAGATATTCCTTGTAAAAGAATGATGGAGTTGCTGAAGACCCCCCCAAGTTAAAATAAAGTCTATCCATACAGGGTGCTCTGCTGGAATGCTGTGTTCCCTGCGGTTTTTGGCCTGGCGTGTCCCTTGTAGCCTTTACAGAACATAGTTGCAAGGAAGTCCTACTGTGAGGAGAATTCTGCGTAACTAGCAGGGCTGGTGATGATGGTGCTGGTGGATAATCTCATTTACAAACAAAATGAGGCCCAGGCAGATACCCAGATGAGAGCCTCAGGCACCCTGAGAACGAGGTGTCATGAATTTGGAAGCTTCCCAGGCTGCTTCAGAACCTCTGCATTTTCTCTTTTCTTGGTTGACTCAGCAGTAATTGTCATCCATCCATCCATCCATCCATCCATTCATGATTGCATGCACTCATGCATTTCCCATCTTTCTCCTAAAAGGGACCTAACATTTAAAATTCCAGTTTCCACTGAGGCAGGTGGGATGTCCGTGGCAGCTAGCCATCAACAGTTATTAAAGCTGCAAACTTGCACGTGCTTTATGTCTGTGAAGATTGCACATGCTTTGTGAGCTGCACCCTTAACTGCAGGTGAAACTGTGCTCACAACCTGGGGGGGTTCAATCCCAGGTAGGTGTCTCAAGGTTCACTTAGCCTTCCATCCTTCCGAGGTCAGTAAAATGAGGACCCAGCTTGCTGGGAGGAGGGGGGCAATGTGTAGCCTGCATACTGTAATTTAAATTAAAAAAACTGTAAATCATCCAGAGACTACTTGAAGTGGTATGGTTTAGTATATAAGCAGAAGCAGAACACTTTTTAACTGAGTTCCAGGGTACAATGAGAGGGCAAGAAAGGATTGTGTCTGATCACGCAGGAAAGGACCACTGGGTCCCCCCACCATCACAGCTGATGCGGTGGGGTCAGAAGGGGAGATTCCCCCACCCAACACAAGCAGGAGAGATACAGGTTGAGATCTCAGAGGGACACACAGAGTGCATGATGACAGCAGCAGCAGCAGCAGCAGCAGCATCTCTGGGGAAAGGCCTTTCTGCCTATTTCCTGGGTCAACAAAAACCTAACCCTTTGGGTCAAAGCTGACGTACATTCCTCACTGGATTCCTCCTGGAAGCGGAATCGAGTCCTCCAGGTTTCCCTAGGGAGCATCTGCGGCTGCGCGAGGGTCTTCCCATTCCCAATGGATGTGACATTTCTTTCCAGGGTTGAGGGGCCAGCAGACATTGTTTGGCACTGCAAGATACAAGTGCTGCTTCTCCCTCTGCCCTGCTTCCCCTTCTGGAAGGTGTGACCACCACTCCGCCGTAGAGTACTAGAGTTAGAAGAGACCTCAAGGGCCATCCAGTCCAACCCCCTGCTGTGCAGGAACCCCCATCACAATATTTCCAAGAGATGGCCATCCAGCCTCTGCTTAAAAACCTCCAAAGAAGGAGACTCCACCACCTTCCTTTCGGGGCAGCATATTATTCCACTGCCGGACAGCTCTAACTGTCATGAAGTTCTTCCTAGTGTTCACATGGAATCTCTTTTCCTGTAGTTTGAAACCATTGCCCAGCGTCCTAGGCTGCTTTCATATGACCATTAAAATCTGCAGCAACCTTTGATCCGGATCATCCCCTGGAGCAGTCACATGGCTGATGTGGATCGGATGCTCCCATGGTCGCGTTTTGAAAATCCGCAGCCATTCTGATCCTACAACTGAGACCTGCAGCAAAGACACCATAACGGGGGTAAAAAGGTTTTGCTGCGGAATTTCTGTGTTCCCAAGGGCTCGAGTAATGGCTTAAAATCCACATCAGAACAGTGACAAGGATTTTACCACTTTGAGACCAGGTACTTGTAAAATGCACTCAGACACACTTAAGTGGGCATGGTCGCACTTTGTTTTTTTGAAAAGTCCACTGCTGGGGGAAAATGATTTTATGATCCGCATCTGCGAGCACTTTGCAGCGGATTTTAGTGGTCATGTGAAAGCAGCCCTAATCTCTGAAGCCATGGAAAACAAACCTATTCCCTTTTCAATATGACATCCTTTCAAATATTTAAACATAGCTATCATGTTGCAATAACTGGGGCAGTTGGGTGCTGGAATAACAGGAACGTGCTTTGAAGACAACACACACACACACACACAGAGATGTCCGAACCAGCAGTTTCCTCCCATCCAAAGAGGTTCCTTTTTATTGACTACTCTAACATAACTGATTAGCAAAACTGATTACATCATTTCTTTGTGGCACAGCAAGAAATTCCCCAACTATAGTTAAAGAGGCATTACATAGGAAAGCCAGATTAATATGCATTTCTACGTGGATAGGTATAATTATGTGTCTTACTTTAATTGGTAAGCTTTAGCTTTAAAGATAAGAGATATTGCTCTAATTGGCTTTGTGCTCGAATTAGCTTTGGCAAACTTAACTAAGTAACAAGAGAAGACAAAGAGATCTCTTATTGGCAAGCTTAACCATCGCTCCTGTGACTGGAGAGTCCCAAGTCATCTGCAGCTCCCTCAGCCTCTGAGTGAGAGACAGGGGAGCTTTCTCTAGCTTTTTCTGGTGTGTGTGTGGGATCGCCCAGACGTTTTATGGGTCTGAAAGGGCAGCGGCTGATGACATCATCCTTACTGCACAGTGGAAAGTTGCACAACGGGATTGCAGGCACTTTGTCAGGACAGCTTTAAAAGGGACTTATAAAAATGGCGGAAGAAGCTGCGATTGACGGGCAGTAACGTCAGCTGCACTCGGGGCTAAATTCAGTCGAGCACATGCCAGAGACTGAGGGCAAGTGAATGGGAAGTGAAATTCTGTATTGTACGAAGGAGAGCTACCACCTCCCTGCCCTCCTTATCGGCTTCTTTGGCAATCCTTCCCTGGGTGCAGGATGCTGGGTTTGGCGAACCAACTGTGGTTGAATGCAAGTTCTTCTTACGTTATCCTGATGTATTTTTCAAAATACTGGTTCAGAATATTTGCTCATGGCTAAAAACAGACAAGCAAACATCTTGAGGAAAGATGCTTCAGATTCATGGCATGGGGCACGTTTCCCCAAGGTAACTAGAGAAAGCAACACGTTGTTATTACACCTGAAACAAAACAGTCAGGCATGCACGCATGGGTGTTGCAACCAAAGAAGACCTGGTGCTCAAGACATGGGTCCTTGAACTGCATCAGTTCCTTTCCTCCGGACTTCCAGCGTTCAGGCAGAGTTTGCTTCTTGAGTGCTGAAAGCTGTGTGAGGTTCATGGTAACGTCGCCAAAGGGCCTTTGATCCACCGAAGGCTCTTTGATCCAGAGCTGCTGTGCAGGAAGTTGTGCCCTGAAGAATCCCATCTGCTTTTGTGAACCACAAAAATCTTGGAAACAGAGGCAGGAGGCCAAGGCTCTCCCTCGCAGAGGAACCAGCTCCCTCTCAGTCCTGGTGGCATCTCAAGGCAGGCCTTCTGCAAGGAACACCAGCCAGATCAATGTTCAGGCGACAGACCCTTCAGTATTGTGTGAAGGATGTTTTGACTCCCTGGCCACCCCCTCCCCCCTTGAAAGATCCTGGGCCCCACGAATGATTGATCGGTTGGTTGGTTGGTTGTACTTTTATACTGCAACAGAAAACTCCCTTTTTCCCCAAGGGGGACTTTGGGATGTTTGCAGGTACTACTGTTCCAATGTCTGTAAACCAATCTTCCACTTCCATTTGCTTTGGGAGGTCACATATTGGGGCTATGGACCAATTCAGACCTCACAGCATGATAGACACTACAGCCCATGGCCCCCCACTCTGTTTGTTTGTTTGTCTGTCCATCTGTCCATCCATCCATCTGTTCTTCTTTCCTTTCTTCCCCTGGTCCCACCTCTGCTGATCATTTGATGGTTCAATTTAAAGAAATATTCTGCCATGGTGATCTAGCGCTAAACTAGCGTATTAATGAAGCAAATCAGTGCTAGCCCTGTTTGTGGGGACAAAAACTGAGGGGTCAATCAGGAAGCAAGTCAAAGAGCAGGGTGTCCCTGCGGTTCCTAAAACCATGCCCCAATTGCCTACCTCATGACAATGACACCCCTGGACACACTCTCCCATCCTTTTTCAGAATGAGTGAGCTGATCCTTCCGGGGGGGGGGGTCATTTGGATTATTCTATTCGGGCGGGAAAGGATATGTCCCCAGCAGCAGGGGGAAAGTCCATATGAGGGCTTCAGATTGGCTTTGCAACTCAACTGGTGAAAAACTGGAGCAAATCCCAGGGTATCTGACCAGACTGTCGCAGCCAGAGTGTCTAAGACCGTGCTGATCAAAGTCACAGCCCAGGCCATCCCTACTGTTCTATCCCTTTCTTTCCCTCATTTGGATGAACCATAATCTTCCTCGTTTGTGGACTGAGCCCTCATCCGGCCTGTTACTAAACCCAAGAGCTGGCTAAGGACAACAGCCGTCTTCTCACCAGGTTCTGATGAAAGAGGAGGAAGAAGTTGAGTGTTGTCCCAATATTAGTGACCATCAAGGGATCAAGCCATCTTCTCCCAGGGACCAGTGGAATGGCCACTTCTCTCAGCGTGACCTTCTAGAGACAGCCAGGGAGGAAGGGGGGCTGCCCTCAGTCAGAACCTCTCCCACCCTCAAACGAGGCAGCTACTGCAGAAAAGCAACCTGGTTGGTGGCCTTGAACGCCACTGAGGTCCAAGTGGAAACAAGGTCACCTCCCCTGTCCTTTTCTGGACCAAGCAGATCCCACAGAGCAACCAAGGTCATTACACTGAGTCTCTGTCCCAAAAGCAGGCCTGAAACTCAATTAAACGAGACCTAGGTCAGGACTGGGCAGCCATGGGTCTTTAGATCTTGTTGGACATAAGCTTTCACCATTGGTTACACTGAAGGACTGGAAGGGAACCAGTGGGTTGGGAATGTCCCAAGGATCTTTCTGCTGGTGCCAAAAATCCACCGGTCTAATGTCCTGACACTCTTCATCTTATCCAGGTCTAAGCGGTGCTGGTTCAACAAGTTTTGTAGAGCAGTGGTTAAACTGCAGTACTGCAGCCACCCGGGGTCCCATCCCAAGTAGCTGACTCAAGGCTGACTCCGAAACTGTTCCCTCTTTAGTGACACATTTCCACCCTACAGGACCCAGATGGACATCCTCTGCCTAGTGGACATAGTGAT
The DNA here is from genome assembly GCA_037367245.1 of Phrynocephalus guinanensis. Classification (NCBI taxonomy): domain Eukaryota; kingdom Metazoa; phylum Chordata; class Lepidosauria; order Squamata; family Agamidae; genus Phrynocephalus; species Phrynocephalus guinanensis. The sequence goes on from CM074735.1 coordinate 140,748,772, forward strand.
CCCCCTGGAGGATGAGAAGCAAACCTGCATGAGGTTGGCCAGATCCAACCTTAGCTTCACTCAATAATGGGAAGTTGCAGAGTTTCTGGGCAGCTCCCTTAAGGCTGGTGGGTGAGCAGTGAGCCTATCTTCAAGATGATGCCACATGCTCTATTCTTCTGGTTCCACTTAAAAGCATTCTGTTTTATTTTGCACACACTTTTGATCCTGAATCATGCAAGGAATATTTCTTTGTTCATGCCTGAAGCACCACAGTGCTACAAACAGATACATCAGTCATAGAATCACAGACTCATAGAGTTGGAAGAGACCTCAAGGGCCATCTAGTTCAACCCCCTGCCATGCAGGAACCCCATCACAATATTTCTGACAGATGGCCATCCAGCCTCTGTTTAAAAACCTCCAAAGAAGGAGACTCCACCACCCTTTGTGGCAGCATATTCCACTGCCGAACAGCTCTAACCGTCATGAAGTTCTTCCTAATGTTCAAATGGAATCTCTTTTCCTGTAGTTTGAAACCATTGCCCCGAGTCCTAGTTTCTGAAGCCATGGAAAACAAACCTGCTCCCTCTTCAATATGACATCCTTTCAAATATTTAAACAATAACTATCATATCCCCTCTCAGTCTTCTTTTAGAGAGGTTAAACATTCCCAGTTCCCTAAGCCGTTCCTCATAAGACATTTCCTCCAGACCCTCAACCACCCTGGTAGCCCTTCTCTGCACCCGTTCGAGGTTGTCAACATCCTTTTTAAATTGAGGCGCACGGAACTGGACACTGTACTCCAGGTACTTTTCAGACTGCTGAAAAGGGAGATGGTACTGGGGAAGGTGGGTGGGTGGTGGCGTCTCAGGGGACCAGGATTGTGCAGCAGCCTCCACCAACGGGGAGCACAGTAGGGTGGCTCCCAGTTGAACTGTTGACGTGGCAGGCAAGTATATACTTAGTTCATCCAGCAAGGAGGAGATCGAACCCCACCAAGACCAGGGGCAGAGGGCAAAAGGGTCCTGGGCAGTTGAGACCCAAAGCTCTCCCTATATCTATTGTAGAAACACCAGAGGGTTAATTCTGTTTAGAATTCACAAACTTCTCTATGCTAACTGCCCATTATACTTATAACTTTATTCATTCAATATGACATCCTTTCAGATATTTAAACATAGCGATCGTATCCCACCTCAGCCTTCTTTTTGAAAGGCTAAACATTCCCAGTTCCCTAAGCCGTTCCTCATAAGACATTTCTTCCAGACCTTCAACCATCCTGGTAGCCCTCCTCTGCACCCGTTCGAGGTTGTCAACATCCTTTTTAAATTGAGGCGCACGGAACTGGACACTGTACTCCAGGTGGGGTCTGACCAGAGCAGAATAGAGTGGTACTATCACATTTCCCGAATTTCCCGAAATTTCTCGAAAATTACAGGCAACCGCAAGAGCATTTGGGGAAGCAAACATCCGGTCTTCCCTATTGAAGAGCATAGCAGGGCCTGAGACAGATGTGGAGCTGCCTGTTCTGGGGGGGGGGGAGACAGCTGGACTGACCCTAAGCCTTTCCTGGGAGCTTCAGCTAAACGAGCGGTTTCCAGCCTTCATGGGTGCAAATTGATGGTTCGTGGTTTGTCAAATGTGGCACCAACGCATGTTGGCAGTTCGTCCCCCTCTGTAGTTGCAACCGATGGGGAGGGGGGGCGTTGCACACATGAGAACAAAATGTGCACAGCATTGATCACATTGATCCTCAGATGTCTTCAGACTACAAGTCCCAGAAGCCTCAACCACTAGATGCACTGGCCAGGATGTTCCTAATGAGGCAGCTTCAGAAATGTGACTGTGTTATGCTCTCCTCTCCAAACCTCAAAGGAGTGTGTCTCCAGGCTTGGCAAGTGAGACACCACCCAAGGCCTCACACACTGGTCCTGGAACTCCATCCCAACCCCAATACGTCCCCCTGTTCAGTGCCTCGGCTCAGCCATCCTGCTTTGGTGGCCACATTTTAAGAGCGACAGCTGAGGAATTATTCTGCAGGCAGGAAGAAGATGTTCAAAGGAGGAGGAGGACATCAGGAGGGTCTGGAAACCATAATTCTGCAAAGAACAGTTGAGGGGGTGGTGGTGGCTGGGGATGTTTAGCCCAGGAAAGAGAAGCATTTCCTTCCAAAGGGGGGGGGGGGAGGAATGTCAAATTTCCAAATGTGGGAAGAAGGAGAGGAGATCATGGAAGCAGCCTCCAAGATATTGAAGGCCTGCCATGCAGAAGGTGCAAAGGAGCCTCTTCTCTGTGGTACCAGGACAGGACTCCACCACAGGGAGCAGTGTTTGGCTGAGTCCCAAGGGAAACCTCCAAACAGAGAGAGGGAGGGAAGGAGGGAGAAGGTGGCCTCGGGAGGTGACCAGAGAAGGATTTAAGCCAAAGGCTGGAAGGCCACCTGCCTGTGAACAGGTTGTAGCTGTTAGAAAGGGATAGAAAAGGGCCAGGCTGGGCAATTTCTGAGACCCTTTCTAACATTGTGGGTTGCTTGTTGAAAAGCTGAGGGGCTCACACGGGTGAGCATGCCCTCCCTATTTGGGAGGGACTTTTTTGGCATCGGACACTTGTTGGATCAGTTTCCAAAGAGGTAGAGGTGTCCGCCAATCGATCGCATTTTAAGACTGACTCTTATTTATTTATTATTTGGTAAAAATGACATGCCATCAAGTCAGTTTGGAACTACAGCAACCCCTTTCAAGGATTTCCAGGGAGAGAATACGCAGAAATGGTTTCGATTTCTCTTGTCCCAAGGGGATCCCTGGGACTGCTGTACAACTTGTCCCCAAGGCCAACCAGGCTGGCTCTTCCCCCAGGGAGGAAAGACAGTGGATGGCATCGGACCCCCCCCCCCACCTCTGGCTCCCCAGTCGGACACCCCTGGATTTTAAGGTTCTCAGGGGAGGTCTTCTAGGTCCTGGTCCCATTGCCCTTGCAGGCATGTTTGGTGAAGAGAACGGAGGGTCTTCTTGGTGGCAGCTCCCTGGCTGTGGAACTACATTCCACATGATGACACAGGTCTCTCTCTCCCTTGTCCAGGTTTTTGCTGCTTTACACCCTGGAGAAAGGGATGCTGCACCCAAGCTGGTTGAGAGGGAGTTTTTAATAGAGGAACACCATTTATTTATTTATTTATTTATTTATTTATTTATTTATTTATTTATTTATACATTTGTATACCGCCCGTCTTCCAGAAGGAACTCCAGGCAGTTGACAGCAATCACAGAATATAACAGTATAAAAATATATAAATGTAAAATAACCAAATTAAAAAAAAAAACAACTAACACTAAAGAATGGGGGTGTGGTGGCTCAGTGTAAGGCACCGAAACTGTAGACTGCAAATTTGGCAGCTCGCTGGTTTGAATCCTGGGTGCCACGCAGCGGAGTGAGCTCCCGCTGATAACCCCAGCTCCTGCCAACCTAGCAGTTTGAAAGCATGTAAATGCAAGTAGATAAATAGGTACCGCCGTAAAAAGCGGGAAGGTAAAACCGTGTTTCCTTGCAGCCATGCCGGCCACGTGGCCATGGACTTGCACAACAGTGGCTCTTCCGGCTTGAATACGGAGATGAGCACCACACCTCTAGAGTCGGACATGACTAGCATGCATGTGCGGGGGGAACCTTTACCTTTACCTTTACCTAAGACTAAAGAAAAAACAGCAACCTTCCAACTCCAGGACACAAACAACCAAGCAACCAAACACCAGAAAACACACACATTGATTCTTTTGTGATGAGCTTTTAAGCTGTTAAAATGGTTTGAAGTTCAGTGTTATTACATTGTTATTACATGTTTCATTCCATGTTACCATTTCACTTTTTTATGTTTTTGGTTTTAATGGATTTCTAAACATTTGGGTACTGCCATCGGGAGGCCGATGAGAGATATATCTATGGTAAATAAATATTCCTGTGTTCCTGCCTTGTAAGACCCTTGCAACTTCACTCTGTTATGATTCTAATGTCAACAGGCACCACTTTAAATGCAAACCAGTATATACAGTATATACAGCACTGCCTGAATTGGGATAGCAGTTTCCAAGCAGGCATCAAGGTTAGCAAAGCAAATAAAGGCAACAAGTGTTAAGAGGCCAAAATAGTTTTGAACTTCCTTTGTGCTTCATAGCCCACTTCTTAGCAGGGCTGTTGATATGAGACCTCCAGCTTGAGTCCCTAGTCCTGAGTCTGAATGTTTGGGATCAAGTCCTGAGCCCCAAACCCCAAACCCCCAAGACCCTTTGCACCGGAAGATAGGGAGTGGGTTCCAAACCACAAGTTGAGCCCGAGTCCTTAGAGTCACCGGTGCGACTCGTGTCTGACTTGACAGTCCCCCCCCCCACGCGTTGCCTCCCATCCCTGATTCTTAAAGATGCCCTCCTTCAGAGGAGGGCAGGCTCCCCCCTTTCCCCCTTGCCATTTCTAAGGTTCTCATGGCAGGCCTGAAGCCGAAGTAAAAGCAAAGACTTCAAGAAGCCTCTGGGCGGTTTACAGTTCTTAATTCGTTCGCCATCACTGCCCCCCCCCAACCCCGGCAAGCTGAGAACCTCAGAAGGATGGAAGGATATGGGCCTTTTCACACGACCCCTAAGATCCGCTGGCCACTTAAATTCGGACCAGAGATCTTGGGGGTTCGTTGCTCTTCCTACGTCCCCACCCCTCCGCACTTCCTTGCTCCTGTCTGCGTGAGGGGAGGGAGCAAGAAAGAGAGGAAAAAATGCAGGCTCACCTCCGTCTGCCAGCTGAAGCCGCCCCGAGCCCCGTCGTCCTGATTCCTGTCTCTTAAAGGGGTGGGGGGCAAAAAAACAACAACAAACAGAAGCAAGGAGAGCCCGGCACTCACTCCTTTACATCCACATCAGGGATTTTCACCCTTCTAGAGCAGGTACAAGAAAAGTGCGCTGGGACGCGCTTAGGTGGGCTTGGTCGCACTTAATTTTCTGCAAACTCCGGAGCTGGTGGGGAAACAATTGTAAGCTCCGGAGCTGGGAGCCATTTGCGGCGGAGTTTAGGGGTCGTGTACAAAGGCTCTAAGTCAACCATGATCCAGCTACTGGGGACTGAACCCCCAGGTGGTGAGCACAGTTTCACTTGCAGGACAGGCCTTTAACCCTTGCGCCACGGGGCAGGTGGAGAAAGAGAAGGGGCCTGGCGCTCAGCTTTCTGCCCGCCTCATGCCCACCCCGATTCTGAGCCGCCCAAAGTCTGCATGCCTGGTGATGATCCCCACGGAGTAAATCCTTGGGGAAATGGGACTTTTTAGACTACAAATCCCAGGATTCTCAGCCGGAAAGGCCAGAGAACATGCTTCCTGGGGGCTTTGGGGACTAAATTTGCCCAAAGCCTCTGCACGGAGGCCGCCTATCCAGGCAGTGGAGGGAGAACAAGGGGATGTGCCACTTTCTCCCCCTCTGGAGTGTCTCTCTCTCTCTGTCTCCAGGCACGCTGTCCCTGCTGCTTCCGCCGAGAGGGGACGGCCGGTCCCTTTTTGAGAGTCCCAGCACGGCGTGATGTCTCTGCCAAGGAGGGAAAGCAAGGTGTGAGGTCTGCAGAGGGGCACGGAACCCCCTACCTGGACCCACACCCACCCCTTGCTCCCTTCTGTTCCGCCTGGAGGGGAGCGGAGGAGGGTGCGCGAGCGATGCCAACCCACCAGGCCAGAGAGCCCTGCTGCTTGCCCAGCCTTTCTTTCCGCACGGGCACCCGGAGAAACCACCAAGAGGCCCAAGGCTGTCATTTCGCAAACCACCTAATCACCCCCTTTCCCCTTGGCCTTTATGATGATGATGGGGTTACCAAGAGAGCCCCGGTCCCAGAGGGGAACTCCTGGAGGGAGGGAAAGGACGCGGTGATAGTGGTGGTGGTGGTGGGGGGCGTTGGGCCAAGGGCTTCTTCCCAGGGGTAGCCTAGGGCCAGCTCTATGTCCACTCCTCCTCCCCCCCCATCATCCCCCCCACCCCCCATCCCACCCCCAGTGTGCGGTTTAGCAATAAGTTTGCCTTTCTCCGTGTTTGCCTTAATCCAGGCAGGATTCCAGCAAAATCCCGGTGGCGGTAGATAAGGGGGGCCTGGCAGGGGCCGAGCACTGTGGGTTGTGCAGGAGTATGTAGGGATCACTCCAGTGATCCTTCAGTTACTTTTTTTTTGTATTTGTTTTATCTTGTGCCTTGAAATTATTATTATTTTCAGCCAGTGCCAAGCGGGCAATCAGGCATTGCCTGCCTTGAAGGCACCGCTGGTTCCAGCCTGGTTGCCAGGGTTCTGGCGGCTGAAATTGGGATGTTTGCTTTTCATGGGCGTGCGCGCACGGGCGTGCAAGGCAACCCCCCCCCCTTTTTTTTTGCAGGTCCAGGGATCCCTGGCTTGTCCTCCCCCCTCACCCCAACCCACCCCCAAATTGTCAATTGTTAGCAATTGTTAGCTTTGTAAGATGCCCCTCAATTCTATGTTCCTCAATACTTGGAACGTGTCTTAATTGTACTGGAGTGTATATTGTCCCTCGTTACTATAAGCTGCCTTGGGTCCTTTTGCAAGGAGAAAGGTGGGGTGAAAATACTCTATAAATAAAATAAATAAACAAAATGGAAACTTGATCCACGTCCCTAGCGTAGGAGCTCATGGGAGGGGGAGGGGGGGGAAGAAGCAGGCTGACTCTCTACCACTTCAGCCTTTGTGTGTGTGTGTGTGTGTGTTGTGTGTGTTGTGTGTGTGTGTGTGTGTGTGTGTGTGTGTGTGTGTGTGTGTGTGTGTGTGAGAGAGAGAGAGAGAGAGAGAGAGAGAGAGAGAGAGAGAGAGAGAGAGAGCAACAGACTACCCTTTGAACCAGTCAGGCCCCACCTTTGCAAGCAGGAGTGTGTGTGTGGGGGGTGGGGGTGGCGAAATTACCTCTGGCAGGCATGCCCCAACTTTGGCCCTCCAGGTGTTTTATGACCACAACTCCCACCGTCCTTGCCATTGGCAATCTAAGCTTAGAATTCTGGGAGTGGTGGTCCAAAACATCAGGAGGGCTGAAGTTGGGACATGCCCTGAGTCCTATGGGGACTGCCCTTCCCAGAGAGGCAATTCCCTCTCCAATGATGATGATGATGATGATGATGATGATGATGATGATGATGATGATAACTGGAAGGTGTAGTTCCCCCCCCCCCAACTCAGGGGTCCTAGAGTGTCTTTCTCTCTCATCCCCCCCCCTTTTTTTTCACCACCACAAGCAGCACCAGGACCACCAGTGATGGTGGTTTTTTTTTTTGATGATGATGATGAAGGGATGTGATGATCATGAATGGGTGTGGTGGAGATGATGGTGACAGACATGATGATGATGGACACACACACACACACACACACAGAGAGAGAGAGAGAGGGGGGAGGAAGCCTCCCCCTCCTGGCCAGGTGCCAGGGACTACACTTCCCAGGCTTCCCCGGGAAGAGGCGAGGCGGAGTAGCGCGCGCCCTCCCTCCCCAAAGAGGAGGCGCCCCCCCAAAGTAGAGGCGCAGGGGGCGGCGCTTCCACCCCCCCACCCCCCCCCCCCCCCCGACCTGCTGGGCGTCGTCCCCGATTCCTTGCTCCCGAGGAGGAAGGAGGAGCCGCCGCGGGTGGGGTGTGTGTGTGTGGGGGGGTGTGAGGCGTCCAGCCCCCCCAGCCCGCCCCCCCCCCCTCCCTCCCTCCCTCCCTCCCTCCCTCTCCCCCCTCCCCGTGGGAAGGGCGGGGAGGAGGAGGAAGAGGAGGAGGAGGAGGAGGAGGAAGGACGCTTCCTGCTGCTGCTGCTGCTGCTCTTGCTGCTCTTTGCGGCCGAAGGCAGTGGGGGGGGGGGGCAGCGCCGCCCCAACATGGCTGAAATTGACCAGTCCAAGCTGCCCGGCGTCAAGGAAGGTCAGCAACCCGCGGGGGGGGGGGAACCGGGGTGGGGGGGTGGGGGAGAGGCTGGCGAGCTGGGAGAAGCACGCACCCCTTTCCCACCCCCACCCCACTCTCCGTGGGGGGGGGGGGATTACCTGGGCTTTATTGGGAGGCGGGGGGGGGAAGGAGGATCCCCCCCCCCCCGCCACCCGCCACCCTTCCCCGGGGAGGTGCCCCCCCCTCTCATTTTCCCGGCTCCCTCCAAGGAGGGGGGGGAAAGCACCCAGTTGCGCCCCCCCACCCCCCCCCCCCCCCCCCCGCCCCCGCCCCCCCCCCCACCCCCGGGGGGGGGAGATATTGGGGGGGGGGTGCATCGCCCTCCCCTCCCCGCGTCGGATCTCCTTGCAAGGGAGGGTTGCTTTTGCAAATGGGGCGCCGGCCCCGGGGGGTGGGGGGTGGGGGTGGAGGAGGAAGAGGAGGCCTGGGGGGGGGGGGGGGGGGGGGGGGGAGGCTTCTGCCTTCCCAAAGTGTGGGGTGGGGGGTGGGGGGACTTTTTGCACGCCCCGCCCCGCCCCGCAGGGCCCCCGGGTGCCGTGTCTCCAACACCCAGCCCACCCCACCCGTTTAGCAGAGCGCCGCTTGACTTTCAGGGTCTTAAAAAGCCATAAAAGAAAAGGGGGGCTCCCTTCTCTTTTTTTTTTGTGGGGGGGGAGAGAGCGAGCAAGGACTTGGTTGATGCATCTGGAGTTATTGTGTGTGTGGGGGGGGGAAGCGGGTGGCAGTCTGTCGAGGCAGTTGGGGTACATTGATAGGGGTTAAAAACAAGGGGAAGGGATGAGCTTGATCAGTTATTTGGGGAGGGGGCTGGAGCGCCTCCTTCCCCCCCCCTTTTTTTTAACTTCTGGAGGGGGTGCCCTGTTTTGTTTCTCTTCACCCCAAAAATGGGTTCTAAAACTAAGCCTGGCTTTGAGTGAATTCTTGGAAGTTTTCCCTTTCCCCCCCTAATGTCTTGGTGGGAAATCCAGGGTCTGTGTATTATGGGTTGGATGTGGGGGTTCCCTGACTTTGGCGCATCCTGCCTTTCCTGAACCAACCCCTGGGCCCCCACCTGCCATATGCGCCAAAACCACACACTGTCACATAGGGCAGGGGTGGTGAACCTTTTAGAGACCAAGTGTCCATGCTGCAATTCAAAACCCACTTTTTTTTTTTTTGCAAAGTGCCAATACAGCCATTTAACCCAAATGCAGGTGGCTGTGAAGGGGGCGATGCCAGGTGCCCACAGAAAGCAGTGTGAGTGCCACCTTTGGCACCCGTGCCATAGGTTCACCCTTTGCCTCTTGGCCTTTGGGGGAATGGCTGGAGAACAGCGCAGGACACAGGCCAGAGAGTGTCCAGTTCTTCTGAATTCTCCAGCGCAGTGGATACTTGCAATATGGCCTCTAGTGCCTCTCCTGTTTTTGCAATCCAGACCGAAGGCTGGGTTTGACTTGCTTACAACTTCTGCTTCAAAATCTGGCCTTGAGGAAGGAAGGAAAAGTCCCCGCCCTGAGATAGAAGGCTCACCTGGCCCAGCCCTGGGTTTGCACCCGGAGCGCCCAGGCCCACGGATGGGCAGTGCACAGGCTGGACTCAAGAGGCAAGGACACAACCCTCCTCCCTTCGGCATTCCCAACACATATCCTACACAATATTGTCCACTGCTACCTTCTGCGTTGGGAATGGTGTAAAAAGAGAAAGAGGTGCAGAATCTTGTTTCCTGTCACTCCAGCCTAATGTATGTATGCAGGTAGGTAGGTAGGTAGGTACGTAGGCAGGCAGGTAGGTAGGTAGATACAGTAGATAGATAGAGAGAGAGAGAGAGAGACTGATTTGCACATTGGGAGAAACTTTCAGAAGTGTTCCTAGTCGCGTGCAAGGTGATTGCATCTTTCCCCTTCCATGGGAGATCTTTAAAGGGAGGTTTGGATGGGGTGTTTTCACTTTGGCAGCATGGAATTGGACTCCGTTGTCCATGGGGCTTTTCCAGCTTCCCACATCTCTCCCCCCCCCACCAATCTCTGCCATCCCACCTCCCGAAGTGTAGCCTGCATACTGTAATTAAACCAGTGGTTCTCAACCGGTGGGGGTGCCCAGATGTTCCTGGACTGCAACTCCCAGAAATCCTGGCCAGCTCAGCTAGTGATGAAGACTTCTGGGAGTTGCAGTCTAGGAAAATCTGCAGACCCACCGGTTGGGAACCACTGAATTGAACTGTAAACTTTCCAGAGACTACTTGAAGTGGTATGGGGCGGTACATAAGCAGAACACTTTTGCTTTTTTTGCTTTGCTTTTGAAGGGCTGAAGTCCAGGTACAGCAGGGAGTCAGGACAGTTATGCGGCTTGGCCTTCACATGCAACAGCATGGCCTGCTCACATACTGAATGGGTCATGGGCCCTCCCGGCATGCCACAGATAGAGAGCGAATGGTGAGGGACCTTTCTGCAACCTCCTTCGCATGCACTGATCTGGGAAGTTGAGTCATGGCTACTGGACTTCTTTTTTGAGAGATAGAAACGTTTTGCTGTTCATCCAAAGAGCTTCATCGGTCTGAATACAGGTAGTGCGAGTCCTCCATCTTATAGTCAGTCAGCTTTGACCTCTTGTCACCCTGGTCTGAATTAGGCTCATAAGGTGAACAATGGCCTAAATAGGCTCGTTAGGGAGACAGTAGTATCCTTAGCCTTAAGGTGAACAATGGCCAAATAAGGTGCTGAAACCTATCAAGAATGGGTCATTAGCTATGGCCTTGGTGGTGAAGGCTTTTTTATTTGTCTGGGTACTTTGGAAAGCACACCCTGATAAGTAGTATGCACTGAGTTTTGCAGGAAGTGTTGGGCTCTTAGGATTTGCTTCAGGGGAAGCTTTTCAACAAGTTCTTGGCTTGATTCCTCTAGAGATGCTTTGAGTCCCCAGGGGTCCTTGGCCGTTCATGTTGTCTCACCTCCCTGAGTGGTACGCATGGCATACTTGTTGAAATGGGGCCTAAGATGTCCTTAACGTAGGCTGTTGACCATACAGTGCCAGTCACCCTGCGTCCGCTCCGAGGTAAGCCCGGATGTTTTCATAGGTGAAAAAGGCTTTTGTGTTCATTACGGCAGCCTTCCTGAGTAGGGTGACGGCTCGAACTATTTTGGATATGGAGAAAGGAATGACACAACAGTGCAGTGCAAGATAAAATAACTTGAATTAAGCTTCTGCTCAGGTTTTAAAACTGTAAGATTTAAAATGCACCATGCATATCTAAACAAAAACATTAGTTATCAAACTTAACTGTGAGATAATAGTGACCAAGGATCTTGGGTAGCCATAATTGGCCAGCTTGGTTATCATCAAAAGTAGACACTTGGGGTTTTGTTGTGGTTGTGGTTTTTTTGTTTGCTTGTTTGCTTGGCATTTGAAATGTGGCAGACTCAACATTATCTGAAAATCTCATCCTGAGTTCATCTTGTTCCAGGGAATTGTCCTTAAGTAGGCCTCAGTAGTCGGCGTGTCCAAACTTCGGCCCTCCAGATGTTTTAGACCACAACTCCCTCAGTCCTTTGCCATTGGCAATAGAGGCTTGGAATTCTGGGAGTTGTGGTCCAAAACACCTGGAGGGCCAAAGTTTGGACAAGTAGGTGTGTTACGTGGGATTATTTTCTATCAGCCTTTCAAGACGGCGAGTGGCAGCAGATCTAGAGAGGCCTTAGTGAAGGCTCGCCCTCCATCATCAAACCTCATGAGATCAGCAGAAGAAGGCGGGCCAAGGGCGGAGGAGAGATATTTTTGTAAAAGAGATGTGGTGCTTTGGTGGAGCCTAATCAACCTACGTCTGTTTGAGCACACAGATCCGATAGTCTTTGCTTTAATGCCAGTGGTTTCGTTGAAGAGACACCGAGGGGGCCTCACATAGGCATCTGAAAAATCAGCCTTAAATATTTGTGTACTTAGTTGTTGCAGCTTTTTAAGGAGATAGTGTTCTTTTTTACCCGGCGTGTTGTTAATCTGTGGAACTCCCTGCCACAGGAGGTGGTGATGGCATCTGGCCTGGATGCCTTCCAAAAGGGGGTTGGACAGATTCCTGGAGGAAAAGTTCATCACAGGTGACAAACCATGATGGAGATGTGTCATCTCCAGGCTTTAAAAAAAGGGTACTTCAAGGACCAGATGCAGGGGAGTGGTATCAGGAGACAGATAGCTAGTTGTCTCGTGGGCTCCCAGACGCATCTGGTGGGGCCACTGTGAGATACAGGAAGCTGGACTAGATGGGCCTTTGGCCTGATCCAGCATGGCTCTTCTTAGGTTCTTAGGTTCTTAAGTGGTGTAAAACTATACCAAATAAATAAATAATCCTTGTAGCAAGATCCATTGTCCATTTATGTGAGGATGGAGCCTTCTGTTAAAGCAGTAGTGGCCAAACTTTGGATTTTTGGACCACAACTCCCAGAATTCCAGACAATTCCATAGACAAAGGACTATGTGAGTTGTGGTCCAAAACTTCTGGAGGGCCGAAGTTTGGCTACCACTGCGTTAAAGGCTATTATTTAGTTTTCTCATAATTTAGACCGGGCAGACTCTTTCCACAGTAATTCTCAGGTCGTTAGTGAGAATTTTAGATCAGTTCACAGATACTTCTGTCCTGGCCCCATTGCTTTTTCCTTTTTACTGTATATACACAATACAGTGTATTTCAGTACATTTCAGTGCTAGTTTGAGCAAGTAACATTTTGATAATAGGGTAACATTGTCAATCAAGCCAAAGAGCAACCAGGCTGCAGACAGCTTTTAAATGCTTAGCCAATTACCTGGAGAATCCAACATTTACAGATCAAAGGTAAATTTCTGTCCCATACCCTACCATTCTTTGTTACAAAGACACTGTGCATGTAGGACCATTTCAGGTTTCCTTGAAAGTCAAGGAAAGGGAAACTGGTCTGAAGTCAGGAAAAATCTGGGAAATTGATTAAAATATATAATTTATAACTTGATTATTTCCGCAGTTTCAAAAATAGAAGTTCTGTAATGTGGCTTCAGAGAAACCATTTCAGGTAGAATGTTTTATTTAATTTTTAGTGCACTTTTGACGCAATACCAAAAATGTTTTGTCATTTGTTAGACTTTTGAGTTGAACTGAATCTTGTATCTGAACTGAATCTTGTATCTCGGTGTAATTTTTGGTGCAACTGCAAAACAGATGTTGGTGCAGATAAAGTTGAAAGAAGCTGATATTAACTCTCTGACTTCGACAAATATTTTTGTAGTTGTGACTTGTGTAGTTGTAGAGTGGAGCATTTCGTTAAGCCTTGCATTAATACACACTCGACCTATTCAGTTTAATATTTGTGGTTGTCATTGAATGGTGGTCCGGGAAAATGACAAATGTCGGTCAAGGAATGTCGGGGAAATGAAAACTACAATTTCAGTGGCAACCCTTTTCTCTTCAGCTCTTCCATGGCCTGGTGAAAAGAAAGGAAGTCCCTTCTTTTTGCAGAAATGTCATAGAGTTGATTCTTGTCCCGTCTTCCTGTGGAAACACCACTTTCAGAATTAGTGTTCCAAGATTTGCCAGTCTGACACTTTCCACAAACGCTTCCACTAAAATGTCACTGTTAGTCTTTTGCCACATGCTTTTTGTCTTTCTCACCGGTTAAGCTTTGCACAGACTAACGCAGGGTACCTCTTCCAAGGATGGTCGGGGGGGGTGGTTGATAGTAAAATTTCTTCCTTGCAGAGGTGCCACATGTTCTGTGTCTTTTGTATCGTGTGTTTTGTTTTGTTTTTGTTTGATTTTTGCCTGGATTCCTTGCAGATATTAGAGAAGTCATTTGGCGAGGAGTTGTGCAGCACCAGCTTCATTCCGGAATGTTCAGTTGGGCCGCGGTCTCACCAGCGTTTTCTGTGCATTTTTGCTGCGGAGAACTGCGCAGTAAAAGATCGCGTCCTAACCGCGAAGGGAAGTAATTTGGTGCCCCGACTGACCACGCCCCCGGAAGCGCACTTTCACCAAAGTATTTTAAACCACCGCTAGGGTTTGGTTTAAAATACTTCCCTTAATGATGCACAATTCTTTGCTATTCTAACAAGGTGCAACCCCAGAAAATGCGCAGTAATTAGCTCCATACTCCATTTCCTTCCGGTAATCACCCCAGGGGAATTTTTCTTTTTTTAAAAATGCAACAGAGACTTAGAAATTCAACCCAGGAAAAAGGGAAAAGATGCGCAGTAAGCAAGTAGAGATGGGCACAGAGCAGTAAAATACTGCTCTGTCGACAGGACAGTAACTGTGCATCAAACACCACGTGACCGGCCAAAAAAATTATGCGTCAAATTAAGATGCACAGAAAACTTTAGTAAGACCGTGGCCTTGGTGGTTGTTTTTCTCTCTGAGTGATAAACAACAATATGCGTTTCCGTGGGCTGACGCGGATGGCGGAGTCACGTATTCCAGGAACAAGTGACTTCCAGTAGTGCAGTCATGTCCAAACTTTAGGCCTCCAGATGTTTTGGACCACAACTCCTACAGTCCTTTGCCGTTGGAAATACAGGCTTGGAATTCTGGGAGTTGTGGTCCAGAACATCAGGAGGGCCTAAGTTTGGACATGCCTGCAGTAGTGCCCCCTGGAACTTATCTGGAGGAGTGTATCTCGGGGAGCCGGGGTGGGGGGTGGGGGAGCTCCCCTGGAATATTATTCATAGCTGTATTCCCAGTGTGTTTGATATGGTTTGTGTGGTTTATAATTAAAGTGGGGAAGGAACGACCCCCTCTCTGTTTATTTGAACGGGAACGGGATGCTCTCTCTCTCTTACTGATGGAACGGATGTCCTTTCCCTGGGAGCAGATCCGCCCTTCCAGAATCCTGGTGTCCTCCTTTGGTCCACGATTGTGCGTCCCACTGATGCACACATCGGCAAAGTGCGTTTCTCTTTTAAGACGGGGGGGGAGTCCTTATTTCGGGAGAGGGTTGTGATGCAGTTCATTGTGACATGAGCCCATGGGTGAGGAGCGAAGGGAAATTATATCTCTCTCTAGTTGTCGAGGGATCCGCAGAGATTGGCAGGAGGATGGCTAGGAAATCTCACAGCTGTTTTAAGGATTTGCATTGGCTCGGAAAAACCTACAACAAAACAGCAGCGCTGGTTCCGATGTGTCTTCAGCTGCATAATTCGAGTCTGTGTATCTCTTAAGGACCCTGAGTTGGAAAGGCCCCATTGCAGGAGATGGCTGGAAAAACAGGCCACAAAGTCTCCTGTGCTTCCAAATTCCAGAGTTCAGGTGGGATCGTGTCTCCAGAACCTTTTTACTTCTGTATCTTACGGGGGGGGGGGGGGAAGAGAGAGAGAGAGAGAGAGAGAACCCCACAGTTGGGATAGACAACAGACCTTAATCATGCCCAAACTATGGGGGGTAAAAACAAAAGGAGGGCTCCGACAGCGGGTGGCCCCTTTCCTTGGCATCACACAAGGTAAACATTGTATATGGTTTTTAATGAAGATAACTGGCCTGTAATATGCTGTTTGCATGTCTCCGGTTGTTAGTAGTAGTAGCAGCAGCAGTATTATTACAGCATTATTACAATTATTAACTACAATTAACCACAGCCGCGGCAGCATGATGCCCCGGACTATCATAATCCAGCATAACATCTCATCATCAAATTGTCACACTCGCTGATAGTGTGCATTTTTATTAAATTGAAAAGCCTCAATGCCGCTGTGCGGGGGGTGGGGGGCGATCGGTTCCCTCCATGCTGCCCCCCCCCGTGCTCCTCCGAGAAGCCTCAGACAGGTGTGCGATTGCACCCCACCCCCAGGCCCCACCCCACCCCACCTGCTTCCGCATATCGTGGATTTTCATGCATCGCGGGTGGGGTGGGTCCCTAACCCCCGCGATTGGCGGGGGGTGACTGTGCATTATGATGCTGTTTATCAGTCTGAGCAATTTTCTTGCAACAACTCAATACAGTGGACCCTCGAATAACAAACGGTTTGTATAACATAAAATCTGTACAACATAAAAAATTCCAGAGATAGGGGAAATTTGTTTAACAGAATTGCCTATGGCGCAAATCCGTACAACATAAATGGTCGCGATTAGGGATTACTCCATTTTCAATCCATTCCTATAGGAAATTTGTATAAAGCAAAATTTGCTTAATGGAATTTCATTTGGAACGAATTAATTCCTTTACACAAGGTAACATTGTATATGGTTGATATTTTCATCTGTTGTTGTTGTTAGTAGTAGCAGCAGCAGCAGTAGTAACAGCAGCAACAACAACTACAACAACAGCCGCGGCAGCAGCCCCGGACTATCCCACCACACTGCACTCGCTGTAGTATGCATTTTCTGTCCCCTGTGTTCTTTTTGGGCCTGTTAGTGATGCATAGGGGTTGTGGCAGCAGTTAAGTCTCAATAACAGTTGAGATCTGCAACTGCCTTGAGCCTGATTTCTGTCCCCTGCCCCTGTTAGGATCTGTGCAGTTAAGTCTCCAAACAGGAGATGGAAAGGAGGAGGAGGTGTGTGTGTGTGGGGGGGGTGGCTTTTGTCCTCTTTTGCTGCTCTGGTCTGTGGCCCTGTTGTGTGTTGCGAAAGGGGAGGGGGGGGAGAAATGTGCAGCCCCCATGCATGCATGCATGCGTGTGCAAACACACACACACACACACACACACACACACACACACACACACACACACACACACACACACACACACACACACACACACACACATGCCCCGTGACAAAGGGGATACGCTGCTGCTGCGTTTTGAATGCCTCCATGCCTGCCTCCCACCCAGAGCCCAAGCATCTCCCTCTTCTTTAGTGATAAGATATATACCCACTTTCTCTGGCAGCCAAAAGTCTCTCTCTCTCTCTCTCTCTCTCTCTCTCTCTCTCTTCTCTCTCTCTCTCTCGGAAAGAGGAGACATTTCTTTTTAAAAAACGTTTTTTTGGAATGAGGACTGGGAGGAGGATGGTCTGAAACATTTTTACTTGGAATTTGCCGACCTTTTATAACGATTTTCTTTAAATCTTGTTGACTTGGTAATTTTAATATTAACTTTGAGTAAGTTTTCCCATTCAACCGACCAAACTTCTAACTTAAGATCCTGTGCCCATCTTATCACACGTTCTTTTATTATCTCATCTTCTACCTGTCTAGTTAATAAACAACTATATTTTTTTAAATTAACTTTTCATTAGGAGAAAAAAATGATTTTATCCAAGTCAGCTTCTTGGTTTGAGAAGCTATATTGTTTTTTATTATTCCTAAACCAAGAGTTCATTTGCATTTCCAACCACGAATCTATTTTAAATCCTTGTAGTTGTAATTTTTCTTTTGATTTTAGTTGTAATTTTTCTGTTAACAAGTTAATAGGCAAAGACCTTTCTCTTCAGGCAAGCTTTCCCTGAATGATGGTCTACCTATTATGTGTATTTCATATGAATCTACAGGATCACATAGACTGTTTCTCAAGGGCTTGGGGAGAATCACAGTGAAAGCAGTCAGCAGCACCCTAATGGTAACCCCCCCCCAAGCGCATCTGCCCTCCAGGCGCATGGGGCTCCATGTGTGCATCTCATTCTCCGCCGGGATAGGCCCCACCACTGGAGGATCACCCAGCCTCTCCTCCTGACCTACCCAGCAGGGGTGGCGTGTGACCCAAGCGGGGCAGGTGAGAGCCGTTGAAGGCTTCAGCTTCCTGGAGACGGTTTGTGCCGGCGTGGTGGAGAAGCTGCCGATGAATGCTGTATGCCAATGAGGCGCCTGGGCATGCATTTAAAGCCGGTTTTGAGAATCCGGCTTGACCGAAACAGAAATGCAGCTCAAGGGCGTGCGTTATCCTTCAACCAGGATAGTGGTTAAAGCTCAGGCTGTTGCAATCCAACAGGCTGAAGCTCCGTCGGTAGCAAGGATGAGCTGACAGGCTTCACATCCCCCTTTTTGGGGCTGGTCCGTTGTAGGCAGGCCGGCTGCCGGGGTTTCACCCAAGAGTTGGCCAAGGCAGGAGTGCCTTCTTGGCCTGAGCGGCTGAGAGAAGGTGTGGGGAGATGGCCTTGCTGTTTCCCCCCACTTCTTGACCCTGGCCGGATGGCCATCTGTCAGGGGTCCTGCGACGGGGGTTCCTGCATGGCAGGGGGTTGGACTGGATGGCCCTTGGAGGTCTCTTCCAACTCTAGGATTTCTATGATTCTAAGGCTGGTGTTTGTCTTCCAAACGTTTCCGCCTCACCCCCCCCCAAAAAAAAAGCTCTGCTGGCCTTTGAACCCGAGGAAATGCCCACGTTCCCCCCTCTTGCTCAGGAGTAACCATCTTTGAGCTTGGGTTTTCTTTTGGGGGAGGGGGGGGAGAAAGGCTGGGAGTGCCCACTTGGGGGTTCCTCTGGGATGGAGATTTTGCATTTCAAGAGGAACAGATGGTCTCTCTCTCTCTCTTCTCTCTCTCTCTCTCTCTCTCTCTCTCTGCATGAGCATGAATCCAGGGCTTGCCAAAGACCTAGTGGCCCCATCTGTTGTCAAACAAAAGGCCACGGGGGGGGGGGGGGAGTGTACAGGACAGAGTCCATCGCCAGGGCAACCCCCCCGCCAGATTGTAGCCCAAAAAATGCCGCTCTCCCACCCCCTCCTTTTTGCCAAAAGGTCGCTTGACCCCCTCTTTCTTCTTCTTCTTCAAAGCCATTTTGCAATTGCAGCCGCCTGGGTGCCTTCTTTCCATTCCGTTCTTTGTTTCTCTGGGTGGCTGCTGCCCTCGGCCCGAAGGAGAGAGTCTCCCACAAAGCTGGCATTTCCTGCGGGACTCTGCCTGCCTGGCTTTGTGCAGGTTTTGGAAAGAATGCAAAGGTCCTAACCCCCCCCCCACACACACACACATACACCCCAGGCAGGAAGGAGAGTGCCTGGCGATGCACAAATATTGTCTCCCTTTTCCTTCCAAAGGAGGGGGATCTTCCCGCCTGGCTCTTCTTCCCTTTGGCCAAATGCAATCCAACTATCATTAAAATTAGCAGACGTCCCCGGCCTTTCCTCTCTGCTTTTCCACTCCTTTGTCTTTCACTTTCGCCAGCTCTTTTTTTCCTTGTTCTTTGGGCCGAAACCGCCCTGCCTCGGCCGGCTCAGAAGGAGTGGCCGGGAACGCAGCTGCTGACTCCTTTGCCGAGGCCGTGGGTGGTGCGTCGGTGCGCATCCTGTGCTTGGGCCTTGGCGGCCAGAGAGCAAACAGAAACAGGAGTGTGAGCCACTCCAGGAACAGGGAGACGAAACTGAAATTTATGGAAAGGAGCCTTTGGATCCACCTTAGCGAACAGGATCTGGTGATGGGGTTTTCCTGGTTTTATCCAACCTCGTTCCTTTTTTTTTTTACCCTGTTTGAGAAAGGAGGCAGCTGCTCGCCCTCAGATGACACGATGGGTTGTCCAGCATCCACGGTATTGGAATAAGAACATAAAATCTGTACAACGCAAAAAAATTCCCGAGATAGGGGAAATTTGCTTAATAGAATCGTCTGTGGGGCAAATCCATACCACATAAAAATGGTCGCGATTAGGGATCTATCTGTTTTCAGTGCATTCCTATGGGAAATTTGTATAAAGGAACATTTGCTTAACAGAATTTCATTTGGAATGAATTGATTCCTTTATACAAGGTACCAATGTGTTTTGGACTCCTCCGTGCCAACGAGGCCACTGGCCATCCTGTTTTGGGAAAGCATTGCTGTCGTGCCAGCGCTGAACTCAGTGGATGCAGTCTTGGATTGCAAGGAGTCCGTGGCCAGCCGTGGCAAAGGGCAGCTTCCTTCCCCACCCCCACCCCCATATGTGTTCTCTACTTGGGGCTGACGTGCCATTTCCGCCCCTCCTCTGGAATTCTTCCTGTGTTTTGAGAACTGGGTCTGAATGTGTCAGGCATTTCCTGTGCACTTTTTTTTGTTGAGATAATTTCAGACACAGGAAGTAGCATTCAGAAAAGAGGGGCTCATTGTGTCCTGCCATTGAATACCCAATGAGTCTTAAATCTGTCTCATTTGATTTTTTTTTTAATGAGACGATTGCAGAAGGTACCTTCCTAAATGAGGCCAATGTTGCATTTGCGCCAGCCATTTCAGCAACAGTTGTCTGACACCATTTGATTTCAGTCTTCTTCTATGCATTCAGGCGTGTCTACTTGTTCCTCAGTGGATCCATGCTGTCCATGCCTTTCTATTTTTTGTAGCTTCTTGCCGTTCCATTCAGGCCATTCCAGGGTCCCTTCTGTTGGGAATCGAGCCAGGGAGACCTTGGCTGGCCCCTTCCCTTCATTTGCCACGGACCCATCCCACAATAATGAACGAGTCGGCTCACGTAACGCGATAGAAGGATTTTGACTGAAGTTTTTGTCTGGCCATCTTGGGTTCCAGAAATATCTTTGGTCAGACTCTGTCTAGGACTACCTTGTTGGTCACCCCCGCTGCCCGTGGGATGCGTAGGGCAGGGCTGTTCAACTTTGAACAGGCCGAGGTCTACTTTTTCCAGACGAAAGTGCCTGAGGGCTACTACACTAGAAGCTCTACTTATGAATTTTATCTGTTCCGAGCATATTCTCATAAGTAAAAAAAAATTGTAAGTAGAGCAGTGGTTTCCCATAGGAACACATTGAAAATCAATTAATCCTTTCCGGAGTGAACATATTTCAGTGCATTCCTATGGTAAGGCTGACCATGCACATGCTTCCCTTACACCTGCTCAAGCCGGTGTGGACGGGTGCAAGGGAGGCGCATGCATGCTTGCGCAGATCGCCCCTTCCACTAGCCCGGGCTGCTGGAAGACTTTTTTTTTAAAGGTGCACTTTCCCTCCCAACCCGCCCGTGGCCTGACTTGACTCTACTTCTCCTCCTGTTTTCCCCCTTCTCCCTTCCACCCCCCTCGCTGCCACTGCTGCTGCCGCCCATAGCTCTCACTCACATCTGTGCCATGGCCCTTGAACTGCCCCGCTCGGCTGAGACAGTGGGCTGGCAGGCCCAGAGTTTTGCTGGGGCAGTGGTGGTCCTTGGGTTGGGGGAGGTAGAGGGGGAGAACTTATCCCCTCACATTTTTAATTGATGGCTGCTGGGCTACTTTTGAACCCTTCGCGGTCTACTGGTAGCCCCCGGTCTACCTGTTGGGCAGGCCTGGCGTAGGGGATCATCTCCAGCACCACCATTCATACGCCTCTATCTTTTCCCTCTCTGTCTTCCTCAAGGTCCAAGTTTCACCACATACAAAGCTATTGGAAATAGGATCAAATTCATTAGTCTGTGTTTGACCAACGTCTTTATTCTTCCAGATGTTATTCCTACTGACCATTGCTATTCTTCCAAGCGCAGTATGCCTTTGATCTCCAGGCTGCAGTCATCATGTTGATTAGTTTTAGAGCTAAGGAAATTAAGACTCCTTGACTGCTTCAGTTACTTTGTTCTTGATGTTAACACTGATTTGCACTTTCTCTGAAGTGGTCATTGTTATTTGTTTCCATTGGTCTTGAGGAGCAGCGTTCATCTTTGACTCTTCAGATTAGCTGCTCTAGACCTTCCCTACTTTCCATCAGCAGTGCATGGACGAACTGCCTTTTTAGCCCTAAGAGATGCACCCAATGTCATTTGGGGCAAGAAAACAGCAGCCCAGTGGGGTCACCAACCTCCGAGAGGCTTTCAGCCTCCTGATCCCTGATGCTCTCTGATGCCAGGGGTCAGAGGGACCATGCACGGCAGTGGGCAAAAAGCAAGCCTTGTATTGGGCCACCCTGCTTAGAATCATAGAATCATAGAGTTGGAAAAGACTTCAAGGGCCATTCAGTCCAACCCACTGCCATGCAGGAACCCCCATCACAATATTTCCAACAGATGGCCATCTAGCTTCACATGGGGATCCTGTATAGCTACCGTGGTCCTGCCCACCTGAGACCCTTCATGCCATGCTGTGGTAGCAAATTCCAGGAAGTGCTCTAGAACATGCAGTGGTTCTCAACCTGTGGGTCCCCAGATGTTCCTGAACTGCAGCTCCCAGAAGCCTTCACCACTTGCTGTTCTGAAGGGGTTTCTGGGAGTTGCAGTCCAGGAACATCTGGGAACCCACAGGTTGAGAACCACCATGCTGACGGCATCTTTATTTTAAAGTCCTGTTCATCCAGAAGACAGACAGCTGCCCCAGACCCATGGTCCATGGGGTACTGTACCCACTACTTGCAGAAACTGCTGGCGGGGGGGGATCCTGCGCCAAACGAGCCCCCATTTGGTCTACCTGGGCTTGTGGTGTACTTTTTGAGTGGCAGCTTCAGAGAAGACCAGCTCCTTGGCTCCCTTGGAGAATGAACTTGGATGACACCAGGGGTTCCCTTGGTTGGTCTGGAATCCAATTCAGGGCTTTGTAGTAGATCCTGATTTGGCCTGAAGCAATTTGGACCTATGCCTGGTTCAGCATGGGCCACATATCCGGGCTGATCTGCAAATGTACGACACCAAAGCTTTGGAAAAAGAATTTCCCCACTTCAAGCTTTTGCCCTGCTCCCTTTGAAATCTGGGGACCTGGTGGCCTTTAAAAGAGGAGAGCAGACCTGCCACATCTCAGGGAGGTGGCTTCCGTGGATGACACCCTAAAATCATGCTCAAAAGGGGGGGGGGAAACCCTGAGTATGCTGAAATAATTTGTGTCCTGGGTCCAAGCGGAACTGTTAAGTTTCCTTGACTTCACGACACGACTGAATCTGATATTTTGCTTGAATTCACCTTGATTTGAGTTGCTATCATTCATACCTGATTGGGGTGGAATGGCTGTCACTGGGTAGTCACTTCACCACAATAGCTCTCCTAATTGCACAATGAACTGCTGTTGTTATGGCCTCAAGCAACCAGAGGCCAGATTTTGGTTGAATATCGAGGGGGGGGGGAGGGGACTTCCTAAGTGTTAGAGCAGTACGACATTGGAACCCATGACCTCAAGGGTGGTGGTGGTGAATGCCCCAATAGCTGGAGGCCTTCAAGAGAAATCTAGAGCACCACTGGGCAGATATCCAACAATTGGGGTCCCTTCACTGAGCAGGGTCTACGATTCTGTGAAGTCAGAATTAACCAAGGCGGTTACTTCACGCCCGTTTTGTCTCTGTTAGTGTTGCGCTTAGGAGCGGTAGAAAAAAAAGTTACTTCACGTCCATCGTGCAACTACTGAAATATGTCTCGACCACGCTCACGGAACGGGTGCTAAGCGCGACAATCCTGTCCCTGGTGCTGGGGGTTAGGGTTTTCCCTTGTCACTCTTTGTTCATGCTTTCTTTTCCGAGACAAGACACCATGTAGTAAAGACTGTCCTGCAACAAAACATTCATTTCTCTCAAAAAAACTGTCCAGGTTTGTTTGTTTTTTGACTTTTCTGAAGTGAAATATCAAAAAAGAATTTTTAAACCAAATAAAAAAGGAAAAAAGGAAGCTAGACAAATTCAGTATTTGTCACGGTACAAGACCGTGAGGTAACACTTGTCACGAGACAAGTTATCATGATGACCATGAGAACACTGAAGCAGGGACAAAACCACGTGATCGCGACCAACGCTGTCATAGTACAAAACTAGTCACGGAACAAAGGACGTGAAGTAACCGCCTAATAGAGACCCTTGTAGAGTTTTCAAGGGAAGAGAGATATTTAAGGCGTGGCTTTATCCGCCCTACCCGTGATTTGAACCCAGGCCTAGGGTGCCCTTCTGTCCACTACACCACGCTGGGTATCCACACAACAAACTGCTTCCCTTGTTTTGCTGTCAACCTGTTCCTTTTTTCATTGGAATGGGCAGTTGTTTTATGTGTGCGGATTCTTGCGATTTTTGACTCCGCCAGTGTTCAAAAGGTTTATAAATATCTCCCCTTTGCTGCTTCTCTTTCCCTCCTTCTGCTAAAAAACAACAAC
Source organism: Phrynocephalus guinanensis (assembly GCA_037367245.1). Taxonomy (NCBI): domain Eukaryota; kingdom Metazoa; phylum Chordata; class Lepidosauria; order Squamata; family Agamidae; genus Phrynocephalus; species Phrynocephalus guinanensis. The sequence continues at coordinate 140,772,561 of CM074735.1, forward strand.
CCTGAACTTGTTAACCCTCCAGCATTCTTTGTTGTAACCACATCCTCCATGAAACTGATGCGTGGGTCATGCCTGTGTGAGCGTGTGGGGGGCTGCCTCTTTGCTTCCTCTCATCTCATTGTTTTGATGAATCCGCCCCACTGGCTTTCTAAGATACCTTGGCTTATTATTATTATTATTATTATTCATGTCTGGCTGAGGAGACGAGGGCGGATTCATCACAACAGAGATGGGCTTGGCCGGCTGACTTCCAGGCGCCTTCTGGAGGTGCATCTGGAAGTTCCATCAGCCCACATCTCAGGATCGAATCCGAAAGATGCAACGTTGCCTGAAACTGGGCCAAGAGAAAACAGAGGAGGGGTTTTCTCCTGGGTCCATTCTAAGGGTACAAATATTTATTTATTTATTTATTTATTTATTTATTTATTTATTTATTTATTTATTTATTTATTTATTTATTATTAGGCTTATATACCGCCTGTCTTCCTGGGAGGAACTCTGGGTGGTTTACAACAAGGGGGCAGCAAAACGACAGATTAAAAATAGCAGCGAATTAATTAACTAGCTAAATAATAAAACAACACGAAGCAAAACAAAACAACAAAAAGACCAAGGATGCAGATGGCGGCGGGGGGGGGACTTTATTAGAGTCACCCAAACGCCTCCCGGAAGAGGAGAGTTTTCAGTGCCTTCCGGAAGGCAGGCAGGGACTCTGTAAAACACTGTAGAGCAGGCATGTCCAAACTTCGGCCCTCCAGATGTTTTGGATCGCAACTCCCACGTTCCTGTGTCATTGGCAATCTAAGCTTAGAATTCTGGGACTTGTGGTCCAAAACATCAGGACGGCCAATGTTTGGACATGCCTGCTGTAGAGACACTGCTAATTTGTGGGAAGTCCTGTGCTGGTGGGGTCCTTAGCACCCAATCCCCCAAGGAGACTATCCAGCTTGGTGCTGGAGGGCTAGATCGGTGGCCGTGTCTGCATGGAGCCAACCTGTAGAGGGGCGATACCTGCTGTGTTTGGGTCCCATTGTAACCTTTGGGGCTTCATGGGATCCTAGACCGACCAGTGACAAAACACTGGTTTTAATTAAAGGTGGGAACGAATCAGAAAAAAGGGTGATTCATTTCGATCTGTGGTTAAGGTCCATAGATCAAAAACAACAAATTTATTACTTCTTTTGAGGAAGCAAATTGAGGGTTGGGAGAGTGAGAACAGACTAAAGAAAATGTTTTTTTTTCAACCAGCGTGTTGTTAGTCTGTGGAACTCCCTGCCGCAGGAGGTGGTGATGGCATCTGGCCTGGATGCCTTCCAAAGGGGATTGGACAGATTCCTGGAGGAAAAGTCCATCACAGGTTACAAACCATGATGGAGATGTGCAATATCCAGGCTTAAAACCAGGGTACTTCAAGGACCAGATGCAGGGGAGTGGGATCAGGAGACAGATATCCAGTCTAGTGCACTCCCAGATGCATTTGGTGGGGCCACTGTGAGATACAGGAAGCTGGCCTTTGGGCTGATCCAGCAGGGCTCTTCTTACGTTCTGATGTTCTTAAGCAGCAAATGTATTTGTCAATTCATTTTTTTTCCATTTAAAACTCTATAAAATATTCCCCTCCCCCGGCACCTAGAGACAGAAAAATTGCAGAGAAACTTCCTCTGACTCTCTTCTACAATCCCTCCAAGTTTGGTGGAGATTCGCTTTCCACAAGCCAGTTGATAAAGGACACTTTCCGGGTGTGTGTCTTCCACTTTGTCGCTGTATAACTCAGAGGCCTGAAACCTCATCTTCATCAAACATGGAGGGGTGGTAGTAAAGAGTCAGGGGAAGCTTCTTTGCAGTTTTGCTGCCTCTAGGTGCCTGTTTTTTTTAAATAGCCTGACAAATCAAAAACTACAGAAAAGCCCCACATCGGTTCCTATTTGTTGGAGTTGTCAATTCATAGAAATCCAAATTGACAGTTGAGTGATTTTTGAGTGGACGTTGCAGTTTGTTTTTAAATGTGTCCCGGTGCCTAGTTTTAACACAACTTCTTTTTTAACCCACCAGGGTGTGTGTGTGTGTGTGTGTGCTCCCCTGCTGCTTCCATTGGGACCTCCTTGGCCATCAACAAGAGGGACATGAGCCAACATTTTTAAAGTTGTTCAGGGCCTCGGCCCCTCGTGGGGGGTTTCAAGCGGTGGGCGCTCACACGGGTCAACTTTTGGAGGTGCACTGGTTGCCGCAGAACGGATGCCAGGGCCACTTTCCTTCCACTTTGCTTTTCCTTCCATTCCTCCACTCACTGAGGACTCATGTTACTCCATCCATCCATCCTGGACAACCTCTGGGCCTCCGTGGTGCTTCCTTGGTGCTTGCCGACTCCTCCGTCTTTCTGCAGGGGGGAACAATTAAACCAGGTTCCTCGGACCATAAGGGTCTCCCCTCCCACACAATTTCTTGCTCTTTTATTTCCATTTATTTTACCTTGCATGATCCCCTGAAACAGCCTGTACTTTTCCGTCCCCATTGCATGACTGAGAGAATGACCGCTTTCTGCCTTTTTTGCGTTGCTGCAGTATTTCTCAGTCCTGAATTTGTTGGCTTCTAGTGCCCTTGCTGTAACCACTCTCCTCGTGTGGGGAGGGCTGGCTTAGACCTACAGTACTTTTCCTGAAGCACATGGCAGGATTTCAAGTGCGGCTCAATTAATTTTTTTTAAAAAAATAATAATAATAGGAAGGGAATGGGCTGTATTGTCTGATGCATCCCCAAGGCCTGGAGCAGAGAACAATTAAATGCTCCGGGAATAATCCATTTAGCTATCCCATTAAAACAGAAACAGATTACGGTAAGTTGAGGCAACAATAATCGCAGGGCCTGCAAAGCTGATAGAGTGGTTATTGGTCTTTTGAGGAATCCTCAGCCGTCCTTCCTTTTCCTACCAGAGGCCAGCTGTCATTTCAGCCTCTTCTGACTTTGGAGACATCACCGCCACTCGGGTGCCATTGTGTTGCATCCCAATCAGGGGTGCTTGAGACGGGACCCCTATACCTTGGAGGACAAGGCATTCCCTCCCCCCTCACACACACACACACACACACACACACACACACACACACACACACACACACACACACACACACACACACACACACACACACACACACACACACACACACACTGCCACACCTCTCTTGACAACATATGTGCCGTGCTGATTGTGGAGACATAGTTTTGCAAGAGTTTGTTTCTCTTTCTCTTTTCTCTCTCTCTCTCTCTCTCTCTCACACACACACACACACACACACACACACACACACACACACACACACACACACACACACACACTGCCACACCTCTCTTGACAACATATGTGCCGTGCTGATTGTGGAGACATAGTTTTGCAAGAGTTTTTCTTTCTCTTCTCTCTCTCTCTCTCTCTCTCTCTCTCTCTCACACACACACACACACACACACACACACACACACACACACACACACACACACACACACTGCACACCTCTCTTGACAACATATGTGCCGTGCTGATTGTGGAGACATAGTTTTGCAAGAGTTTGTTTCTCTTTCTCTTTTCTCTCTCTCTCTCTCTCTCTCACACACACACACACATACACACATGCACAAACATATTGGATAAGGTCTATTCCAGTATAAGCAATGGCTACAGGGCCCTGCAGTTTCCACACTTGGGTCTATCAGATCATTTGTCCCTGATTTTAGCACCAGCTTATATCTCTTTAAGGAAACAAACTGCAATTGTAACAAAGACTGTGAAACACTGGCCTGAGGGAGCCTCACTGCAGCTGCAGGACTGCTTTGAAGAAACAAATTGGGATGTTTTTGATAACTCAGACCTTGAGGAGTATACTGCAGGAATTCTGGGTTATATTAAATTTTGTATAGATACTGTTACTGTAGATAAATGTGTCCGAATCTATTCAAATCAATAACCATGGATGACCAAAGAGGTGAGGTGCCTCCTGCATGACAGGAATAAGGCTTTCAAGTCTGGTGATGTGATCAGGTATAGCATTGCTAGAGCAGATTTGAGGAGAGGCATTAAAAAAGCAAAGGTGGATTATAAGAAGATTGAGGCTTGTTTTTACAGTAATAATAATGTCAGGCAAATGTGGCAAGGGGTTCAGCAAATCACTAGTTATAGATCTAATTATGCTGCCCCTTCTGCTGAAAATGCTTCTTTGGCTGAAGAACTGAACAATTTTTTTGCTAGGTTTGAGACAGAACAAACAGAGGTATTTACATCACAGCCATGAGCACAGTTTAGCCCCTTCCTTCTTGTTGAAACGTGGGAAGTGAGAAACATTTTGAGAACTGTGAACCCAAGGAAAGCTGCAGGACCTGATGGCATTTCTGGTCGAGTGATTAGGGAGCGCGCAGACCAGTTGGCTGGAGTTTTTACTGAAATTTTTAACCGGTCTCTAGCCCAGTCAACTATTCCATCTTGTCTGAAGGCCTCCATTATTGTTCCACTGCCAAAGAAGCCATCTATTAACAGCTTAAATGATTATAGACCAGTGGCACTTACCTCCATTGTAATGAAGTGTCTGGAACGATTAGTCCACCAGCATATCATCTCTTGCCTCCCAGGCACATTTGATAAATATCAGTTTGCTTACAGAGCAAATAGATCCACAGAAGATGCTATAGATATCACCTTGCACACTGCTCTTACCCATTTGGAGCTGCGGGGGACCTATGTAAGGATGCTCTTTGTGGACTTTAGCTCTGCTTTCAATACAATTATACCTCACAAGCTGATATCTAAACTTAAGGACCTTGGTTTTTGTCATTCCATCTGTGCCTCGATCATGGATTTCTTATCAAATCGCTCACAGAGGGTCAGATTAGGTGACTACATGTCGTCAGCCCTCACTCTCAACATGGGTACTCCACAGGGCTGTGTGTTGAGCCCACTATTGTTTAGTATTTACACCTCTGACTGCACTCATACTCATCCTGAAAATAAAATCATCAAGTTTGCCGATGACACAACAGTAGTGGGACTCATCTCTGGTGGAGACGAGTCCTCCTACCGAGAGGAGATGCATCGGCTGCTACGGTGGTGCAGAACCAACAATCTGATAATAAATATCAACAAGACCAAGGAACTTATAGTGGACCATCGAAAAAGGAAATCAGACACTCAGCCCCTGATTATTGATGGAGTTTGTGTAGAGTGGGTGACGGACAGGAGGTTCTTAGGAGTTATTCTACAGGAGGATTTGACCTGGAGTGCCAACACTGAAGCACTGGTTAAGAAGGCCCAACAGAGATTATATCTTCTGAGACTTCTCAGGAGGGAACAACTGTCTAAGAAACTGTTGGTAACCTTCTACCGGGGCTTTATAGAAAGCACTATCACTTACTGCCTCTGTGTCTGGTTCGCCAGTTGCACAGTGGCAGATAGAAGGACGCTCCAGAAGGTTATAAACACTGCTGAGAAGATAGTGGCCTGTCCTCTTCCTCCTTTGGAAGAACTATACAACTCCAGATGCTTGAGGAAGACATCTAGAATTCTGAGAGACCCTTCACATTCTGGCCACCAATTTTTTGAACTGTTGCCGTCTAGCAGGAGATATAGGTCAAGGGCAAATAGACTAAAGAACAGTTTTTATCACAGAGCGGTATCCAAGTTAAATGCGACAGTTTTAGCACCATCTTAATCAGTTTTTAAGTAGTGTTTTAAATTTTGTAAGCAATTTTAAGAGTTTTTAATATTTTGTATGGTGATTTATGTGTTTTGTATGTTTAGAGTGTGTAGTGGAACAGCACTCTAATTTCGTTGTGCATATCTTGCGTATGCATAATGACAATAAAACTCTATTCTATTCTATGCACATATGCATGTGCACGCACACACGCGTGCGCGCGCGCGCACACACACACACACACACACACTGTGCCACACCTCTCTTGACAACATATGTGTCGTGCTGATTGTGGAGACATAGTTTTGCAAGAGTTTATTTCTCTCTCTCTCTCTCTCTCTCACACACACACACACACATACACACATGCACATATGCATGTGCGCGCACGCACGCACGCACACACACACACACACACACACAATCCTCCCCTTTTGCCAGCAGCAGGTTCAGCCTTTGGGGCTTAATATTGGAAGGACTGCCTTTGTAAAAACACATGGTTAAAATGCCATGGCGAACTACAGTGGTACTTCTTAAGGCAAATGCCTCTTAAGACAAAAAACTCACAGGAAGAAAAAATAATTCCAGGAATAGGCATGGTTCTCATGACAAAAAAAAAAATCCCTATGGGATGCTTTGCAAGATGAAAAACTGTTCTGCATATACCCAGGTATACCAACTCGCACCCGCCTACTTGGTGCGCCCCCCCCCCAAAAAAATTCTATGCAAGTCAGATTCTCTTCCAGTCGTCTGAGCTGCCAGTAGGGATGGGCATTTTGTTTCGGATCCAGTAGGTTACGAAACGAACCACGCGAGCCCAGGTCTTCCTCAGAACCAGCTGATACAAGCAGATGAAATTGCTTTACAGTTCTCTATCTCGCACAGGGTTAAAGTCCAACCAGGAAGCATGCTGCTACATCTGTGATGCTGGCCAATCAGGAGCTGTGCAGGGACAGGCATCATCCCGCCTCCCTCTCTGATTGGCCAGCAGCACGAAGCAGGAAAGATGACATGCACAGATGACATGCACGCGTGCTTCCTTGTTGGATTTTAACCCTGCGCGAGACAGAGAAAGCAAAAGCAATTGGATATGTGTATATGAGCTGGTTCCGAGGACCACCTGGGCTTGCGTGGTTCCTTTCATAACCGACTGGTTCCGAAACGAAATGCCCACCCCTAGCTGCCAGTGCAGGAGTGGACTGCTTGGCTCCCTCAGTTTTCCTGCCTCTGCCTCTGTATTTTCTTTGTGGGGGTTGAAGAGGAACCCGTTCTCTCTCTCCCCCCCCCCGTCCTTGTGGGGAGGGGTTGCCAGCTGCTTGAGCAGGTGCAGGAGGGGCAGCTCCCTCCATGCTTACCAGGAAGGGAAGAGGCTCACCCAGGGAGGAGGGGAGGTCCCGGTTTGGGGGTGGAGGGCTCTGCCGCCTTCCTTCCCGCCTGCCTCCGGAGAGCCCTTCCTCGGGCCACCGCCTGCCCTCCCCTGTCATCTCGTTCTACTCTGCCGTTCTTTTGGGGGACGGGGATACATGGAATCATAGAATCATAGAGTTGGAAGAGACCTCAAGGAGGGCCATCTAGTCTAACCCCCTGCCATGCAAGAACCCCCATCACAGTATTCCCAACAGTTGCCTATTCAGCCTCTGCTTAAAAACCTCCAAAGAAGAAAACTCCATCACCCTCCTTTGGGGCAGCATATTATTCCACTGCCAAACAGCTGTAACTGTCATGAAGTTCTTCCTAATGTTCAAATGGAATCTCTCTTCCTGTAGTTTGAAACCATTGCCCCGAGTCCTAGTCTCTGAAGCCATGGAAAACAAACCTGTTCCCTCTTCAATATGACATCCCTTCAAATATTTAAACATAGCTATCATATCCCCTCTCAGTCTTCTTTTAGAGAGGCTAAACATTCCCAGCTCCCTAAGCTGTTCCTCATAAGACATTTCCTCCAGACCTTCAACCATCCTGGTCGCCCTCCTCTGCACCCGCTCAAGGTTGTCAATATCCTTTTAAAATTGAAGCACAGGCAACACCCAAGAATAAATCAAGGGAGAATTAAATGCCTCAAAACTAGTTCATAGTAAATACAGGGGGAATTTGACCAGGTGTGAGAATATTCTGATGGGAAACTCGACCTTCACACTTGAGTGGACTTTGCCGAATAATCAGTGTTTTGCTTTGGATCCTGGTGCCAACCCGCTCTTTTGTTGGCAGCTCTTGTTTGTTTGTTTGTTTGTTTGTTTGTTTTAAAGAGCTGGACGTTGTTTAAAACAGGGGCAAGAAGGAAAACCGTTCCCATAATCTGCCTGCAGTGTGAAGTCGCAGGTTTATTGTTGAGCCGGAAGTTATTGTTGCTGCCTCCTGGGTGTCAGTCTTGTGTCTGTTTAGAGGAAGGTGGGGTTTTCTGATTGTTGCTTCAACGTTAAGTGTTTTTTCTTCTTCAACTTTTAAGTTTATTATTCTTAGTTTTTATCTTTGTCGTTGTTGTGGCCTGCCCACCCCAGAGTAGTGGCTAGCCACTAAGACATATAGGGTAGGAACAAATGAAGGAAGGAAGGAACAAACAGAAGGCCCTTTCCTTTCCATTCCTTGAAAATGCTCTGTGGTTTTGCTTTTCTAACCTTGGCGGGGAAACGAGGTTTATGGGTTGTAGTGAAAGGCCACAGTTTTAGTCTTTCTGCCTGTGGTTTCCATGCTTTGGGAATATTGTGGGCTGGGGCCCCCTAGTTGGGTTTGCCGTCCATCTTAAGAACATAAGAAGAGCCATGCTGGATCAGGCCAAAGGCCCATCTAGTCCAGCTTCCTATATCTCACAGTGGCCCCACCAGATGCTTTTGGAAGCGCACGAGACTAGATCTCTGTCTCCTGGTACCACTCCTCTGCATCTGGCCCTTGAAGGACCTTGGTTTTAATCCAGGAGATGACACATCTCCATTGTGGTTTGTCACCTGTGCTGGACTTTTCCTCCAGGAATCTGTCCAATCCCCTTTTGAAGGCATCCAGGCCAGATGCCATCCCCACCTCCTGTGGCAGGGAGCTCCACAGACTAACAACACGCTGGGTGAAAACAATATTTTCTTTTGTCTGTTCTTACTCTACCAGCCCTCAATTTGAGTGTATGTCTCCTAGTTCTGGTATTTTGTGAGAGGGAGAAGAATGTCCCTCCATCCACTTTACTCATGCCCTGCATTATTTTGTATGTCTCAGTCATCTCCCCCCTCAGGCGCCTCCTCACCCGGATTTGTGTCTCCTTTCCCCTTGTAGTGTGTCGGGATTTTGCTGTCCTGGAGGACCACACGCTTGCACACAGCCTGCAAGAACAAGAAAGTAAGTTTTGTTCCAAAAAAAAAGGCAACCAGATGCTGTTTCCTGCCTGTATTATTTCCATTAGGTATATTTATCTACATTGCAAATGTCCCAAACTGTGCAGAACATTTGCATAGATGATGCGAGGCGTGTACACAGAGTATTGCCCTCATATTTTTGTATGCTTCCTCTTTTTGCTTGGCTTTGCTCCTGGCTGGCTTGGTTTGGGATAAGGCCAGGAGCTGTGCAGAGACCCCTCCTCGCATACGTACATCTTAAGGATGGAAAATCTTACTCCGTCGTCAGTAGAGATGGGGATGAACTGAAAAACAGATCGCATTTCCTGACAAATTTGGCCAATACATGGAGTCGTAATCATCATAAATCCACCAACGAGTACAAATTGACAAATTTTAGTGATTTTTAAAAATTCATTAATTTGTTGCACTGAAAAGGGACTTCCAAGACACTTAAAGACAATGAGGATAAATTTAAAGAGGTCATTTGTCATGATTTAGGATTTCTTAAGGCTGACAAATTGGATCATCAAATTTCCAGGGACAAATCAACAAATTGATTCGTCTCGTATTTAAAATGTTGTAAAAAGCCCCCTCCTTCCGGCATCTAGAGGCCTCAAATTTGCAGGGAACAAAAATTTCACTCTCCTATATAATCCCTCCAGGTTTGGTGGAGATTGGAGTTTCTGATTATGTACCCTGAAGTAGTCCCCGCTGCCCAGGAAAGTTCTCCCCAGGCACCGAGAGACTCCAAACTTGTAGAGAAGCTTCCTCTGACTCTCCTCTACAATCCCTCCAGGTTTGGTTTGGATTTTCTCAACCCAGCTTCTAAAGGACACTTTTTGGGGGGACCCCACTTTGTGGGGGTATAACTCGATGACTGAAACCCAATTTTCACCAAACTTCAAGGGACGGTAGAAGAGAGTTGGGATTAGCTTCTCTGCATTTTGAGTGTATCCAGGGAGCATGTTCTTTCTTTTGGGGGGGGTCTTTGGGGGTTCATGGCTCAGAGTTCTAAACAAATCTTAACCGAACTTTCAGGACTTGCAGAGAAGAGGAAGCATCCTTGCATATTTGTGGCCCCGAGATGCAAGGGCAGGGGTTTCTTTTTATTTACACAAATCAGTTTGTCAGATTTGTCACTGGGAATTAATTGATTAGAGATTGGCACGAAATGGGGAAAATTCATTTTGTTCTGATTATCGTTTGGGGAGGGGGGTTCATTTCATATGAAATGATATTTTTTTTAAAAAAAAAATTCATTTTGTTTTCTGTTTTTTGTTTAGTGTAGTGCAGTTGTCGGGATTTTTTGCCGCCCCAAGTGCTGATCAGCTGGCGCACGGGGCTTTGGGCAGCAAAAAAAGTTTAAAAATCCTGCACTTTTCCCCACCCCATCGGGGCAATGTGGGGTTTTTTTAAAACTTTATTTTTTTCTTTGTTTTGCTGCCTGAAGCCCTGCGCGCCAGGTGATTGGTGCTTGGGGTGGCCAAAAAAAAAAAAAGTTTAAAAAGCCTGCAGTTTCCTCCACCCGATCCAGCGCGGGGAAACCGTGGGCTTTTTAACTTGTTGTTGTTGTTGTTGTTGTTGTTTGAAATGGTCAGGTGGGCAGTTTGGGGCTCTTGCGCTGGCCACCTGCCCATTTTCAGAGGGCTCCTGCCGAGCTGTCATGGGCTGGGCCCCTTTAAAAATGGCCCAGTTGACACTGGTGGTGGTGGTGGTGGTGATAGAATCCCATCTCATCATAGATTGAAGTACTTTTAAGAGCAGGGTGACGACAAAGGCATGAAAGTGCACACTGAAGGGTCTGCAGGTCAGAAGATATCTTAACAGCATGGCTGCTTGAAAGAGAGAGAGAGAGAGACCATGGGCTAGTCTTTGCACCCAGAAGGACCACAGAACAAAGGCGTTCCACAAGCCAAATGCAGGGAAGCACTATTTTGGGGTGGGGTGGGGTGGATCAGAACCCTGCACCACACTGGGACTCCCCTAACAGCAGCAGAGGGTTGTGGGGGGGGGGGGAGAATGGGTATGGAGAGCAAACCACCTCATGCAGGGTTGGTGTGGGTATTTATTTATTTATTTATTTATTTATTATTTATTTATTTATTTATTTATTATACCGCCTGTCTTCCAACGGAACTCCGGGCAGTTTACACCAATCGAACACGGGAACAATAAAAAGTTACAAAAATAAAAATAAAAATAAATGTAATAAGAGTAATTGGCAAAGATGGTGGCCATAGTTCACAAAGCAGAATAAATCAAAGCAAAATTTAAAAAAAGTTATCTTTGAGCAGCAGGTAGAGCTGTCTGTTCAGAGGCCTCGAGAGGTGTGGACCCGGGTTAGGCAGGGACCTGTTTGGTGGTAGCTCCCTGCCCATGAACGCACACAGGCCCCAGCTGAAAACTCACCTTTCTTGGCAGCTGTGGTCTGTCGGGTTCATTGCACTGTGGTTTGGATGGCCTTCCAGGACTGTCTGACCAGGAAAGCCCCCCTGGCCACACTGGCTCATGCTTTGGTAGCCTTGGTTGCTCTCTACGCGGGGCTCCCTTCAAAGCCGACACGGGCGCTGCAGCAGGTGCAGAACGCGGCAGCCAGGTTGGTTGCGGTCATTTCTAGATTCGGATGTGTCTCCCTGACCCTGGAAAATCTACATTGGTTCCTTCTTTGGTGCCAAATTCAAAGTTGTAGTGAGCTAATAAATCCCTAAATAGTTTAGAACTGTCGTTCTCCACCTGTGGGTCCCCAGATGTTCCTGGACTGCAACTCCCAGAAATTCTGGCCAGCTCAGCTAGTGATGAAGGCTTCTGGGAGTTGCAGTCCAGGAACATCTGGGGACCCACATGTTGAGAACCACTGGTTTAGAACCTCAGTACCTGACAGTACCAGATTCCCCCCCCCCCTCCCCATCAAATCTACTGCCTGGGCCATGCAATCATCCCAAGGGAAGACCAGAAAATGTCTGGGCCTTCTCGGTGGTGGCCACACCGTGATGAAACCCATGGCCCTGCAGATGTGCCCCAAACTCCTGTTGTCCTTCAGAAGAGACAGAACAACAGTGCTGTATAAACCTGTTCATGTCCGTTATTTTCCCATGTTGTGCAAATTTCAAGTGATCCATTGTCACCGTCTGTTGGGGGAGAGCGTTTGTTATGTGAGGTTAGGTTCCGTAGACAATGCTTGCTGTGTTATACGGTTGCTGCTATTTTTATCTTGCAGTGTTATTTTGTCTTCAAGTGTTGTCCTCTGTGTTCCTCTGTCACCCACCCGGATGGACAGGATATATACTAAGTCCAGGAAATAACTTAATAAATATTTGCAGATGTTTTCCCGTTAAGTGTGGCAGCTGCAGAACAACTGGAATATTGGGGGATGGGCGATCTTGTTAAGAAGATAGCCCAGGTGCCCCAGGTTGAGAAGAACTGTGGGCCTTAAATCACCGGCGTGGTGGATTCCTCCAGTGGTTGGACTTCCGCTGTTGCTCCCCGACTCACACACACACACACACACACACACACACACACACACACACACACACACACACACACACAGAGAGAGAGAGAGAGAGAGAGAGAGAGAGAGAGAGAGAGAGAGAGAGAGAGAGAGAGAGAGAGAGAGAGAGACGCACAGACAAATGCGGGTCCCGTGGCTTCATGGCCTCCCCTTCCCATCCCCCCTGCAGTTGAGCACCACCTGGCCACCAACGTCCAGCGCAACCGCCTGGTCCAGTATGACTTGCAGATGGCCAAGCAGTTGCAGGAGGAGGAGGACCGCAAGGCGCGCGCCCGCATCCAGGAGCAGCACAAAAACCTGTGAGTGTCCCGGGCGGGGGGGGTGGGGGCACAGTCACTGGCTCTGGGCTCATCCTCTGCTCTGGCCCGGTGGCATCCCCGGTCAGGGCTGGGAGGGAGCCTTGGAGAACCCCGCGCTGCCGGCTGAGGAGGTCGGCACCGCCAGCAAGGGTCCGATGTGATGCCACGCTCAGTTTTCATGGGCTTTGTAGTCTGGGGAGAAGCTTAGAATTGTCTGCTGGGAAGTTCACGTCCACTCCCCTGGACTGCAGCAGGGAATTATACACTAGACTCTCGTATAACAAGTGGTTTGTTTAACAGGAAATCCGCTTAAATATGAGCCTCGTGGCGCAGTGGTTAAATGCCTGTACTGCAGGTAAAACTGTGCTCACGACCTGGGGTTCAATCCCAGGTAGCAGGCTCAAGGTTCACTCAGCCTTCCATCCTTCCATCCGAGGTCGGTAAAATGAGTACCCAGCTTGCTGGTGTGTGTGTGTGTGGGGGGGGTGCAATGTGTAGCCTGCATGTTGTAATGAAACTGTAAACCGCCCAGAGACTATTTAAAAAAGTGGCATGGGGCGGTATATAAGCAGAACACTTTGCTTTGCTTTGAAGGGAACCAAGGGAAAATTTTTGAAGATAGGGGAAAATCGCTTAACAGAATCGCCTATGGGCAACAAAAACAGTTGCGATTAGGGATTCATCTGTTTTCAATACATTCCTATGGGAAATTTGTACAAAGGAAAATTTCCTTAACAGAATTTCATTTGGAACAAATTAATTCCTTTATACAAGGTACCACTTTAGTTGATTTCTGAAGCTGCACATCCCTGTTTAGATTCACTTCCTTAAGTCTTCAGGCTGTGGATGATGGAAGCTCTAGTGCAGCTATAACAACAACAACAACAACAACAACAACAACAACAACAACAACAACAACAACAACAACAACAACAGAGGTGGAAGGGGCCCTACGAATCACTGAGGCCCGCCCCTGTCAAGGAAGCTGAGGGGGGAAACTGCTGAACTACCTGACCAGGTAATAGTCTCAGAACTGCAGAGCTGGGAGGAGCCCCCCCCCCCAGATCGAGTCCAGCCCCTCTCAAGGAATCTGGGTGGTGGTGGGGAATCAAACTCGCAACCCTGTGGCTCTGCAGCCTCTGAGCTATCTTCCTGTGCAAGCTTGCTGAGAAGTCAAGATGCCAGCTGGCAAAGATACAACTTTATTTTGCTGCTTATTTCATTACACACAATTAAGCATTGCATTTATGTATGATTTTAGCTATAGATTTTCATCCATAAGCGTATTAGCAAGCATGACAATGTATATTAATATTTTCAGCGCTCACACAGGATACACCATGATGTTGTTTGGTCATGTATGTATGTATGTATGTATGTATGTATGTATGTATGTATGTATGTATGTATGTACTCCCGAGTTCAGTTCTCCCGTTCTGAAGGGAGCCAGGCTGGGAAGGGAGGAGGCACAGCCCTCGAACCTTTCCCAGAAGTCTTGGGGTTTTTTTTGGGGGGGTGTCGTTGATGTTCAGATCACACTTTGGAATTATGACCCGCACTCAGCACCCTTCCTGTCTCTGTCCATTGCGAGTTTTCTCTGATAACTCTCCTTTCCCGCCATTTCTCTCTCTCTCTCCCTCCCTCTCTCTCTTTCCCCCTTTTCATCTTCCAGCGAGCGCCAGGACTGCGAGATCGCCCAGGAAATTCAAGTTAAGCTGGTCATCGAAGCAGAGCAGCGGCGTCGGCAGGAGGAGGACGACGAGGTAAACTTGAATCCTGTGGGCGGAGAGGAACGTGCTTTTATCTTGTGCCAGGTTTTGATATACAGTATAAACAGAACTAGTCCCCAGGGTTGGATTTTTGGCATGCAACTTTGCAAATTAGAAAAGCAACAGCCGCCTTGTTGGACAGATGCCCCCAGTGGGAATAGGAGAGCCTCTCCAGGTGTCGAGGTGCCAGGGGCAGGGGGGGGTGTTTGCCACTGTGCGTGCCCGGAGGCTAAGAGCAGAGTTAGCAATGCAGGCTCCTGGGCCCAGGTCTGCCTTGATCAAGGCTCCCCCTGAGGAGTCTCAGAAAGCACCAGAGGATGATTTGGGATGCTTTTAGGACAAATCGATCGACGGCTTCTTCCTTTAGGACATTGCTCGGATCCTGCAGCAGAAGGAGCTGCAAGAAGAGAAGAGGAGGAAAAAACCTCCCCCAGAAGCTTCGCGGCCCAGCACGTACGAAGAGGGCTCCCACCGGGAGAGCAGAGGTGAGCAGAGAGGCAAGAGATAGGGGTCTCCGGTTGGGCTCACTCTCCGGACCTCCCGCCCAGGAGACCTGGCCAAGAGACGGGGAGAGGCGCACGGGGCCACGGCAGTGCACTCGGCTCCCAGAGTTTTCCTACCAGCTTGGCTATCAGCAGCTCTTGAGCTCCCTTGTAAACTCGAGGGCGCTTGAAAAGCCGTGTGCAGAGGGAGCTCTGTAGGAGAAGGACACCTCTTGTGAAGGCGCAAAGCGGGCATTTCCAGCCACTGGGTCGCAGGGCTCGTTTGGAAAGGAAACGGTGCTCTTTCCCTCCCCCCTTGCTTTGAGCAAAGAGTGTGGGTCTGTGGGTGCCCCGCAGGCAAGGCACTGGCCTCGGATGGTGGCCGCTTGCAGGGGCATTCACCATGGGGGAAGTTTAGCAGGGCTCCCGTCTCGGGCGGTGCTTCCACGCTTTCCTCCTCATGGTGGACTCCTCCTCCCTTTCTGGCCTGGAAAAGCAGCCGAGGCTCCTGGCGGTGGCAGTGGCGGAGGCATCCTTGCTTGAGGAGGACGAGTATAAAGGCGGGGGTGCCGGTCGTCTGCACACACACACACACACACACACACACACACACACACACACACCTCAGCCACACACACACACACACACACACACACACACACACACACACACACACACACACACACACACACACACACACACACACACACACACCTCAGCCGAGACAGTGGAAGCCTGCAAGGAACTCAGCTGCTTTCCAGTTCTTCTCGGAAGGGCTTTTGCCACCAAATAAGCCACAGAATGCTTGCGAGAATGCCGGCGGAACAGGGGCCTTGCTTTGCTGCTGCCACGGGTGGTGGTGGTTGCTCTCTGGCCAGGTCTGCCTCATCCCCAACTCCGCTGCCTCCTCTCACGTTCTTCCGTTCTGCTCATTGACCCTCTTCCTGCTGTCTTTATTTATTTATTTATTTATTTATTTATTTATTTATTTATTTATTTATTTATTTGATTTATCTACCACAACCATCTAAGCTAAAAGCTACTCTGGGCGGCTTACAAACATATACAAAATATAAAAGCAGATTAAACAACTTAAAATAGTGAATAAAACTAATCAATCAAACCAAATAATCAACTCATCATAATAAAAAGAACAAGTAAACAAATAAGCACCAATACAATAAATCTGAATGGTTTGACAATTCAAAATAAGAACAGATGGGGAAAAAATAACTAGTAGAAAATGATCATAAGGCGGGGGGAAATGACAGCGTCCTATTTATATAAGTTGGTTGAAACCAAATGATCAGGGAAGGCCAACCTATAAAGCCCGGTTTTCTGTAGTTTCTCGAAGGCTTGTCATGAGGGCGCCAGGCAAATCTCTTGGGGAACCTCGTTCCACAGGTGAGGTGCAACCACCGAGAAGGCTCGTTTCCTTGTCTTCTCCGAGGTTCCCTCTGCCTTCCTTTCTGTTTTTCTCAGGAGCTCTGCATCTAATCAAATGCTTGCAATCCACCCAGCCTTTCTCCTGCGCCCACAGGCCGGGTGGACGTGCAAACGCGGCTGGATCCTGTGCTGTCACTTGCTTTGAAGCCGCCTCCGTCCGGTCTTCGCGCGTGGTGTGTGTCCTGCCGGTTGCATGCGTCTGCCTCTCTTGCGTTGCCATTTCCATCGCTCTTCCTTTTCTTCCTTGCTTTCACTGACAGGCCCCCTTTCGCTGTTCTGCCCCTCTCCTGTCGCTCGTCACGCCCTTCTGGAAGCATGAGCCTCCTCGCATGGATGTGTGTCACTAACCCTAACCCTCCCCTCCATCGTCTTGTTTCATCCATCCCTTGCTCAGACCGCCAGCACAGCAGCCCCACCGCGGGGCAGCCGCCAGAGCAGCCTCGGTCCTGGAGTGGCGATAGGCGGCCCCGGCAGCCGAGGGACGGACGGAGGGGCCCCCCTTTTGTTTCAGAGGGGCTTGACCTGGAGGTTTTGGGCAGCTTCTCCGAGGAGGCGAGGAAGGCCAAGGAGGGCCGGAGAGATCACAGAGAGAGGAAACCAGGCGGCCGAGAGAGACCTGGGAATGAGGCCGAGAATGGACGCCTTGATCGCGGCAACGGCAGGGCCGGGACCAGCAGGGAGGGGAAGTCTGCCAGTGCAGAACGGCTGCGGGGGGCTTCCCCTCTCCGACCGGAGCCCCGCCACGGCAGCCAGGAGCGGCACGAAAGGAGGCCACGAAGCCGTGAGCCCCCCCTGAGGCCATCCCACCTTCTCTTGGACTGGGAGGATGAAGCGGCCGCTCGGCCCGACGACAGCCGGCGACGAGGAGGACGGTCGCCCGGTTCAGAAAAGTCTCTGAAGCCTTCCGACCGAGGTGCAGAGGGCCGAGAGGAGGGGCGGTACGGCCGCGCCCCAAATCCCCGTAGCCCCGGGCTCCACCGCCATGAGGGTAGAACGTCCCCTCGGCCCGCTTCCCACGACCGCCGGCTCCTTGCCCCAGACACGCCCCCCCAGCGAGGCCGCAGGAAGCCTGTCGAAAGAGAAGAGGGAAGAGGAAGGGACGGGGTGCCCCCTCACTGCCTCCCCCTCCCGCCACGGGGGGAGCTTGGAACGGGACCCAAGACACGTCCGGCACCCAGGTAACAGGACGAGAGCGAGAGGCGTGGAGGCCGCTGGCCCATCCTTGTTTGGTCCAGGTGGGATCCCAGTAAGGTGGGAAGAAAACTCTCAGCTCCGTCTGAGGGAGGATGCCTGGGACCAGAGCAGTGGTTTCAGCCACCAACAGTTTTTAAAAGGCAGGTTTCAAAGGAGGTTTTTAAAAGGCCGGCTTTTAGGAGCCTCGTGGCGCAGGGGTTAAATGCCTATCCTGCAGCGAAAACTGTGCTCACAACCTGGGTTTCGGTCCCAGGTAGCAGGCTCACAGTTGACAGCCTTCCATCCTTCCGAGGTTGGAAAAACGAGGACCCAGCTTGCTGGGGTGGTGGGGTAATATGTAGCCTGCATACTGGAATTAAAACTGTAAACCGCCCAGAGAGTGCTTGAAGTGCTATGGGGTGGTGTGTAAGCAGAACACGTCTGCTTTGTTTTCCTGAGCATTTCAGTGGCTAATTGGGGCCTGGTGCTTTCCACCACGAATGTAGTCCATGTGTCTTGCAGGAGGGGGAGGGAAATCAAGTTTCAAGCCAGCTGCTTGTGCCATTTCGGGGCTTTGTGCCATTTCGGGGCTTGGTCCACCTGAGGAGAAACGAGGTCTCTCTCCGCTTGGGAATATTGTTGTAGGAAATGCGGGGGGGGGGGGTGGGGGGGCTTCCACTTTTTTGTCCCCTGCAGAAAAATAAAATACTTTACTGGTGGTGTGAAAACTTGACCCCCCCCCCCCAAAAAAAAAAACGCCAGAAGGCTGCAAGTGGTTGTTGAATGGTAACTGCATGGGAGAATCATGCCCAAGAGGATTAAGTAAACACGAAGGCTTTGTCAAAAGCCGTGGCCCAAATCCTGTTTGGTTTGCACCCATTGTCGTGCTGCATCAGCCTTGGCAATGAACTGCTATGAGTTAAGAAGTACACGGCGTGCTTATAAACAGTGGCAAAACATTTAATAGGGTTGTTTGACATGGTAATATTTATTTTGAGTTTTAGTGTTGAAACCGAGGGTGTTTTTAGGCATAGAATCCTAGAATTGATGGAGTTGGAAGGGGCGTTTGAGGCCATCGAGTCCAACTCCCTTCCGCAAGCCAATAATTCAAATCAATGGGTGTCTGCCAGAGGGTTGTCCAAATTTCTCTTGAAGGCCTCCCCCGACAGAGTGGGTCCCACCTCCCCTTGAGGTCATGGGTTCCCATTGCTATACTCCCAGGCGAAGTTTTGTAACAGGAAGTTTTTCCTGATATTTGCCCAAAATCTATCTATCTATCTTTCTTTCTTTCTTTCTTTCTTTCTTTCTTTCTTTCTTTCTTTCTTTCTTTCTTTCTTTCTTTCTGGCTCCTTCCTTCCCCACTTTCTTTCTTTTGTCTCTCTCTCTGTCTAACATGATTACTGATCAGAGATCCCTGCAGCCTTCTCTCTCTCTCTCTCTCTCTCTCTCTCTCTCTCTCTCTCTCTCTCTCTCTCTTTCTTTCTTCCTTCATTCCCTCTTTCTTTCTTTCTTTCTTTCTTTCTTTCTTTCTTTCTTTCTTTCTTTCTTTCTTTCTTTCTTTCTTTCTTTCTTTTTGGCTCCTTCCTTCCTTCCCCCCTCTCTCTTTCTCTTCCTTCCTTCCTTCCTTCCTTCCTTCCTTCCTTCCTTCCTTCCTTCTTCCTTCCTTCCTTCCTTCCTTCTCTCTCTCTCTCTTTCTTTCTTTCTTTCTTTCTTCACGCATCCTTTTATTTTATTTTTCATTTCCCGCTTTTTTTATGTCGCTGAAGCTTGAGGGGCACCCCAATACCCTCCAACTCTCTTACCAGGGACGTTTTGGACTTTCCCTGTGATTTAT
The DNA here is from genome assembly GCA_037367245.1 of Phrynocephalus guinanensis. NCBI lineage: Eukaryota > Metazoa > Chordata > Lepidosauria > Squamata > Agamidae > Phrynocephalus > Phrynocephalus guinanensis. The sequence goes on from CM074735.1 coordinate 140,792,070, forward strand.
GCAAGATCATGTCCCCGTGGCTGCTATATCCGTGCTTGCTGTCAGGCTTGAAATAGCCCGAGTGTCTCTCTCTCTCTCTCTCTCTCTCTCTCTCTCTCTCGGAGCCCGTGGGATGCTCACACCCTCTTCTCCCCGCTGGGCGCTCCTCCTCAGAGTGGGCTCCTTGCTGTGGCTCAGCCCTTGCCAACAAGAGAGGGAGCGTGGGAGTCGCAGGGAAGTTGCACTGAGGATGATCTGCTGTTTTGGCTCTGAGCAAACACATCAAGCCCCTTCTTCTTCTTCCCTGAGAACCGGAGCACCGGTGTTTGCTCCTTATGCACACCAGATGCAGCTCCTTCCACTGTGTTGGCCACAGCTCGGCGCCGTTTGGCCAGGAGGGAAAGGCTGCCTTGGGCCCTGGTTCCCTTCCTTTCCCTCCTTCCGCAGGATCGACCCTGCAGGGTAGAAGTAAAGACGGAAGGCCTTGCTGGTTGGTTCCACCCTCACCGATGAGGACTAGGAATCGCAAAGGTGGCCATGGAAGGCAGGAATGAGAACCATAGATTTTGTGTGAAAACAAGCAAAGGGCGTCTGAATGCAGTGAAAGGAAATGATGGAGAATATGAGGCCGGTGGCAGCTGAGTTGCGTTCATGGCCAGAAGTGTGGGAGAGGTGTGTTTGTGTTGGAGGGGGTCCTGATGAGCAGTCAGCCAGCCCATAGAGATCCCCCTAAATCTTTGTGCTCTCAGGAAGCTTGTGTGGGCACATTTACACACCGTTTGATCCTCAGAAAAGCCAAGGCACCAGTTTCTGAACAAAGCCCCTCAGGGGCCATTGTGGAGACCTTGGGGAGAGAGAGAGAGAAAGAGGGCAACAAATAGCCCCTTCTTGAGGCCAACTCTCTGGTGGAGAGCGGGGTGGGTGTCCTTTGCACCACAGAGTAGGAAACGCTTACCCTTTTGTTCCCTTAGCCAGCCTGGATTAAAGGGTGGAGGGGGGGCATGTTGCTCCCCTGGTGACTTTTGGTGCCCCTTTGCCTCTTTCCGTAATGGAGCATTTACTCCTTGTGGCTTTGGGTGACGGCAACGTCTGCCCGACCAGGGCCAGCTTGGGGGGGGGGGGGCTGGGCCGTTGCTCAGGCCGTGTGGCTACCTGAGAACTTCCTCTAGGCCGAGTGAAGGACCAGTGCCGGACACGGCGTTCCAGCCAAGCCCCTGACAACGGCCTCCTTGGAGAAAAGAGTCCACCGGCTCTTCTGGGAGCCCAGGGAAGGCTTTGACCTATTTATCCTCCATGACCTGGGCCCATGACCCTTGGGTTGGGTTCTAAGCAGCATGGCAGGGAGTTTGGGGGGAGGGAGGAGAGAGCAAAGTGTGTTCCCAAAACAGGAGCTCACCCCTGGTAGGAGCACCAAGTCCGCTTTATTTTTTCTCCCAGGGACTTGCATGCATTGATGGGCGTTCTCTTCTGATAGTTAACCTTTGCAATGAGTTCATGGGTGAGGGAATGAACATAAGAACATAAACATAAGAACACAAGAAGCGTCCTGCTGGATCAGGCCAAGAAGGGCCCATCTAGTCCAGCTTCCTGTATCTCACAGTGGCCCCACCAGCTGCTTTTGGAAGCGCATGAGACTAGATCTCTGTCTCCTGATACCACTCCCCTGCATCTGGCCCTTGAAGTACCCTGGTTTTTTTAAGCCTGGAGGTGACACATCTCCATCATGGTTTGTCACCTGGGATGGACTTTTCCTCCAGGAATCTGTCCCATCCCCTTTTGAAGGCATCCAGGCCAGATGCCATCACCACATCCTGTGGCAGGGAGTTCCACAGACTAACAATGCGCTGGGTGAAAAAAAATATTTTCTTTTGTCTGTTCTCACTCTCCCAGCCCTCATTTTGAGTGGATGTCCCCTAGATCTGGATAAGAATCGGGTGGCCTCCTTGGGTCCTTTTGGGAAGAAAGACAGGATAGAAATATTTTAAATAAAGGAAACAAATAAATATTTATTTATGTCAGGGCATCCCCTGGGAGTTTCTGGTTCAAATCTATCAGCATTTTTTTGGCCTGAGACCTTGGGAAGATGCTGCCACCGGGGCTAGAGGGGATCGCAGGTCCATCTTGGCGTTTTCAAGGGGTCTGGCTTCAGGGCTCTGTCCAGCTACTCTTCATGCCCAAAGGTTCTGGACAGTGGCGCCAGGGGTGAGCAGGATGGACCGGTGGATTTAGTTGACACCCCTGGCTTTCCCCTTGGTGCGGAGCTTGGCTTGGTATAGGGCAGCTGTGGTGGTCATCCTTCGGCCTCTGCTCAGAAAGAAATATCTGAACTCCCCCTTTTTGCAGGAATGAAATCTAGAGGGGGCAAAGACGCCGCCTGCCCCAAACCCCGCGTGGCCCCTGCCCAGGACCTGGAGTCGTACGATGCCGAAATCGCCCGGAAACTTCAGGAGGAGGAGCTGATGGTGAGCAGGAGGGAGGGCGGTTCCCAAAGGGAGAATCTGGGGTAGGTGGGAGGCCCCGCTTTGTAAACAGCAGGGAGAGCAGCCAAGGGTCCCTGTGCTTGGCTTTCAGGTGCATCTTGGCTGGCTGCTCCCACTGCTGAGTTCAGTGCAAAGCCCCCCACCCCACTCAAAAAAGTTACCTTTTTTGGACCACCGAGGCCAGAGGCAGCAAGGCCACCTGTGGACTCTGAGGACACCAGAGGCAGTGGGGGGGGGGCAGGCGGAGGCCAAGTTGTTCTGTGACCTGTGTAGTGTGTGTGTGTGGGTGGTGGTGGGGTGTGCGTTGGGAATTTCAGTCTGCCACACCCTGGGCAGACTGACGGGGTAGAGGCTTCCCCTGGAGTCCAACTTGCACCTCCAAGAAAAGTCCCAACTCTCCTTTCCCCTTTTAATTAAGGAAAAAGTGGTGGTTTTGAACCTCCTCCCCTCCCAAAAAAACAAAACAAAACAAAACACGAAAGCAGAATCCCTCCTCTAAAGCCCCACCCTGCCTGTCTTGTCCTTTGAGACCAGCAAGGCCGTGGGACCTCCTGTTGCTGCTCTTCATGGCTTGTCGTCCTTCTTCTCCCTTCAGGCCAGCCAGGAGGACCAGAGGGCAGCACAGGTTGCTCAGGACGAGGTAAGTGGACACCTGAGTCCCTGCGTGGGTCCGTGGAACTCACTCTCGGAGAGCCTTTTGGCTTAGGAGTGTTCCCCCTCTGGAGTCTTTTCTGCTCATGTCTCTTTGGCTGTTGGCACCGTGGAACCAGGCATGTACTCTGGCCTCCCACTTGCCCTTTCCTCTCCCGCCTCCCTCTGGTCCCTCTGCTCCATCCGCCTGCCTTCCTCAACAAAGGCCAAACCCAGGCGCTTCCTCATCCGGCCCCTTCCTGTGCCTCCAGAGGTGACCCTGGGACCTCTTTGCCCAGTCACAGGAAATGCAGCAGGGACCTCCCTTAATTTGCAAAATAAAATAAAATAAAATACCTGTTGTAAACAGAGTGGTGGCTTGGCACTTGATGGGTAGCATAGACAGAGAGACAGACTACAGACAACTAGATGGATAGATGGATAGAGAGAGAGATACATGAATGGATGGACAGATAGACATCACCTCTGCCATATTTGAAAAATGGTGGATGGTCTTAACCAAAGTCAATGTAACAGGTCTTAAAATGTCCGTAAAGATTGATTTAGACAATAAAATGGTGGCCTCTCAGGGATGCTCCATCTGTTACATGTTACAGCGGAATTTTAAAGAGGTGATTCAGAGACAATGTCCTACATCCAGCAAATTACAGTGGTACCTTGTATAAAGGAATTAATTCGTTCCAAATGAAATTATGTTAAGCAAATTTTCCTTTATACAAATTCCCACGGGAACGCATTGAAAATGGAGTACTCCCATTTTTATGTTGTACGGATTTTCCCCATAGGCAATAATGTTAAGCAAATTTCCCCTATCTCCGGAATTTTTTATGTTGTACAGATTTTATGTTATACAAACTGTTTGTTATATAAGGGTCCACTTGTATGCCTTTATATTAATTTTCTTCCATTCCACAAGACTCTTGACATTTTAAAATTGTGGGGGTGGAACTCGTGGAATGTGTAATTTTTTTAGGGGTGGAAATTTGATCCCCCCCCCCCTTGGGATGACCTCAGCCACGGGCAGAGGGGGGGCCTGACGTGTCACAGGTGCAGGGCATGCTGTGTTGTGTGTTACAAGACGTGAAGCCCTATTTAAATGTTTCAACCCTGACTGCCCCCTCCCCCCAATGCAGCCTTTGGCCAGGGAACCCCCCCAAAAGGACTTACACACACGTGAGCCCTCAAATGCATCAAGACATCTTCATCTAGGCTAACATTGGAGTATTGAGCCCTAGGCGTTTAGAAATGGGATCGTTGTTCAAAAAACAGATTACAAGGCTGTGTGCAAACCAATAAAATGTGGAAACATGGGAAGGAACCATTTTAAAATGCCCAGGGGCATTAAGCCCCAGTATGGTAAATGCAAGAGGATAAGATGTTTTAACTCCCAGAAGATACAAAGATTTTTAAACAGCTGGGCAAATAAGGTTTTCGTCTGATGTTATTTTTTTTTAATGCATTGCACTTGAAATGGGTGTGGAAACAAGAGAAGTCCTCAGGGAGCCTCCAGGAGACGGAGCAGGGGAGGAAAACGGAGTCCCATTTTCTGCCCCAGGCCTGTGGGATTTTTGCACTGAAGATGTTCACCCTTCCCCCAAATCCCACGGTGGTCTCCGTTTAGCCCCTTGTTTGGAAGCTTGCGTAGGAACGTGGGTTTCCCTCCGGAGGCACAGCCTACTGCTTCCCGGGGCTGCCCCTACAGCAGTCAAAGGCAAGTCCCCTGCCCACACCAGCCAGTTCTGTTGGTGGCGCCACGTATTTTCCCTGGAGCCGCAGAGATTCTGTGCCGTTCTGCATGCGTGCCCTTCCCTTCCCTTTCGCTTCACTTCACTTTTGTGTCTTGCTAGGAGATAGCTCGCCTCCTCATGGCAGAGGAGAAGGCCGCCTACAAGAAAGCAAGAGAGAGAGAGAAATCGTCCTCTGAGAGGAAGAGGCAGGATCCAGACTGCAAGGTGGGTCGAGACTCATCGGTTGTTGGGTCTGGACATTGCAGTGCCCAGCCGAGAGGAAGGGGGGAAGGGCTTTTCCTTGGAGGGGCAGTGCCGGTGCCTGCCTGCCTGCCTGCCTGCCTGCCTGCCTTCCGTCTCTCCTCCCTTCCTTCTTTCTGCTCCTCCATCCTTTCTTCATTCTTCTCTTCCTTCTTTAAGAACATAAGAAGAGCCCTGCTGGATCAGGCCAAAGGCCCATCTAGTCTAACTTCCTGGATCTCACAGTCGCCCCACCAAATGCATCTGGGAGTGCACAAAACTAGATCTCTGTCTCCTGATGATACCACTCCCCTGCATCTGGCCCTTGAAGTACCCCAGTTTTAAGACTAGAGATTACACACATCTCCATCATGGTTTGTAATCTGTGATGGACTTTTCCAGGAATCTGTCCAATCCCCTTTTGAAGGCATCCAGGCCAGGTGCCATCACCACCTCCTGTAGCAGGGAGTTCCACAGACTAACAACGTGCTAGGTGAAAAAAATATTTTCTTTTGTCTGTTCTTACTCCCCCAGCCCTCAATTTGAGTGGATGTTCCTTCCTTCCTAATATGTTTACCCCTGCTTTCTCCTTGGAAAGGAACCAAGGCAAATTACAACACTGACGGACAATATTGTAAAGCTGAAGACACAAACTATTCAACAGTTGTTAACACATTAAAGACAATATATAAAGCTAAGAACAATAACTATGAAGAGCCATCTTATAACTATCAAACAATAAATAAGGGATTATGAAAAGAAAATACACGCATGTGTATAGCAGAGAAAAATATGAGCTTAGCAGCAGTAGCATATAAAGTGTAGATAATTCCAATAAGTATTATCAGAACTTAGAAATGGAGAGACAAAGAAACATGACTTAGAATAAAACTCTTATATTGAATATGTTGTTCAGTCATTCAGTCGTGTCCGACTCTTCGTGACCCCATGGACCAGAGCTCACCAGGCCTTCCTGTCCTCCACTGCCTCCCGGAGTTTTGTCAAATCCATATTGGTTGCATCAATGACACTGTCCAACCATCTCATTCTCTGCCGTCCTCTTTTCCTTTTGCCTTTGATTTTTCCAGCATCAGGGACTTTTCCAGGGAGTCCTCTCTTCTCATGAGGTGGCCAAAGTACTGGAGCCTCAGCTTCAATATCTGTCCTTCCAGTGAACATTCGGGGTTGATTTCTTTCAGGCTGAATAGGTTTGATCTCCTTGCAGTCCAGGGGGACTCTCAAGACTCTCCTCCAGCACCACAGCTCAAAAGCATCAATTCTGCGGCGATCAGCCTTCTTTATAGTCCAGCTCTCACTTCCATACATCACTACTGGAAAAACCATAGCTTTAACCATCCTGACCTTAGTTGGCAAAGTGATATTGAATATATACAGCAGATATACAGCAGATAAGCATAACAACAGCATAACACCAAGCAATAACATATATACAAATCAACAGAATGTGGGGTACTGTTTTCTCACCATAAACAGTCCCAATTTAACATTATTACAGCCAGTTCTTTTATACACATTCAGACCTCATCAGACATGATTTTAACCAATCACATTCTGACACACCATGATGTCATTAACTATTCCACCTGTGCTACATCACTTTAACCTGCTGGTGATTTCTAATTCCTTGCACTTGTGGCTAACATCATGACACTGCATTTTTGACTGACTCAATTTTACAAATTCTCTGTTCACTCTGTTAAATATACATTACATATATTTTGTCAATTCTACATATTATGACAATAACAGTAAAAAGCTGCATTAAAACGCAAATAGAGAAAGAAAAAATGTCACTCTGAGAAATAGAAAGCATTAAAATGGAGAATGCAAGTTGAACTGCAAATCCAGTCTAATCAGTAATGTGTAACAGTCCATCCAAAAATCACGTAACAGATTCTCCCCCCCCCCCTTTAACTGCTATGGGCAATTCAAGGTGGGAGACCACCATAAAACACCCCAGGGGGGTGGGCTGAGGGCAGAATGTGGTTGCACTAAGCAAATTCCTCTTATTTTCGAAAAGGCTCTCTCTCCTTGGAAAAAGGATTGCTGTCCTGAAGCAGGAGCCTCACAGCACAGTGCTTGAACTGCAATGCTGCAGCCAAAACTTTGCCCACAACTCGGGTTCAACCCCAGGTAGCCAGCTCAAGGTTCACTCAGCCTTCCATCCTTCCGAGGTCGGTAAAATGAGGTACCCAGCTTGCTGGGGGGGGGGCAATGTGTAGCCTGCACACTGTAATTAAAAAATTGTTAAACCGCCCAGAGACTACTTGTAGTGATATGGGGCGGTATATAAGCAGAACACTTTTTTTTGGTTTGAAGTTTATACCTCCAAGCTTGGTAGCTGGATGAGGCCCTTGAAACCCAATCCTTGTTTTACTTCCATCTCAGTGCTTCTTGATTGCTACCGTGTTTCCCTGAAAATAAGACAGTGTCTTATATTCAAGTTTCAAGTTAATTGCGGTCATATGACCCGTATAAACAAATATACAGTGAATCATAAAAACAATGAAAAACTACAAATGGGTAAAAACATCAGGAAGATGGATGAATGGTCGAGGTAATCTCTGCTCTCTTGCGTATAGCAGCCAGAAAAAACTTTGCTACCTGAGTTGTAACATAAGAATTCTTATCTATTAAACAGTATTGGGCTAACCATGTAGAAGGGTGGCCTTGGAACTTCTTCAGCAATGGAGCAATTAAGTTGTTTCTAATATGAACATAAAAAGGGCAAAATAAAAGCACGTGTTGGATAAATTCCGGGGACTAGTTTCCACATGGGCAGAATCTTTCTTGGCGCTGAATCCCCGTAAACCTACCCTGAAGGAGTGCTGATGGCAATACATTCATCCTGGCCAACATGAAAGTTCTACAAGCCTGTGGTGAACAAAGTGAGGTTAAATATGCTGCGGGGGTCTTATACGTTAAAAACACGCCTTGTGACAAAGGGGAGCAGGTTCTGTGTGCCAGGGAGAAAAGTTCCTGCCTCTCTATGTCACTTAGCCTCTGGGTAAGAATTCTTAGAGCCTGTTCCTGCCCTAACGTCAAGATATGGTCAAGCGGGATACCTACAGACCTAATTTTTTGATTAATGAAGGATTGCCACTGGCTTTGGTAAGAATCATACAGCATGTTAGACACGTACCCCAGTTGGTCTGCACAAAAAAGGATTCTAAGCCAGTACATTTAAGGTCTGAGTCCAGGCGTTAATTTCCAATCGACCCACTTCTGCCTCGAGGCGCAGCACTGCATAGGGTATGCAGTTTGGGACCCCCAGAATCTGACGCAAAAAAACAGATTGAATTTTTTCAACCTCAGAGTTGAATGCTTTGATCCACACTGGGATGCCATATAATAATTGAGCCCTTGTTTTTGCTTGAAAGACTTGAATGGCTGACGGGACATGGCGACCTCCGCTTCTGTAGAAAAACCGAGCCACTGCTTGTGAACTACATTTAGCAAGATTAAGGGCGTGGCTTTGATGAGTTGCCCAGCTCATGTTATATCTAAAAGTAATCCCAAGGTACTTATATTCCTTAACCTGCTCCAGAGTGTCATTGTGTAGAGACCAATGCAGTCTTTTCCACCTCTTTGAAAAAAACTAAAATCTTTGATTTCTGGGCGTTGATGGACAGGTTGTTGTTATCGCAATAAATTGCAAAAGCTGTTATGAGCCTCTTAAGACCCAATTGGGTTTGGGATAGAATTGCTGCATCATCTGCATAAAGGAATAGTGAAATTTGCTGGGAACCTAACTTGGGGGGGGGGGGGTGACCCTGAACTTGTTTCAAGGAATCGCTCAAATCATTGATGAAAAGGTTAGTTCAGTTCGTCTCCGACTCTTCAAGTTGTGTTGTTGTTTGTTGGAAGATAGATATATCAGTGTCTTGTATTAATTTTTGCTCCCAAGGATGTGCTAGGTCTTATTTTCAGGGGATGTCTTATTTTTCTATGAAGAAGAATATGGTAAACATTTATTGTTTTCTTATTATTGGGGGGAGCCCTTATTTTCAAGGGGATGCCTTATATTTCAGTGTGGAGGCAAAACTGTAAGGAGGTCTTATTTTGGGGAGATGTCTTATTTTCAGGGAAACTATCTGCAGTTGTTTTTATTATTTTTCTTTTTCTAATTTCATGCTTTTTTAAAAAGGTATGATTTAGTTCAACATTAGAGGTGTCCTGGGTGCTGCTTCTTGTTAAGTAAAAGGTGGGGCAGATGTTGAAGCACTGATTTTTTTTAAAAGCAGAAGTGCAATTGGGGTACCAGTAGCTCACCACAATGCATCAGGACCATGGTGAAAATGCAGCGGTCATTGTTTTTTAAAAGCAAGGATGTGTGTGATGTGTCTGCAGAAGCACAGAAAGGGTGTCCTGCATCCCTGCTAGAAACATCTGACCATGAGAGGCGTTTGAACCTGTTGCCCTGTAAAAGCTGTCTTGGATCCGGCCCGTAAGAGCCATGTTGGGTCTGCCCAAAGACCCACTTAGTCCAGCATCTTGTTTCCAATTTACGGCCTCTTGCTTGGTGCCAATGGAAGCTTGCAGGAGTTAGGGCACCCAGGTCAGTGTCCATATGTTGGTCCCCATCGGCGTAGGTCCGTTGACCTCCCGCGACTGATGTGAGCCTAGCCTTAACTATTCAGCCGTTGATACAGTGGGTTTTCTCTCTCGAGTTGAGGCTAGTTGAGTTGGGATACAGGCCAAAGAGGGTTGGATCCCTGGCGCTGAAAAGGGAGAGCTCGGGGTTATGTTTTCCTTCTTTGTCTTCAGTTTTGGAAACACTGGGGGCTGCTTTGGCTGCAGTGCCGCTGACTGTGTTGCTCAAAGGTGACCAGTTCTGTCCTCTCCCCTCCCGACAGCACGACGTGCCGGAATCGGTGCATCCGAGGCCAAGAGAAGGTCGCGAAACCCATCGAGGCAGGAGCGACAAACCTACACGGTGAGATACGGAGGGCCATTGCTGATCTCAAAGAGTAGAACAGGTTGTGTTGAAGGAAGGGTGTTGGGCTTTTGCCACGGGAAAAGGCGGGGCACCTAATTATACCAGTCACCTGAAAGCTTCAGTCGATACAAGTCTTCCCCTCCATAAACACACTGTGTTTCCCTGCACTGAGAAGAGCACCATATCAGGGTGAAAGGTTCTGTTTTTACCTACCCTCCTACTTCTAGTTCATTTATTTATTTTTTTCATATATTTAGAGTATTTTTACCTGGCCTCTCTCCTTGGAAAAGGGACCCAAGGCAGTTTGCAGTAATGAGGGACAATATACTGTCTAGTACAATTAAGACATATTCAGTTTTCAGAACAGGGAATTGATGGACAACATCAAAGCTACAAGAGAATAAAAGCAGTTAAAGAGAGAGTAAAAATGCCATGTAAATGTTATGAGTGATGGAAACTAACATTGAAAACATAGCGTCAATGCAGTCACACAATGTTATAAGTGGTCATAAACACAAAGTTTGTGTGATCATGTATGGTAGATTCATATAAAAGACACATAAAAGGTAGTCCATCATTCAGGGAAAGTTTGCCTGAAGAGGAAGGTCTTTGCCTGTTTCCGGAAAGACACAGAGATGAGGCAGTCCTGGCCTCTAGTGGGAGGGAGTTCCAAAGTTTGGGCGCAGCAGCCGAGAAGGCCCTCTCATGGGTCCCCACGAGACATACCTGTGAGTTTTGTCTGTGTGCAGGGATTGGTTTTGTATGGAAGGGCTTTAAATCAGCTGAGCTTCCACTTGCAGCACAACTCAGACGAAGGACAACCACCTCAGTATGAACATATAAAAGCAGCAGCTTCTGCCCATTGGGATTGGAGGGAGGGAGGCTCAGCAGTCAGTCGGTGGTGGGTGAATTCAAGGAGGGTACTATCCCACTTCTTCCCTTTCCTGCCTCCCCACCAGAGAAATTGGGAATTCAGCAGAAAGGGAGTGCAAGGGTGAGTGCAGGGGCTTGCCCTCAGCCTCTGAGTAATGAGGCAGGCAGGAGTGGGCTAATCCAGATAATTTAAAAAAATTGTGCAAAATGACAACTTTCCTATAATGCAGAATTCTACACAGGATCGTTGTGATTCCTGCTCAGGATGGTACTTTTCCTACACAGGATCCTCAAAAGGACATGGAGCTGCCTAGTTTTTGGCACTTTTGTTGCCCAGGAAAAGGTGTCTTTGGGCAGGGGGCAGGGAGAGTGGAAGGAAGCGAGGAAATAGTGAACATGTAAAAGAGGAATTCTGGAAGTTGAGTCATGGCAACTGGACTTGACTCAACTTCCAGATAAACTCACCTGGATGACTGAGAATCTTCACATACCTAATGCAAGAGGAAGTTTCAGTGGAGGGTCTCATCCTGGCAAGACTTTGAAAACCTCTCTGAGAACAAAGAATTTTGCAAGGGCTTGCCAGAGGACTCGATTGGTCCTCAGAAACCAACCCAAAACCTGATGGAAACCCAAAGGGGAAGGGTTTGGACTCCAGGCAGGACTGGGTGTATGCCAGTACCCTAAAAATTTTGCCAGATGGACAAATGTGCTCACAACCAGGCTGCAAGGATTCCCGTGCAAGGGCAGTGGTGTGATTTTTTCCAGCCAGTTGCAACCCTCGCAAGGAGTTCCTCCCAGCCTCGTTGTGCCTGAAGGAAATGGTAGTTTGGCAACCGGCAGCGATAAGGCAAGGCTTCCAAAGGGCTTTGCACGTCCTTTCATGTTTCCGCAAAAAGGAAGGGGTTCATGTGACAACTCCAGGCCATGCCTCTGGAACAGAAGAAGAGGCATTCCGTCACGGAAGTTCACAGAGAGGACGTTTGCCTTCTTTCCCTCCTCCTGGGGAATCAGATAAATATTGCTCCCTTGGCAAAACTCTTTGAGTGAGTTTAAAAAACGGAGCAGAACCAGATCCACGGGTGGGCATTGCAGGGTCCCTGCCTTGAGAAGGGGTGTGGGTGGTCACCCGATGGGCCCCTTCCAACTCCATCATTCTATGATTCCCAACAGCTTCCAGCCTGGTGACAATTTCGGGAGCCATCAGAAGCGTGTGTATGTGTGTGTGTGCTTTTGTGGCTTTGCATTTGGACCCCAGCACAGAAGTGTGGTTCAGTCATGAATGTTGCTTCCCCTCGCTCTGTCCTTTGAGTGCTTTTAATTCCAGCCAAGGAGATAGATTCATAGTACAGGGGTACCTTGTGTAAAGGAATTAATTTGTTCCAAATGAAATTATGTTAAGCAAATTTTCCTTTATACAAATTCCCATAGGAATGCATTGAAAACAGAGTAATCCCATTTTTAGGTTGTACGGATTCTCCCCATAGGCAATTCTGTTAAGCAAATTTCCCCTATCTCTGGAATTGTTTGTGTTGTACAGATTTTATGTTATGCAAACTGTTTGTTATACGAGGGCCCGCTGTATCATAAAGTTGGAAGGGGGCCTCTAAGGCAATCCAAGCCAACTCTGTCCTCCAGGCTGGAATACAGATCCAAGGAGATCTGCCAGGTGTTTTATCTAATTTTCTTTTGAAAGCCCATAATGTTGGAGCACTCACCACCTCCTGAGGTCATGGGTTCCATTGTCATACAGCTCCGAATAGTTAGGAAGTTTCTCCTGATATTGAGCCGAAAGCTGGGTTCTCTTAACTTGAGCCCGTTGTTGCGTGTCCTCCATTCTGGGTTGATTGAGAACAGCCCCTGCCCCTCCTCTATAGGGCATCCCTTCAGATACAGTAGCACCCCCATATCTGCTGATTCGCCATCCGCTGATGCAGTTGTCCACGGATGGCGAGCAGCAGTGCAAGGGTGCCGGGCTAGCGGTGGTCCAGGTCCCAGGCAGCGCTCACCTGGGACGTTGGCGGCAGTGCAAAAAGTGGCATCGATGGGGACAGCAGTGGAGAAAGCGGCCGCTCAGGCCAGAACTGGCTGCCCGCCTGCCTGCGGGAGAGGCGCGGGTGGCGACAGAGGAAGCAGCCGTGCAGCCCGGAAGACCCTGCTCACCCTCCTGCAAGTTCAGTGGTGGCAGTGGAGGAGGAGGAGGAGGAGGAGGAGGCCGCCATGGGGCCTGAGAGGGCCCACCCGCCCACAAAGGCAGCAAAGGTCCTGGAGTTGACCCAGGGTGTTGGTGGGCTCTCCTGCTGGTTTCACCCCTGGAAACCTGCTCTCATCCACAGGTTTTATTATCATCTGGCCTGGATGCCTTCAAAAGGGGATTGGACAGATTCCTGGAGGAAAAGTCCATCACAGGTTACAAACCATGATGGAGAAACCAGGGTACTTCCAAGGGCCAGATGCACGGGAGTGGTATCAGGAGACAGAGATACAGGAAACTGGACTAGATGGGCCTTTGGCCTGATCCAGCAGGGCTCTTCTTATGTTCTTATGTTCTTATCCGCGGGGGGGGGGGGGGGTAGCATGAACCAATCCCCCGTGGATATGGGGTCCTACTGTATTTGGAAAGTGCCCTCCTGTCTCCCCTCTGTCTTCCTTTCTCAAGGCCTAACATGCCCAGCTCTTTCTGTTTTTCCTCCGAGGGCTTGGCTCAACCTTCCCATGCCCTTGACAGGGGAAAGAGGAGATCACCCACCTGCTTCCCCCAAATTTAGCCAGTGTTCCCTTTTTCTCCGCCAGGCCTCTACCACCTCCCACAGAGGACCTTGACCACCTGGTTAATCTCACCAGCCAGCAGAACTCAACTTTCCAGATACTGAAGCCAGACAGTTCCCAGAAAGGTGAGGTAGAAGAGGGTGTGTGTGTGTGTCTGTGTGACCTGCTAGACTAGCCACCTTGGATTGTCAAATCATTTCATGTTCTTTTTCAGGTGGGAGGTGGGGTTTAGGGGCTTAAGGCAGGCATGTCCAAACTTCGGCCCTCCAAATGTTTTGGAGCACAACTCCCACAGTCCTTTGTCATTGGCAATCTAAGCTTAGAATTCTGGGAGTTGTGGTCCAAAACATCAGGAGGGCCAAAGTTTGGACATGCCTGGCTTAAGGAAACAAAGTGCTTCCTTCCTTGAGGAAGAGCTGCAGAGAGGCTCCATGGAATGTTTGTGAATATTCTGTGACTCCGGTGATGGGTGGGGAGGGTTAGGAAGGAAGGAAGGAAATGAATGAGGATGATGGCAGGGCCAGAAGGAAGGGTGAGTGAGGAAGAGAGAAACCAGTGTAGGGAGGACAGAGAGATGTAGCAAGTTGAAGGGGAAGGAAATGTAGAAAAAATCAAAACCTAAAGAAGACTATGAGAATAAAATATGAAATATTGGAATCAGACGAAGGGAAGCAAGGCTTCCACTTCAGTAATGAAGTCTCAAATTTCGATGAGCTGGTGTGCCTCTCCACGCCCCTGTCCCGAATTACTTGGCCAACGCAGACGAACACGTGGTGTTCGAAAGGCAAGAGGCAGGAAGGGGACTCTGTTGGCAGAACCCACAGGCTTTTTTGGTTTGGTTTGTCTGTTTTGTTTTGTTTTATTGTTCCCTTCAAGTGTTGACAGATATAAAGCCCCAGTCCCCTGTGATCTGTAGAAATGAGGCAGGTAAGGAATGTTTCTAGGGACAAATGAAAACCTTAACTCTCTCGTTCTTTCTCTCTTTTTCTTCTTTTCAGGTTTCCACTATAAGCCGTAGGGAAGGAAGCAAGAGGTTCTCCCTCTGTGTGGGGGGATAGTGACTCTCTCCTGTAGCAAACGATGCCGGTCTCCTTCTACTTCTTCCAGAAGATTCCCCAGGGGCCCTTTCCCTCTCCGAGGGGGCCCCACGAACTCCGTCTCTGGCATTGTCGCCATGCCCACAATCAGTGCCTCTTCTTTTTCCTCCTTCTCCTCCTCAGTCTCTCTCTTTGCTTCTGATCTCTCGGGCAGGCCAAGTGGTTCTTGAATGGGTGGGGTCGGCCGTTGAGCCAAGGGCACCCCCACCCCCACACACACTCAACACCATTTGTTAGCTCCTGGCTCTGGGCCTGGGGTTGCCCACCCCTCCTGCCACCATTGCCAAAGAGGGTGCTTTGGGAAGAGGGTTTTTTGGTGGGGGTGGGGGTTGGGGGGATCAGACAGCCTTGCCTGCCTTATCTTTAGGTAATGACGATGGCTGGACACCTCCCAGAGGGAAGGCGGGCTGGTCTCGTATGGTCATAGTTCCTGTGAATGTTTCCAACCAGTTGTAGCGGTGAGAAGACACTGTTCTCTCCCCCCCCATGTGTTTACCTGTTTCTTTCCCTCCCCTCCCCCCCCATGTCGGAAGTTGCGATCTTACCACTGGGCTGTTGTGCAAAATGTTTTGGCTGAATGCTTCTCTCCGGCAGACGGAGACGCCCGTGGACCTCAGTGCGCAACGCCTTCGGTGGTTCCGTTCATTCAGGGCTGCTTCGCCTGTCACATGTCGGGGTTAGTTGCAGCTCTTAAATGTACCCGGGAATTGGGGGGGGGGGTCAGTTCCCAGTTCAGGAGGGGCCGCTCTGACCAGCAGCCAGGGATCCTTGGGGTTTCCCCCGGGGTTCTTCTCTTAGGCCCGGCCTGGAGCTCCTTGGCTTCGGAGGTGGACGTTTTCCGTGGGCACGTGGGGTGGAGCGGTCCCTGTTTGCAAATAGGGGTGTTAATGTGGGAGCGTGTCCCGGGATCAGCCTAGTGGGTCTTTTGCCTTTATATCCAGTATGAGAACCCAGGTTTTCTGTTTTGCTTTGGGTGAAACAGCCTTTGGTGACCACTCAGGTAGCATTCGCAGAACCCTGCTCTGAAATGAGGGGAAGGCAGTGTTAGTTGGGGCCGTTTCCACTCACACAACTCATTGTTTTATTGTGCAGCTACGCAATTACAAGCTTGTGTGCGGTGAACCTGGCCAAAGACACGAGGCTCACAGTCCAAACATCACCTCCTGCACATCCAGCTTTGCGACCTAAAGGTTGACCTGGTTCCCAAATACATTAGAGCCATCGGTGCTCCTTGGGGAGACTCTTTGGTGTAAGAACATAAGGAGGAGGTTACGGTTTGCAGAGGCCTGGAATCCTGAAACCTTTTATGAGCCGGCATGAACCTATGGAGTTGTGAGATTGAGCAACCGATCTTGTGCGTTGCTAGGACAGCCGGACAGAAAACTCTTTTCAGTAATCCACCGATAAAGGGCTGAAATTCCGTTGTGTGCTTAGGCAAAAAGGGTAAATTTTGGATGTGTGTTAAGAAACCTCTTGCAGACATTATACGTCGCATACTGAGTCACAAGACGTAATTTTAGGCCCTGTTTGTTTGATCAGGCCAAGCCAATAAAGACAAAAAAAATGCTTTGGAACTTTAAAGACTAACTGCTATATTTTAATGGGAGCTTTCGTGGACATGTCCGTTTCCTCAGACAACAAAAAAACAAAACACCTCATTAGAATATAGCGCTTAGCCTTTGGACCTGCCCCAACGTTTTTGTCTTTTTCCCTTGTTTATTTTTTTGTTGGCTTTGTAACAGATAATGCCAACGGAGATTTCCTATTTATTCACATCTAGAGCATTGACACTGTGTGCCTATCTGTGCAACAGGTTTTGAGCCGCGACTGGACTGTTCCTTCTAACGATTCTTAACTGGGTTAAGGATCCCCCCTCCCCCCACCCCAGGAATGGGGGGGGGAGGCTTAAAATGTACGGATGCCGGAATCAGAGGAGTAGGGAACTCCCTAGCCTTTGGTCCTTGCCGTAGCTTTCGTTCTGCGTTGGTAAAAGCCTTTGTGCCGTTCCAAGTGTACCTGAAACCTTGAGGCCTGGGAGACCCTTTCCTGGTGTTCTCAGCTGAGGTCGGCGGTCTATTAGGATAGCACGGGGCTGTTCGGAAGTGCCTTGGACTGGAGTTGGGGGTGTGGGGAGGGAGAGCTTAGGATCTTGCCCCTCCCTGCTGCAACCCAAGAGGTGGCCCTCTACTCTTGTGCGGCTTCTCTCCCTGCTGCCGACGTCTAAAGCTACAGCCTCCTCCTCGCCTTCTCTGTTTAGCCCCAAGTGTTGTTCAGAAAGGTTAATTCTGTTGTAGTTAGACAAACAACGTACATGCCCTTATTCCCCCACCCCAAACTAACACACACGCCACACTTCTCCTGTGTTTGATCCTCGTGCAGCACAACCAACTGTTGTTGTATTGTATATGTGGTTTATTTTATATAATAATAATAATAATGACTTTATTTTTATGCCACGTTTCTCCCCGGAGGGACAGTGGTATCTCAACTTATGAAATTAATCCGTTCTGAATGCATGCTCTTAAGTCAAACTACTCTTAATTCGGCGTACCTATCTAAAACTTTTAAAAAAAAATAAGTTTAAAAAATCAAAAACAAATGAAAACAAATATTTGTAAGTCGAGCAGACCATATCTAAAATTTGTAAGGTGGCAGTTAAAATGGCAACAGTTTTCCGCTCATAAGTCGAATTGCTCTTAATTCTAGCTGCTCTTAAGTTAAATTCATAGACTAGGCAAAGGCTGTCAATCGTTTTTACTTCCAAAGGTCCCGTTTTTCCATCCTTCCTGCCCAGAGCTTCCCTCTGGCTGCATCGTCCTCCAAACGGTATTTATTGTTTGTCACACGTGGGCCAGTGTGGTTTGTGGTGCCCCCCAAAAAAGAGCCTCGGGTCAAAAGGGATGCTGGTTCTGAATTTCCCGCTGTCAGATCCGCTCTTGAAACCTGGCTGCCTCCCGTCTGGTGGGGGGGGAGGGGAGGGTGGCCTCTTCCTTCGTTGACCTTGCAGAGAGAAACAGGGTACGGGTCTCTTTCTGTTGGGTGACGAAGTTGAGACGGGTGGCAGGTGATCATGCACGGACTGAGGAGCCACATGAGGGCAGCCATTGTCCACCTAACGAGCCGATTCAGGCTGGTCTGGATGTTGAGTCGTGGCTACTGGACTTCTTTTTCTTTTGTCAGTCTGTTGGGATGAGCAGTGAAACGTTTCTCTCTCTCTCAAGAAAACGAAGTCCAGTTGCCATGACTCAACGTCCAGATAAACTCACCCGGATGACTGGGAATCTTCACAGAAACAGGAGGGCAGGATCCTGACAAGCAGAGAGGTTTATGACGGTGGACTTGAGAACCCTGGAGGTTCCTCTTCAGAGGTTGTGGAGACGTGGAGGGGCCCCCACCGGAGCAAGTCTTCTCTCGTTTTTTACACCCTTTTTGCTTTGGGCTCAGGAGAGCCCTGGAGAAACTTTGCTCACCGAACAGGCTGAGCATCCGGGAGATGATTCGTGACAACTGGACTTCTTTTTTTTTACTTGTGGGATTGAAATGTTTCGCTTTTCATCCAAGGAGCTTCGTCATCCTGAGCAGCCTTCAAGTCTTCTTCCTCAGACTGATGAAGCTCCTTGGATGAGCAGCAGAACATTTCGATCCCACAAGAAGAAAAGTCCAGTTTTGCCATGACTCAACTTCCGGATGACCTCGCCTGGAGGACTGAGGGCCTTTTCACACGACCCCTAAGATCCGCTGGCCACTTAAATTCGGACCAGAGATCTTAGGGGTTCGTTGCTCTTCCTGTGTCCCCACCCCCTCCACACTTCCTGGCTGCTGGCTGCGTGAGGGGAGGGAGAAAAAACAGGAAGAAAAGAGATGTGGCTCACCTCCGTTCTGCCTCTCGCTCTTGCCGCGGCAACATTCCAGTCTCTTAAAGGGGCGGGAGCCAAAAAACAACAAACAGAAGCGAGGAGAACCCCACACTCACTATCGTTACACCGCATCAAAGAATTTTCACCTCCAGAGAGCAGGTACTTGAAAGGTGCGCTGGGATGCGCTAAAGTGGGCGTGGTCGCGCTTAATTTCCTGTAAACTCCGGAGCTGGTGGGGAAACATTTTTAAGCTCCAGAGCTGGGAGCCATTTGCGGCGGAGTTTAGGGGTCGTGTGAAAAGGGCCTGAGAATCTCCCCACACACAGAGAGACAACAAGTTGAAGAAGTCAAAGCTCTTTGTTTATCGGGCTCTGTTGCACCGACTGATTTGCATTGAGGGCCTTTGGGTGCAAGCAAAAGCAAGCAAAGTGTGTTGCTTATGTGTCACCCCATAGTGCTTGAAGCACTCTCTGGGTGGGTTACAATTATGCCGGCTAGACATTGCCCCCATCCCCAGCAAGCTGGGTGCTCATTTTACTGACCTCAGAAGGATGGGAGGCTGAGCGAGCCTTGAGCCAGCTACCTGGGATTGAACCCCAGGCTGTGAGCACAGTGATAGCTGCAGTACAGCAATTTAAGTGCAAGCAAAGCACACCTTTTGCTGAGAAAGGTCAGACCTTGGGAACGTTGGCATTTGGGTTATACCGCCATCACCCTGGTTAGCAAAGGGTCCCTGGTTTCCCCAAGCTCTCTGCATTGAATCTGGGCCACTCCTATGCAATCGGGCAAGGTCTCTCGTGGGGAGGGCTGCCAGGCCAGTTTTCTCGGCACGCCTGCACATCAACATGTGTTCCTGTTGAAAGGCAGCTGAGATACGCTGAGGCCACCCTTGAGCCGGGGCTGTGCCTGTGGACAGGGTACACACATTGGGGCCTGGTTTTTTTGGGGGGGGGGGTGCTGTGACCTGAGAGCTATTGCATGTGGTGAAGAAAAACCCAATTGTCCCTTCTGCACGTAGGCATCTCTCTAGCAATTGCAGAGAGGGGGGAGTGGGATTGTCCCCCACCACGGAGAAAGAAGGGGTCAGAAGAGAGGGGAGGAAAGGCAGAGCTCAGCCTAGAGTGCGGGAATTTGCCTGCATTTCTCTCACACGCACGCATACACCACAACCAGTCCTTGTGGTCATAGATCATAGGCTGTGAGACTGAGCGCCCTCCCCCCCCCACACACACACACGCACACTTGTGCTGGCAGTGTGCGGCCATTTACTGTGCCCTCTTCCAGCCCCAGCGGCTCACTCTGCAGCTCTTAAGAGTCTTTGCTTAGAAATGGTTAAACTCCATGAAAGCTAGATGGGACACAATGACTCTCATGGGGTGACTCTCCCCCTTTGCTCTGCCCAATGGTTACCCCTGAACTGACCAGATCTCCTCCGAGTTTCTCAGAAGACAGAGCGCTTCCCCAGTAGGTCAGCAGGCTGTTAATATTCCTGTTTCTGTGGGTTTTGCTTTTTTTTAAAAAATAACTCACAAAAGCAGGTTGGGTCTATGAATCAGGTCCACATTGCAAAGCGGGTGCAGAGGTGGGTGGAATCATTTCGTCCCCAGCACCTCCAGCACACATGGTAGTGGGAATAATTGGAGGGAAATCCAGTGCCGCCAGTTGTAGTTTTCTTGCTATTCCTATGTTGCTGTGTGTGTGTGTGTGTGTGTGTTGTTGTTGTTGTTGTTGTTAGTGGAGGTAGAGTCCAGATGGGGCAAGACATTTGGAGCTTTCATTCCTCGTTGACTGAGGTTTCGGTCAGAAGCCCCACACTTACTTTGGAGTTTTTAAAAGTAGCAGCAGAAAAGTTTTGATGTAGACTTTGTATGAAAGGGTGGGGTTTTTTTTGGGGGGGGGGTAGGGGTAGGGGGGGGGTAAATTCGTTCTGGAGCCTGGAGGGTGGTGGCGAGGGCCAAACACTGAATGTCGACACTTGCCTGAGGCCCCCTTTTCTGTTGCCCCCCCCCGAACCAAACTAGCAGGCGTGGGTTTCTTTCCCGTAGCCGTGGTCCAAGGCAGAGGCTCTCCTGGGGCTGGTGGGAGGAGGAGGTGGCTGAGCAGAGCCTACCTGTTGAGCAGGTGAGATGGAGGCCGAGGGGGGTGGGCCCAGGTGCGAGGAGCAGGTCTTCCCTGAAGGACAGCAGCTGCTCCTGAGCGCCCCCCCCAGAGAAGGTTTGGCCTCCCGTTGCCTCTTCCTTGTTGGTGGAGCTGAACCAGGGCTGGCTAAGTGGCCGGTGAAGCTCCGAGATAGGTTGTCCCCTCCAGACAAGTAGCTCGGCTCACCTCTGGGTCTGAATCTGACCAGGATGCTCCTGGCTGTCAACCACCCTCGTGCCGTTGCTGTCCGGGGCACTTCCTTTCACGAAGCGGCTGGTAGTATGCCCCATAGCTCTCTGCCTTCAGCGTAATGGAGCTGCGGCATAGGGAGCAGTGGGGTCCATTCGCATAGCCCAGGGCCGTCTCCCTTGGCTGGCAGTGAAGCATCCGCTCAGGACTTCCGGCATCCTTCTGTTCCTCTGGAAAGCCTCTGGCCCTACGGAGAGTCCAACGGAAGGAGCTCTCTCTGGATCCTGTCTCCGTGAATGGCTTCTGCCCTGCTCCAGCTCAGAGCTGCAGGGATGGGAGGGGGGGTCTCCTCTGTGGCAAAAGGAGCCATCTTGCCTCCACCTGCCGCCCCCCCCCCCAAAACCACTGTGTTTCTGGTGCTCTTTGAGGACTGGGCATCTGATGCAGAAAGCCACTGTGCCTTAAGCCCCTGGGCCCCCCCAAGGCCAGCCCAGCTTGGGTCAAAAGGACTTTGGAGCTGCCCTGAGGGGGGTGGGGGTGGGGTCCCTAGCTCCTGCTGGGTGATGCTGACCGGGGGGGGGGGGTAAAAGTGGGAGGGTTGCCTTAATTTTGACATGAATGATAACGTCTTTGTTGCGGGTGGGGTGCTTTCATTTCCTCAGTGGCGTCTTTCCTTTGGCGAGAGCCAGGGCAGCCGCTTCCGGTAGCAATACGGCCCTTCGTGACAAAGCTGTGGTGTTACATATTCCGGATAGCTCCCGTACCTTCTCTGGCACTGCATCAAGCAACGTAGCACTTGGTGGTCCTTCTTCTTCCTTTTTTTTTTTTTTTAAAGAAAAGCAACCCTGGTCTCTTTCCCTCCATGCCAAAACCTTCAAGCCTTGGGAACAGAAGTACCTCACAACATTTTGTGTGTGTATCTCTCTCTCTGTGTGTGTTCCGTTTGTTCCCACTTGGAGTTTAGCATTTAAGTGTTAGGACAATAGATTTCCACTCTTGGCGTCCCAGGAAGTCTGCAGTTCGTTGGGGGAAAGTGTTTTTAAAGTTCTGAATAAAAATCCTTTTTTGTACAGAATACTTCTGTCTAACATGATTACTGATAAAAGATCCCTGCAGCCTTCTCTCTCTCTCTCTCTCTCTCTCTCTCTCTCTCTCTCTCTCTCTCTCTCTCTCTCTCTCTCTCTCTCTCTCTCTCTCTCTCTCTCTCTCTCTCTCTCTCTCTGGTTATCTCTAGTGCTTCTGGACACATCCATATCCTAAGATGCATCTCTAGGCCAATAATGTACTTGGAAAAGATTGCATCATTATAGCTGGGGACGTTCCTTAAGTGCTGAAACCGTCTGATGGTCACACTTCCTGCAGTTTGCAAATGAGCCTCCATTGTCTTGCGCTGAGTTGACACCATTGGGGACGCAGGCTTTCTAGGCAAGTGCGTGGCGGCAGTGGCCTTTGCGTTGGCCAAAATCGCAACGCCACGGCACAGATTTCAGCTTCCGGTGATGGACTCTGTAACATGTAGTTTGACCCTTTTGCTGTTACCGGTCCAGTCCCCGTGCTCTTAAAGACTTTTTGGTACTTCATCCAAGTCGGAAAGCTTCCAGACCTTTTCTAGGCATCTTGTTCTGTCGCTGATGCCTGGATGCCTTCAAAAGGGGATTGGATAGATTCTTGGAGGAGACGTCCATCACAGGTGACAAACCATGATGGAGATGTGTAATCTCCAGACTTAAAACCGGGGGTACTTCAAGGGCCAGATGCAGGGGGGAGTGGTACCAGGAGACAGATATCTAGTCTCATGTGCTCCCAGAGGCATCTGGTGAGGCCACTGTGAGATCCAGGAAGCTGGACGAGATAGACCTTTGGCCTGATCTAGCAGGGCTCTTCTTATGTTCCGTAATTCCCCTTCCTCCTGGTTGTTTAAAAACGGTTGCTACAGCACATACTGGGCTTGCCATTCTCAGCTGTTCCTTAGCCACTTGGCCCTCCATTGAACTAGCCGGAGGCCCCCCTCTCCAGAAAGCCATCCCAGTTGGTGGCTAAGACGACACTTTCAGCGTCTCCGCCTCTGGATGTGGCGGCTTCTCTGCCGTGCTGCCGGTTTCTCATACGGTTCCCATGTCGCGTGCCACAAGACCCCTCCTCAGCCAGCCATCCAGCTCTTGTTGAGACCCATTTCTGGGTGCTTCCCCCTGGGGTGGGTTGAGGAGCGGTCTCGTGGGAGTCGATAGCCGGGCCTCTCTTGCCTAGGCTCTGTTGGGGAGGTGGCCACCCCAGCCTCCATAGTTCACAAGCACAACCATCCATAAGACTTCACAGGAAACCGGCTGATTTACCAAATCAGGCTAACCTTGCAGAGGGCTTTGATGTCTCAGGATAACAATTGAGCCGGTTGCCTGATGCTCCTGACTCAGAGACATGATCCGTTTGGCCCAGTAGTGTCCCTTCTGGCTGGCAGTGACCTGGGTGGTTGTAACCAGGATTCTTTCCCCCTACAGGAGGTTCCTTGGGAACCCCCAGACATCCCCCTTCCCCAGGCCTGGCCTTGACTTGGCTTTGGAAATCGGGTACGGTTGGGCTTGTGGAGGGCATCGCCGGTTCTCCTTGACTCCTCCCCGGCTGGAAATGTCAGGTTCCTTGCGGTTCCCTGCATTGTTTTTGCAGTTTCCCCGTGCCTCTCCTGATTTCCTCCTGCTGCTGGATTCCAGCTGCATGTGGGACTTCGAGGGAGTAGTCGTTCCATGGAGCAGCAGGTGAGGGTTTGGCTGTTAGGGCGGCGGGGGGGGGGGCAAAATCAGTCAAATCCCCCATCAGGGAATCGGACACTGAGAGACGGCTTCAATGCAAGAATGCCTTGGCACTTTTTGCTGTCATTTGGGCAGGATTATTTTCCAGTTAAATTGGGGGGGGGGGGGGGGGGGGGGTTCTTTCAGTGGTTGTTGAAGCAACAATACTTCTTTAAAGAAATAGTGATCCTCAACACTGATCATCGCCACAGAAAAAACCCAATACGGACCCTTTCGGAAGTAAACCCCGCTTCACAAGCACCCAGCTTCTGCCATTTTTAACCCAGTGGCTCTTTTCTTGCCCCCATAATTATTTCCAGCCTCTGTGTTTGGAGAGTCTGGGTATCCCTGAATTCTCCCTTAATGGGTCCACTCCCCTTCCTGGCAGAGTCTGAAAAATCTTTGAATGTAAAGGGAAAGCTCTCTTCCCCATTGATTGTGATCTGCTGTAACCTTCTACTCCATCTTTCCTCTTTCCCCTTTGTGTTTGTAAGCCCACTCGTCCCCTTCAAAGCAGGCCTCAAGGTCTCTTAAACATATTGCAATGCCAACCCCTGAGGTTCCAATACCCGAACAGGGCCGTTGATGAGAGGGCGTTATGGGGGTGATTGATTTAGAGGGTCATGTCATAAGGTGGAAGAGGCTTTAAATGGCCAAACACGCACGTATTTGTGGGCGCATATGCCTGTAGAACAAGCCGGGAGATGTCCAGGGGACAGGAATAACTTGGCATAATCTGGGAAATTGAAAAGGGGGGTTATTATGAGACACAGTCTCAAAATTGAATCATCCCACACAGTTTTTAAAACAGAGATTCAAAGGGGATTGCTCTCCCCCTCAAAACAAACATGCACACACCTACCAGATCTTTGCAGGTCATTTTAAAGTTGCATCATTCAGACAGTGTGGATTTGAGCAAGAATATAGTGTGTGTTTGTGCTGTGTCGTTACAGTCCCGTGACTCCACATCCATGAAGTTTTCTTGGCCAGAATACTGGAGTGGTTTGCCAGTTCCTACTTAGCAGCTCTCATAGTGGTTCCTTACTATGGGCGATCTTTATAAAATCATGGAGTTACAAGTCCAACCCCCTGCTCAATTCTGAAATACAGATCAAAGGATACCTACCAGGAGGTTGTCCAAATTTCTCTTTGAGTGCCTACAGTGTTGGAGCACTCACTACCTCTGGAGGTCATGAGTTCCATTGTCATACTGCTCTATCTGTTAGCAAGGTTTTTTTTTCCTGATAGTCAGCCTATTATGCTTAATTGTGCTTTATTTATTGTTGTCTAAATGAAAGTTTGACATCTTGATAAATGCCTGATGTGGCTTCGACTCAGTTGTGTTACTGAGCAAGACGCCTGGTTGTCCATTAAGCTGTCCTGCCTTTTCACACCCTTCCTTGTTGGAATCCCGTGGCCAAAATTGTAATGGCAGGGTCTCATTTGCCACGGGAGAAGCTGTTGGTGAATAAAGAGCTTGCTTTTAAATTTACTCCCAAGATCCTCCCCACGGCATCTTCCTGCTGGTTTTAAAAAATGCACGTGCTCTCTGCACAACCCTGGAAGTGGACCACTAGGCCAAAGCGGGCCAAGGCTGCAACGGAGGTCCACTCTCCAAACCCGATATTGAAGATTCTTCTGGTACCTTGATGACTACCTTTGAGATAAATGTTTGCATTGTGGAGTTTACTTTAGATCTGCAGGCAGGCACTGAAGCAAGCGCAAGAAAGAAGGGAGTAGGAAACAGAATGGAGCAGGGGACCATTCCAAAAAGCTTGTGCCAGGGCGAAAAATGTTAATCTTTGAGGTGCCACATGGCTCTTCTGTTTTGTTTCTGCATTTCTGCAGCAGCACGCTTAACCTGGCACCATTTCTCTGGCCCCTGAATCTTCTGGGTCTTGAGCCTGTATCCCAAAGGTTTTGGAGGTTTTTTTAACGGCCCAGGGTCCAAGAATGAAAAACCGGGATGTGGCTACATCAAAGTGATCTGCCAGAGGGGTGCCCTCCACCTGACCATCGGGGCGCCCATTTTGTGGGGCCTCCAAGACTGTCTGAACGCAACCAGGAGTTCACCTGAGTTGTCCTCCATGCTTGGAGCGGGAACATTGCTCTCCGTCTCCGGGGCCGATCCTGCTGGCAGTTCTCTGCATGGGAGATGGCTTAGTGCTCCAGGCCCAGTTCTGCCCCTGTTCTTAGGTTCTTGTCTGCCTGTCACGCCTGCCGAGCCCACTTCTTCCAGCCTACGACTAGAAGTAGCCAAAGGACACCGTGACCTTTGCTTGATTGTCGTCTTCTGCTGAGAGACTTGAGAAGAAAACTGTGTAACACTGGGGAAGGGATTCCAGCCTGGTCCCCTCCTGCAGATGGCCAATGTTTCAATAAAAATACCAATTAAAATTAATACGTGCAGGCTGTTCTTTCCAAAGAGGGGGGTCTTGGTTCCATTGACACGGGTTCCCTCTTGGAGAACGGTGGGGTTTTGTTCAATTGGGAACTTCAGGACCACCACCAACCAACCACCGTCTTGGCTGGCAATGGGGGGGGTGTGCTTCCACCCTGGACTGCTGATGGGTGGCCTTTTCTTAGAGTAGCGTAGCGAGGCATTGGTTCCACTTGGCAACTTGGCTGCTGTGATGGCTTTACCAGGCTTTGTCAAGAGGCTCACCTCCAACACCTGAAGGAATGGACTTTGTGAGGGAGGCTGCCTCCAGCAGAGGTGCCCATGAGCGGAGGAGGGTGGCACAGACTTTTCTGTCTGCAGCAAATGCTAGGCTGGGGAATTCTGGGAGTTGTAGTCCAAAGGGAGAGGTTAGTAAGCTCGGGCAAGCAACCTGCAAGGGCATCCCATGGACATGAACCTGCTTCCTCAACCCACTCCAGGCAGAAGGAGGCAAGTCCTCCCAGATGGAAGGTGCTGGTTGGCAGGAGAACCAGACACCCACACCCACACACCCGCTGTTCCTCCTGAGCCCCTGGTCCATTTCCTTCCTTGGCAGAGTCAAGCAAGGCACCTGCAAAGCCTGTCCAGGGACCATAAATTAGCCTACAGCCTCAGCTCTGTTGGAGGATGGTTCCCTATCTGCAGAATTATTTCGGCTGCCAGGCTGTTCGGCTTCTGCATGCGGAATGGTCTCTTTTGCCTCAGGCAGCAAAATGTCTTGGGATGGCCCTTGGGATGCAGTACACTTGGATGCAAGGAAGCTGGGTGTGGGCCTGGCTTTGGTCCCCCCCACCACCACACACACACACAACAGAAGGAGCCCCACGTTCTTCAGGAGGTGTTTCAGAGACACTGGCCTGGCTGCATAACGCCTACCCATATCCAGAACTTCAGAGGGAGCGGGCATGGGGAGGTGATGTGATGTTCCTATACTATGTTTTCCAAAGTGATTAAATTAAAAGGAAGTTTATAACAAAGTAAAGGTAAAAGCATAAAGGGTAATTTGTTCAGGTACAAACACAAAGAAGAATTTAGCTAAAATACATTTAGGTTAAGCTACAGAGGAAATAGGTTACTTGCACACCCTGTCCTTAAGTTTATAGACACTCAACACTTAATTATCCTCACAGTCGTTTCTAATATCCTATCTGTTCCTAGTCTTTAACTCTCTCTCAGTCCCTGTCAGTTTCTCTCTCATGTACCCTCCCTGTCTCTCTCAGTGAGCCCCTATCTGATCACTCTCAGTCCCTATCTAACTCACTCTTAGTCCCTATCTGTCTCTGCCAGTCCCTATCTGATTTTCTCATTCCCTGTCTCCCTCTTAGTCGCTATCTGAACTCAAATCAGGCTCCTTCCCCAAACTCTTCTATTGATCAACAAACAAATCAATGCAGACACATATAATAAATTATTCATGACAAAGGGGTAACCACCCCACAAAAGGCATCACGTAGGCAGAAAGGGCACCTTTCTTTTGGAAACAGATTTTCCGCTTGCAAAATTACTTTCTTAAAAAAAAAAAGGAATTTAGTTATGATTCTGGTTCCGATACCTGTGTCAATCCCAATCTCACCAGCTGCAAATCCATCTGACTGCCTCGCTGCCGTCTCTGCCTTTGGCAGGGTGGCTGTGGTCAAAAAGCCTTGCTGGAACCCAGATGTGCAGGCTTCCCCTGGCCTCCTGAGCAGATGAAAAACTGGTGATGAGTCTG
Organism: Phrynocephalus guinanensis; assembly: GCA_037367245.1. Lineage (NCBI taxonomy): Eukaryota > Metazoa > Chordata > Lepidosauria > Squamata > Agamidae > Phrynocephalus > Phrynocephalus guinanensis. Next base: position 140,819,962 of record CM074735.1, read on the forward strand.
GCACACTCGTTTTTTTTGCCATTAATTATCTCACGGCACATTAGAGGAGCTTTGTGGCAGAGGCGTTAAACTGCAGTGCTGCAGTCAACCCCCTGCTCGCAGCCAGAGTCCGATCCTGACAGGCTCAGGAGGTCAGTTCAATGTTCACTCAGCCTTCCATCCCTCCAGTGTTGGTAAATTGAGTACCCAGCTTGCTGTGGTGGTGTGTGTGTGTGTGTGTGTGTGCAATGTACAGCCTGCATACTTAAATTGCAACCCCCCCCAAGAGAGCTGGCCTCTTTCCAACCTATAGGTTTTATCTGAGGATGGGCCATGCATTTAAATTCCTATGCCCCTTCCTCCTCCCCTCCTCTCCTCTCCAAAGAGAGTTCTTACCCTCTATCCTGATGAAGAATTACAGTATAGGTTAAAAGTCGTAAACCCCCCCCCCCCGCACATGCATGCGAGTCGGGTCCGACTCTAGGGGTGGTGCTCATCTCCGTATTCAATCCGAAGAGCCAGTGTTGTGTAAGTCCATGGCCACGTGGCCAGCATGGCTGCATGGAAACACTGTTTTACCTTCTCACTTTTTTACCGCTACTTGCATTTACATGCTTTCGAACTGCTAGGTTGGCAGGCGCTGGGGTAAACAGCAGGAGCTCGCTCGCTGTGTGGCACCCGGGATTCGAACCACTGAGCTGCCGACTTTGTAGCTGACAGTTTTCAGTGCTCTAGCCCACTGAGCCACTGCACCCCAATTATACAGTATATAGAGTTTTAGGATAGTCAAAGCTATGGTTTTTCCAGTAGTGATGTATGGAAGTGAAAGCTGGACTATAAAGAAGGCTGATCGCCGCAGAATCGATGTGTTTGAGCTATGGTGCTGGAGGAGAGTCTTGCGAGTCCCCTGGACTGCAAGGAGATCAAATTTATTATTTATTATTTTATTATTTATAAATAATAATGTGTCATGGTCAGATCATTATCTACTGACTTTCTCTCTTGCGGTAGCCACCCCGCCCCGCGGGGAGCCGGGCCCGTCCATCTGGGCCCGCCCCCGGGGGCTCCTGGACCCTGTGCGGTTTTCGGAGGCCCTCGGGGATGTACCAGACGGTTTGGATGACGATCCGGCCGACTCCCTAGCCCAACGTTGGTTTGAGGAGGTGGCTGGGGCTGTCGACCGGATCGCCCCCAAGCGCCTGATCCGATGCCGAGCCCGTTCGTCCCCTTGGTTTACCGAGGAGCTACGGGCGATGAAGCAAGAGCGGAGAAGGCTAGAGAGCAGATGGCGGAATGCTCGGACGGCTCAGAATTGGGCTGCGGTTAAGCGTTGAACGGTCGCTACTCTCGCGCGATAAGGGCGGCTAGGAGATCTTTTGCCGCCCTGAGAATTGGTGAGGCCTCGAATCGTCAAGCGGAACTTTTCCGTGTGGTCCGAGACCTCACCAATCCCGCTCCGCCCGGGCCTCCTCCTAGTGATTTCACTAGTGAGTCATTCGCAGCCTACTTTAAATCTAAGATAGAGGCCATCCGTTCCGAGTTGGATGCCGGTTGCCCTGATCCGGCCTCTGTCATGGCCAGTGTCGGGCCGCCTCGGTCGCCTCGGTTTGTTGAGTTTGGGCCTGTTACACCGGTGGATGCCTCCAGGGCACTGGGACATTGCAGGCCTGCGGCTTCTCCGTTCGACCCTTGCCCTTCCTGGTTGATTAAGAGCGCAGGGGGGAGCATGCCGAAATGGGCTTCACTGATTGCCTCAACCTCCTTCAGGGACGGGATTTTTCCCAGTCTTCTGAAGGAGACGGTGGTGAAGCCCATTATTAAAAGACCTGGCTTGGCTGTGGACGATTTGTCCAACTATCGTCCCATAGCCAATGTTCCCTTTTTGGGCAAGGTGATCGAGCGAGTCGCCGCCCTGCGTCTCCAGTCGTTCCTAGAGGAGAACCATGTCCTGGATCCTTTCCAGTCCGGGTTCAGGCCGCATCATGGGACGGAGACGGCCCTGGTCGCGCTGCATGATGATCTGTTGAGGAGGGCCGACAGGGGTTGCTCTACCCTGCTGGTCCTTCTCGACCTGTCAGCGGCTTTTGATACCGTCGACCACGGTATCCTGCTGGAACGGCTCTCGGAGGTTGGGATTGGGGGCCAGGCCCTGGCCTGGTTCCGGTCCTTCCTTGGGGGCCGTATCCAGCGAGTGAGCTTGGGTGGTGAGTTGTCGGCACCCTGGACACTCTCTTGTGGGGTGCCTCAGGGGTCGTCGCTCTCCCCAATGCTCTTTAACATCTATATGAAGCCGCTGGCTGAGATCATCCGGAGTTATGGAGTCTGCTGTCATCAGTACGCTGATGACACGCAGCTCTATCTCTCCTTTTCCACCGGTGCAGTGGAGGCCGTCCGTACCCTTGATTGTTGCCTGGCTGCGGTTCTGGATTGGACCAGGACCCACAGGCTCAGGCTCAACCCAGGCAAGACCGAGGTTATGTTCTTCGGGGGCTCGTCGGAGGGGTACTGTGGCCCTCTTCCCAGTCTGGATGGGTCCGCCCTCCAGCTGGCGCAAAGAGTGCGGAATCTGGGTGTCGTCCTGGACCCGGATCTGACTCTGGATTCTCAGGTGTCAGCCGTGGTCAGGTCGGCCTTTTACCACCTAAGGCTTATCGCCCAGATTCGCCCGTACCTCGATGAGGGCTCCTTAAGGACAGTGGTACAGGCGCTGGTCGTGTCGAGGCTGGACTACTGCAACGCTCTCTACATGGGGCTCCCCTTGAACCTTGTTCGGCGATTGCAGCGGGTCCAGAATACGGCGGCCAGGCTGGTGGTTGGCGCGCGTCGCTATGATCGCGCCACCCCCATCCTGGCTCGCCTACACTGGGTTACCCGTTGCCTCCCGAATAAGGTTCAAGGTGTTGGTTTTGGTTTACAAAACCCTCCATGGCTTGGCCCCGGCTTATTTGGCGGAGCGTCTTCCCAGACAATTAGATCTGGCCCGACCCACCCGTGCCTCGGTCGCCCTTTCCCTGCGGACGGTCCCCCCGAGGGAAGCCCGAAAAGTGCGTACTCGCAGTCGGGCTTTCTCGGTGGCGGCACCGGCAATTTGGAACAAACTCCCAGGTGAACTACGGCTAGCTCCCTCGCTGGCGGCGTTTAAGAAGAGCCTTAAGACCATGCTCTTCCGAGAGGCCTATGGCGAGGGTTAGGGACTCGGTTTTTTTTTCTTTTTTTTTTCTCTTCTTCCTCCCCGCCTATTTAATTTAATTTTGGATCTAATTGTTTTTAGCAAATTTGTTGCCTACTGCTTCTGTCTGATTTTATCTGTTTTTCTATTTTTATGTTGTTAACCGCCCTGAGTCCCCATTGTGGGAATAGGGCGGTATACAAGAGCTAAAAATAAATAATAAATAATAATAAATAAAAGAGGACGGCAGAGAATGAGATGGTTGGACAGTGTCATTGATGCAACCAATATGGATTTGACCAAACTCCGGGAGGCAGTAGAAGATAGGAAGGCCTGGCGAGCTCTGGTCCATGGGGTCACAAAGAGTCAGACACGACTGAACGACTGAACAACAAGAGTTTTAAAATAGAGTATAGAGATTTGGGGGGGGGTGTATTACAGCTGGTCCTAATACAAAGAGTTTTCCCATCATTGGAACCTGGTTTTGTTTTCCACCCACTGATCAACCACAGTGTGAGCTGCTTGGGACGAGGTATTGTCACAAGCCAAAAAGTGTGTGTGTGTGTGTGTGTGTGTGTGTGTGTGTGTGTGTGTGTGTGTGTGTGTGTGTGTGTGTGTGTGTGTGTGTGCGTGCGTGCGTGTGTGTCTCTCTCTGTGTGTGTGCGTGCATGCGTGCGTTCGTGTGTGTGATTGAGAGAGAGAGAGATGTGCCATGTAATGTAATTCGTAGCCACATGGTGGCGGTGCTCCCCCTTGTCTTGGGAGGTTTTCAGGAAGCCATCCTTGCTAAGCAGAAGACAACCAAGGTGGTGGCGGCGGTGATTCAGCCTTCCCCTCTGTTCCTACCTAGATTGTGGCTTTCTCTGCAGATTGGAGGAAGCCTTCATAACGTGTTTGGGACCTTCTCCAAAGCAGACACACAGACAGACCCCTCATTCCATTGCTGAAGTTATCTGGTCTTTTTCCAGTCTTCAAACGTACGGACTAGGGATAGGCACGAATCAAAAAAATGGCATTTCGTTTGTCGTTTGTCATTTAGGGGATCCGTTTTGGTTCGTTTCCATTTTTCGTGAATTTTTGCAAAAAAATTGTTTTTGTTTTTGTTCGTTTTGTTACCATTTCGTTACCATTTATTTCCATTTTTTGTGATTTTTTTTTTTTGCTTTTAAAGCAGTTCAATGTATTGCCGTAACGAAAACGAAACGGACGACAAAATTTCTGGTGTTTCTGTTTGTTTCATTTCATTTTAGAGATGAAATTCGTTTGTCATTTCGTTGCATAACGAAACAAAAAACGAAAACAGAAACGAAAAATTGTTCGTTTCGTGCCCATCTCTAGTACGATGTCCAGGGGCGTATCTGGGGGAGGGGAGAAGGGTATATCTGCCCCAGGCGCAGAAATCTGGGGCCGTCTGGAGGGGGAGGAGGGGGAGGAAGCCCTGCGCCCTCCCGCCACTGCACGCCAAGCGAACGGCAAAGCAAGCAAGCATGCGAGCGCGGTGGCTGCGGTGCCCTCCAGATTTTCGTCACCACCACGTGTGCGTGTGCTAATGTGTGCACACACACACATCCACCTGCACACCCCACGCCCACAGGATTGCCCCCCCTTACTGGTTGGATGCGATGGGGTTGGGGTGGGTCAGAGGGGCACAAAAGCAACTTTGTCCCCAGCCACCCTTCGCCGCTGACGATGCCTAGGCTTTCAGCAAGCTTTTGTGAACACTCAGGGCAATCACGCTCCGGGTCAGTGTGTAGGAACAATCCCCTTGTGGGGCCTTCCTCCCTGAACTCAAAGCAGGGCCTGCAGCGTAGAAATGATAGGAACGTCTGGGCAAAAGTGGCCGTAGCCTACTGCCATGCAGAAGAGAGAGGTGAACCAAGGTATGGAATCAGCCCCAAACTCTCTCATTAGCCTGGCGCCTGGGGGGGGGGGGGTTGGATAATTCTAGGCTTTGTATCTTGCTTCCTGCAAGACTGCTGGAGTCCAGATCAAAGCCGATCTAACTGTTGGTGAGCTCACCACCTCCCGAGGTCATGGTTTCCATTGTCGTATTGCTCTAAAATTGACATCCCCATTGAGACCATGGTTACACATCCCGCACTCTGGTATGATTGGGAACTGGCTGGATGGCCATCTGTCGGAAATATTGTGATGGGGTTCCTGCATGGCAGGGGGTTGGACTAGATGGCCCTTGAGGTCTCTTCCAACTCTATGATTCTATGATTCTCTGGGGTTATGGCAGATGGATATTTTTCTTTTTTTACACTGTTTTCCTACATGTTTGTATCTGGGGTGAAAGAGACAAATACAGTTACTATGGACCAGAAAAAAATGAAGTGGTTAGTTAAAAGTGACATAAGTAGATGCAACTTGTTGCTCCTGGTTAACAGGAAATGTAACTAGCAAATACAAAGTCACTTGTCAGGTGTAGATACAACAACACCTAGTAAGTTTTGAAAGATACTTTCAAAAGGCATGTTAAAGGCCTCTTCAGGCATGCTTTGACAGGAATGTATGGTGCATTTTTTCTGACTTGCAGGTAAAGACAATGATAACACACCCCAATAACAACCCACAAAAACAGTCCTAAAACTGCAGAACTGGACGCGACCCTTGGAATCATCAAGGCCAACCCCTGTATAAGAGACCCCGTGGGGAATTGAACTCCCCCAACTATAGACGGGCATGAAACGAAAATATAGTCTTTTATTTTGTTTCTTTAGCAGTTTCATTTCGTTTCATTGCTAATGAATTTGTAAAGAATTTTTCAGAACAAAACAAAACAAAATGATTCATTAATGGCTCCCCTGGGCCCTAGAGGCATCAAAATCGCAGGTAGCTTCTTTGGACTACTCCTTGTAAGCCCCCCAAATTTGGAGAGGTTTGGTGGGGTAGTGGACTGAGTTATTAAACTCCGAAGAGGGTCCCCCTAGGAGAAAATCATTTCTAATTGAGTTGGGAATCCGCTAATCCTCCCGGTGGGGGAGCAAGTAGCAGTTTCCCGATGCAATTAGAAATGATTTTCTCCTGGGGGACCATCTTTGAATTTTAATAACTCAGCCCCTTGAACCCCCAAACTTTAAATTTGGGGACTCACAGAGAAGAATCCAAAGAAGCTATCCTGCAAATTTGGTTCCTCTAGGACAGTGGTGGCAAACCTTCGGCACTCCAGATGTTTTGGACCGCAACTCCCAGAATTCAGAGCCTAGATTGCCAATGTCAAAGGACTATGGGAGTTGTGGTCCAAAACATCTGGAGTGCCGAAGGCTCGCCACCACTGCTCTAGAACGAATCGTTTCATTCCTAGAGGGGAAAATGGGGTTTCATTTTGTAATAAAACACGTCCTACCATTTTGTTTCATAATGAAATTTTTTGTTACGTAACAAAATGATGAAACAGTGTTTCATTTTTTTGTTTCCTGCCCATCTCTACTCCCAACCCCTGGCTCTGCACCCAGATGCTTCTCTGTAGCTATCCAGAAGTTCTCTTGTTAACAGTGTTTAAACACACTGACTTGATTGTGTAATTAGAGCAACAATAATGATAAGAGAAACCTAACTGTCCAAAAGCACTGATTAAAAGGCCCTTGTAAAATCCAACATTCAAAGCTCTGCTGTCGACCTGTTGCTTGGATTCAGAGCAGAAGTATCCTTTCTTCATCGGCTGCAATAGGTGTGCTTGCCATGCCTGTGCCCTTACCCTCACAGAGTGGGAAAGAGGAATCTTGCAGATATGGCAAAGGGTTAAAAAAAAACCAACATACTGGGGTGGTGGTGGGGGGATGGGGTGGGGGAGTTGCTCAGTGCCTCCGTCTGGCCCTGAAGTTGAGTTTCCTTACGGAGGCTGGTGAGTCCTTCCTAGCCTGTCTCGAAAGAAAATCCCAGTTCCTGGTGAGATCCTTGGTGAGATTCCCTAATGGTGGATGTGGCTGGTGGTTCCCTCTCCAATTGCAGTGCTTGCAAAAGCTACTTTTGGAGCCAACGGGTCTCAGAACCCCCCCTGTCCAAAAAAGTTACTTTATAAATCTTAGCAGGGAGCATACGCCGTCCGTCCATCCAGGCTGCCAACAGAGTGTCCCTCGCTCTTTCCCAATGGGGAGCCCAGCTGGAGGCGCCTCTTGATCAGGAGAGCGGCTTCCCTTCATCCCAGCAGGGTGTTTATGCCTCGCTCGCAGTCATTTTCCCCAATTCGCTACGCTTATGTTTCATTTTGCTTAGCTTCTGCTGACGGCCCCATTAAATACAAATCGGAGGTGTATTTAGGAGGACCCTCCTGGAGATGCCTGCTACGGCGAAGACATGCCAAGCGCAGGAGCAGTGGGCAGCGAGGGCTTCGGGGCGGAGCAGGGCCCTTGCCTGGCTCCCAAGGAGAAATGTGGTCAATTAACACCTTATGTGGAACGCCATGCCGAGAAAAGAGGATTGTGGTTGCCGTGAGAGGTTGCCATGGCGATGCTGGGATTTTTTTTATTTATCGTTTCCCATAATATCTTTTCCTACACATTAGTAAGCTCATCCCCACCCACATCTTCTATCAGAACTTTAAACACAGAGTCCGTTCAGCAGCAGCAGCAGATGAAATGCGGGACTTAATGTCTATAGTTCCGTCCATACTGAGAGATTTTGGGGAACTCAAGGGTGACCCTCATGGCATGGGATTCCCCCTCTAGGTTTTGAGGGACAATGTGATTGCAGCTTTGTCATACGAAGTCAAACTGGGACGAGCCACAGTGGGGCTTTAGAAGTAGTCAGACTGCATGTCCCATAATCCCTCAGAAACATCCGGAAGAACACTGTTGCTCACCCCAAACTTAAAAGGCCCTTCAGAGCAGGTTTGGGCACAAGGAGAGCTGTACAGAGAGGCTGAGCAGGTAAAGGCTGGGGAAACCCATGGGGAGGAGATGAGGGGAGGTGGACCCAGCTGTTTAGAGGCCAACCAGACACGAACCCAGGAACCGTGCTACTTTAAAGAATGACTCTGAGTTGGGGGAGATGTGGTGGGAGTGGTGAGGTGGGGAAATGAGAGGATCTAGAAGTTCTGAGGAAACGGTGTTTGTTTGCTCATTTTATTTGGGGAAATAATCATGGTGAAACTTTTGTTCATTCCGTTTGTTCATTTCTCCGTTCATTTGTTCGTTCATTCATTCATTCATTCATTTGTTCCTTCCATTTATATAGACACGTAACAAAGAATCATAGAATCATAGAATCACAGCGTCGGAAGAGACATAAGAACATAAGAACATAAGAACATAAGAAGAGCCATGCTGGATCAAGGTAGTCAGCTTCCTGTATCTTGCGTTTGGGAGCGCATGAGACATATCTGTCTCCTGATACCACTCCCCTGCATCTGGCCCTTGAAGTACCCTGGTTTAAAGCCTAGAGTTTACACATCTTCATGGTTTGTAACCCGTGATGGACTTTTCCTCTAGGAATCTGTCCAATCCCCTTTTGAAGGCATCCAGGCCAGATGCCATCACCACATCCTGTGGCAGGGAGTTCCATAGACTTACAACACGCTGGGTGAAAAAATATTTTCTTTTGTCAGTTCTTACTCTCCCAGCACTCAATTTGAGTGTATGTCCCCTAGTTCTGGTATTTTGAGAGAGGGAGAAGAGCTTCCCTCTATCCACTTTACTCATACCCTGCATTATTTTGTATGTCTCAATCATATCCCCCCTCAAGCGCCTTTTTTCCAGACTAAAGAGGCCCAATTGTTTTAGCCTTTCTTCATAAGGGAGGTGCCCCAGCCCAGTAATCATTTTAGTCGCTCTCTTCTGTACCTTTTCCAGTTCCACTATGTCTTTCTTGAGATGCGGTGACCAGAATTGTACACAATACTCCAGGTGGGGCCTTACTATTGTTTTATATAACGGCATTATAATGTTGGCTGTTTTATTTTCAATCCCCTTTTTGATAATCCCCTAGCATGGAATTGGCCTTCTTCACTGCTGCCACACATTGGGGAGACACCTTCATGGAGCTGTCCACCAACACACCAAGATCTCTTTCCTGATCCGTCACGGATAACTCAGAGCCCATGAGTTGATAGATGAAGTTTGGATCCAGTCCAACCCCCTGCCATGCAGGAACCCCCATCAAAGTACCCTCTGACAGATGACCATCCAGCCTCTGCTTAAAAACCTCCAAAGAAGCAGACTCTACCACCCTCCTTTGGGGCAGCATATTATTCCACTTATGCTTAACAGCTCTAACCGTCAGGAAGTTCTTCCTAATGTTCCTAAAGAATAAACACACACACACACACACACACACACACACACACACACACACACACACACACACACACACACACACACACACACACACACATACACCTTGAGACCTAAAACCAGAAACGATGCAAATGAGCAGCAGAAGGAAACGTCAAAGCTTTGTTGTATTCTTCCAGGCTTCCCTCTTCCATGCCAACTTTCTTCCACCCTTTGCGTGACGACCATCACCTCATTCTTGTTTCTCCCAGGAGACCCATTGGAAGGAGGGCGTTTGAACTTGAAGAAGGGCCTGGAAACCCTGAGGAGGTTGTTGTGTTGTCGCCATTGTTGCAGCCAAAGTGGTCTGCTTATATACTGCCCCATACCACTTCAAGTAGTCTCTGGGCGGTTTACAGTTTTAATTACAGTAATGCAGGCTACACATCCCCCCCCTCCAAGCAATCTGCGTCCTCATTTTACTGACCTCAGAAGGATGGAAGGCTGAGTCAACCTTGAGCCTCCTATCAGGGATTGAACCCAGGTCATGAGCACAGTTTTACCTGCTGGACAGGCATTTAACCCCTGCGCCACGAGGCTGTTGCCGCTGCTCTTTTTCCTCCTCCTTTTTGCTGCTTGCCTTCTCCCTCACAGATCTTTACTCGTTTTCTGTTTCTGGATTTGTATGCAGGAATTTATCTCCTATTGGGTGGTGGTGGTGGTATTTTTCCTACTGCCTGCGGCAGACGGTCTAGGCCAGCATGCTTCCTTGGGATTTACTTTTGCGATCTTTTACCCTGGTTTTCTTTAGGGATTCCCCTCTTTCCCTGCCTTTCAGTTGTTGGTGCCCAACCTCCCTGGAAGCCAACCTGGAGGCAGGCAGTGGCTTACCTGAGCCTCGCGCACACTCCAAGAGGGAATTCCCGAGCGCCACCCCGGCAGAATGCAATGACACCAAATCCAGGTCAGGGAGGAGGTGGCCCAGAACCATCCCAAGCCTCTGAGCTATCCCCCTCTGTACTGTACAGCAGGTTTCAGCCTCTTCCTAATGATTATGTGCACACATTACGAGGACCGAGCCAAAATGCCGGTTCGCAGGCCCCCGGGAGCCCCCCCCCCCCCGGGAGCACCATGTCCTGCGGACAACTCCCTCGGCGCCAGCCTCAGGAAGATCCGCAGCATTTGCAGGCCATAAATCAAGAGCAGCCTGTCCTCACCCCTTGTAATATCTCAGATTTATTCCCAGTGATTCATCACTTCATTACAGAATTTACTGCAGGGGATGGAAGATGCCTCACCTCACCTCCTTCCTCCTTCCGTTTCCAGTCCTGCACCTCTGGGTTTTTGGAAAAACACCCCCTCCCCCAAAAGCCTTTTGCATTGTTGAGCCCTTTTCTGGCACCCCTTGGTAAGGAGGAAGATGTGCGGTTGTGTATTATTGCTAGCTCTGTCACACACCCCAGATCCACCTCCTGGCCTTGCCACCAGAAGGTGGGAGCAGATGGGAAATGGCGAGTCAGTTATTCAGGCTTTTTCAACAAACCTGTTTGAGGAAAGATCCTTTGCTGGCCATCAAAGGGCCTTTTCACACGACCCCTAAGATCCGCTGGTCCCTTAAATTCGGACCAAAGATCTTAGGGGTTCGTTGCTCTTCCTTCCTCCCCACCAAGAAAGAGGGGGGAAAAAATGCAGCTCACCTGGAGGACCTCCCGGAGCTCAGTTTCTGTCCGTTTCTCTTCTGCTTGCTTTTGTCCCTCCCACCTCTTCTCTTAAAGGGGCAGGAGGCAAAAAAAAAAAAAAATCAATCGAAGCAGAAAGGAGAGCCCCGCACTGACCAGATTAAATCCGGCATTATCAAGCATGTACAGAAATGCAGCTGGGTTTAGGTGGGCGGGGTCGCACTTAAAAAAGTCTAGCTGGTGGGAAAACTTGTAAGGTCGGACCATGCAGCCATTTCCTGCGGGCTTAGGGGTCGTGTCACAGGCCCACCAGTTACCATGGACATGACTTCAGGCAAGCCTGTGTGTAATGTTGTTATTCAAAAATGCCAGGGACAATCAATCGAAGTTATAAAACACTGACTGGCATTATATGTCAGATACAAGTTTTAGCCAAAAAGTATCTGTTAAATATCAACATACTATGACTGCTTACACACCACCACAAAAATCCACAGCAAACTTTGATCCGGATCACACATACACACACACACACACAAGCAGTCATATGGTTGATGTCGCGGATCAGATGTTCCCATGGTCACGATTTGAAAATCCACAACCGTTCTGATCCCATGACTGAGAACCGCAGCAAAGACACCGTTAATTTAATTGTCCATTGCCTTTTTAACATTTTAACTGTTTGTTTTAATTGTAAGCCATCCAGAGACCTTTGGGTATTGGGTGGCATATAAGTTGTATGTATGTATGTATGTATGTATGTGTGTATGTATGTATGTATGTATGTATGTATGTATGTATGTATGTATGTATGAATGAATGAATAAATAAATAAATGAATGAATGAATAAATAAATAAATAAATAAAGGGAGTGAAAAGGTTTGGTGCGTATTTTCTGTGTTCCCACGGACTTGAGTCATGGTTTAAAATCCACATTGGAACAGCGAAAAGGATTATACCACCTCCAGACCAGGTGCTTGTAAAATGCGCTGGGTCCCACTTAAGTGGGTGTGATCACACTTTATTATTTTTTTAAAAGTCTGCTGCTTGTGGGAAAACAATTTTACGCTCCACATCTCCGAGCACTTTGCAGTGCATTTTAGTGGTCGCCTGGAAGCAGCCCGTGTGTGATGTCCCTAATATTGGGGGTGGGGGGGGGGTTATAGCACTGATGGTGTTATTTTTGAGAGCTGCAACTGTTTGTAATGTTGTGTGAAATTCTTTGATATTGTCCCTGAGGCCCCAATGACTAACAATGACCTCTGAAGTGTGTTTCATCTACAAGCAAGATGTCTTTAAGAGGGAATCAACTGGAAGGCGTTGTTCTCATTGCCTGTTCTCACGTGAAAGGAACTGGTGAGAAGTGGAGGTGGGGATGATGATGGCTGGGTGTAAACTTAGCTCAGTCTCTAAGGCTGGGAATTTAAAAGATGGAGAATGTGTTCCAGAAGGATGCAAAGCATTCACTGCAAGATCTTATCCATTTGTTCATTCTGTCTGTCCATCCATCTGTCTGTCCATTCATTCGTTCATTCGTTCATTCCTTCCAAAATATTGTCACCCTGCCTTTCTCCTTAAAGGAACCCAAGGTGTCCTAGGGCGGATGTGTGTCTCCGATTTGGCTCTGCTTCCTCCAGGCTGTCCTTTGCCAGCAGTGAGGAGAAGGAAGTCTTCACGCGCTCAGTAGAACTTGCCCCATCTAGGGGCTGAGCCATGACAGCTGGACTTCTTTTCCTGTGGGATCAAAACGTTTCAGCATTTTATATATGTGTGATAAAGTAAAACGGAAACTCCAGTCTTCTAGCCTCAGGTCCTTACCTCTAAAATGACAATAATCAAGACTCTTGCTGCTTTCATATAATTTCAGCATTCATGCCAGATGGGCAGTATATAAATCTAATAAATAAATAATTATGGTTAGAAGGACAAAAATTTTTTTTTAAATCTAAGGCTCTCCATGCTTATAGTACAATCCCAAATTTTAAAAAGTGTTTCTCCCTTACATACACCCACCACATGATATTTAAAATGTAAGTTAGATTTTTTTTATCTCCTTAAAAGAAAGTAAAGACTACGTTCTGGTGAATAATGCCAGATTCTAATAGCTAATAGTTCTCTACAAGAAAGCCCAATGAGTTCAGAAGTAATCTGGATCTAAGCCGTTTAGCTCCTGACTTAATCTCTCAACTGAATAAATGAGTTTAAATTCTGCAAGTTAAAGGGAGATTTTCTGTGTCAATAAGTTTAACCATTTCCCAAGCATGAAAACTGTCATCTTAATGACCAAAGAGAGGAATTTCATTTACGCCACTCGAAAATAAATCACTTCTGTTTGCCTGGTAACTCTCAGAGTTTACTTTAATCTTCACATCACAGACATTTGATTTTCATCCACTACTTCATTTTCAGGATGAATGGACTGGCATGTACAGAGGCCCCTCAGTTTGTATAACATAAAATCCGCACAACATAAAAAAATCTGGAGATTTGCTTAACAGAATTGCCTATGGGGCAAATCTGTACAACATAAAAATAGTCGCGATTAGGGATTACTCTGTTTTCAATGCATTCCTATGGGAACTTTGTATAAAGGAAAATTTGCTTAACATAATTTCATTTGGTGCGAATTAATTCCTTTATACAAGTTACCACTGTATATGGTGTGACAAAGAGGGGCAGAGCCTGGTTGAAACAGTCTAAATAATTCCTGATCTAGTGCTTGGCAGGACAAAAGTTTTATCTCAACTGGTTGTGATGGGTCCTGGTTCGTTGCAAAAGACTGCAGTGCTTCCTGGATTTTATGTCTAATTTTATCAGGAAAAGTCATGACTTTGAAAAAAAAGGGGGGGGGGCTCTGGAAAACTTGGAAAAGTTGGGGGGGGGATAAATTAATTTAAAATTAATTTCCTGCCTGCCTTGAACTTATGTAACGTGGAAAGCACTGGCGGCATCAGATCAAGGCTTCTATCATCTCTATGTCAGGAAATGTATTAAAGCAGTGCAGAACCTAGTAGTACTTTTATAGCAATTTTTGGCCTAGATGGAAGAGCCTTTATTTGGAGTCACATTAATTAGCATAATTTAGCAGTGTGATCTGCAGTGTTGTTTATAAGACCTTCTTTGGAGAAGTCCTGTTTCTATGATCTCATAAATTCCTGGCTTAATCTGGCTGGTTTTTCTGGCTCATCTAAATCACCAGGCGACCACCACTGCTGACTTCTATGTCATTTCTTGAGTGTTGTCAGCACGGAGTCTTTTCTTTCTTCTTCATCTGCCAGCTCCCCTCTGCTTCCTTCATTCCTCCCCTGCATCTCAGGCATCCAGAGAGACTCCCAAATAGAGGTGGGCATGAACCGAATCATGAACCAGAAAGAAATAGAAACCCTGATGAATCAGGCTGGCTTGTGGTCCAGTTCACAAGCCATTAGGAAGAACTTCCGAGGGTTAGAGCTGTCTGGCAGTGGAATAATATGCTGCCACCAAGGAGGGTGGTGGAGTCTCTTTCTTGGAGGAGGTTTTTAAGCAGAGGCTGGATGGCCATCTGTCTGAAACATTGTGATGGGGGTTCCTGCATGGCAGGGGGTTGGACTGGATGGCCCTCGAGGTCTCTTCCAACTCTTCTATGATTCTGTGATTCAGTTTGGGGATCCTGCTTTGCCGAAGCAAAACATGGAGGGAGCAAGAGACCTCTCTAGACTGAGAACCTCTTAGGTCCCATTGCGGGGCTTGCTCCACAGCAGAGGAGGCAGTGAAGGAGAAAGGGCTTTGATGCCATCCAGCATGGCCCGTTTCAGATGATTCAGGGGCCATCATATCCTCAGTTCCAATGTGCAGATGAGGAGCCCTCAGGAACCTGTTGAGAGGAATGTGCCAAAGGTTTTGCAGAGAAAATTGATGATCACCCTGCCGACTTAACTCTCCACATCAAGGAAATGTTCTGGGGAAGAAACCGGAGCATCTTCTCATTCAGTTTTGAAGGAGGAGTTCCAGTTTGATGAAGTGGGCACGAGACTTGGGGAAGTGAGGCCAGCTGCCTCTCTTTGAGACCCGTGTCTAGAGATGGGCACGACTTAGCGGTATTTCCGTTTCCGTTTCCGTTACTCGGTTCCGTTACTCTACGGAAACGGTAACGGGAATTACTCCCCCAGACTTCGAGCTCGAACCGACGAACGAACAATTTTGGGTCTGATTTGTCGTGCTCGTTACTTGCATCGCGAGATCGCGCGAGTGGTGCCACACGCGGCACAGAAAAAAAGTTTTTTAAAAGCTTTAAAAAAACCCGGTTTGGGTGGGGCGTAAAAAGCAGGCAAGGGAAAATGCCTGCCGTGCCTCAGGGCACCTACCAGAGGGGTTGTTTCTGGAGGTCCCCGGCCTCCCCCCTCATCCCCCGTCCTCGGCTGCTCTGGTGGGACTCGCCGCAGGCTCGCAGCCAGCAAAAAGCCCAGTCTCGCCGGCCGCCGGCCGCCGCAATTAAAGCGCAAGCAAGCGGCACGGACGGCACAGGGAAAAAACTTTTAAACTCTCCCCCACCCATTCCCGGGCCAATAAAGCAGGCGAAAAAAAAAATGCCTGCTTGACTAAGGGCGCAGGGCACCTACCGGAGGGGTGGTTTCTGGAGGGGGGGGGGTCCCGCCTCCCCCCCGTCCTGGGCAGCCGGACTCGCGAGTCGCCATCGCCATGCCATGCGGTGCGGGCGGGGGATCCAAAATGGGGCGGCGAACGCAATATTGTTTTTGAAATCGTGGTCCAAAAAACACACAAGCACAACAGAAACACGCGAAAATTTATAAACTGCCAGATTTTTCACAGTAGCAGTGGGTTTTTTCTTGCAACAAAATGTCTCTCCTCTCCTCCTCTGTCCTCCATTGATTTTATTTTATTTTATATTTAATTTACACCTGCGCAGTGCGCAATGATGGGCTGGCCAAGTGGCCAGCCATGTGGGAGTGGACAACCATGCAAATTTCTGGAGCCATCCCACCAGTCGCATGGCCACTTGGCCATGGAGACTTCTGGGATGTGCCAAAAAGCCCCCTAAAACCTGCCCTAGCCCTAACCAGAGTGATAGCTCATGCCCCCGCCCTTTCACAAGCTCTAACCCTTGACTCCGTACCCATATGTCACAGACTGTCTTCTTAGTGGGTCAGAGAGGCACCCAGAGGTGCAACCCACTAGCCCACCGTAACCTTACCCGTCACTAGCCTAGTGTTTCCCTAGCTCTTGCACTAAGCCACCTTAAAGCCAGATCTACTTGCTTGCATTGCACTACACGCAGCAAGTACAATTCCCTTCTGTGTGAGACATGGTGGTGCCAGAGCCTTGTGAAGGGCGGGTATGACCCTATCACTCTCACACTGGTCTCACTGTCTGCACATTATGTTATGCAATATCCATATGGCTATTGCATAGCATTTTGCAGCAGCAGCAGGTGAGGAAGGGAGACCCCCATGTAGAGGGGTGTCTCTTGGAGCCTGCTTCCCCTTCCTAGTGGCAGGAGGCACCCACGGGTGCCTCCAGGAGCCCACTTTCCCTTTATAGCGGGCCAGAGGAGGCACCCACCCCACAGAGGTGCCTCCAGGAGCCCGCTACCCCCCCCAAAGGCCGGGGAACCTCCAGAAACCAGTACTAACGACAACGAAAAACGAAAAAACGAACCGACTAATTTTTGCGAATTTTCGCGAAAACCGGAAACGACCCGAAATGGGACTGGCCCGACTAACGACAACTCGAAATTTTTTTTTTTCAAGTCGTGCCCATCTCTACCCGTGTCCATCCCGGCTCATAAAAGTGGCCAAGGGAGGCCTGCCCGGGCAATAGCAAGGGCAATAGCAAATGCTTCTTTGAAACAAAGCAAGGCAAGCTGTTCTGCTTATATTCTGTTGGTAGTGCTTAAAGCACTCTCTGGGCTCTTTACAATGTATTGATTGATGCAGGTGACACCACGAAAAGGTGGTGTTCTGACACACATACACCCCAAGCAGTGGCCCCCAAACCAAGGTGTTTATCAGCTCAATGCTGAGGGAGAAACTTTATGGAATCTCAACACCTTTAATAATTATGGGCCAGTCTCTAATCTTCCTTTTCAAAGTAAGGTCTTGGAGTGAGTGGTGGCAGCCCAATGCTGTTTTTTTTTTTCCAGAGGAAGCAGATTAGGTGGATCTATTCCGTTCTTGGTTCAAGGCCTGGCTTTGGGACTGAAACAGCTTTAGTCACTTTAGGGGATTGTCTACAGTAGGAATTGGGTGGGGACGTAAGAAAGGAGCCAAGGGAAGGGGGGGGAAGAGGTACATGTACTCAACAGCTGTGGTGCTTATTAAAGGACAGCCACCAACAGAGAAGCCACTATAACTCCTCTCCACGCTGTGCCATCACGTCTCTTGGCCATGGAGCCTGATCAGTCAAATTCAACAGCAGGGCAACCCTGGTGCCAGCGATCCTGCCAGGAGCGGCTCATTTCAGGATACATGGCTGTCGGCTGGCATTGGCCCATCGTGCTGGTGCTGAAAAAGCCAGCACGAGGCTGCACCGGCCGCCGGCTTGGTCCGTGCACTTAGCTGGAGAGTCGCTCTTGCCTCCGGTGATCAGACATCTGTGATGCTGGGCAGAGAGGGAGGCGGGGGGGGGGTGCGGACAGAGCCCCAGTGCTCTGTGCATGGCTTTTGCTGGTTAGGGACTGAAGCAAAGGCCTCTGTGAAGCGCCAATTTGTCAAGCCGCTGGTTTGACAGCTCCTTCCACTTGAGAAGCGACACAGTGAAAAATATCCTTATTCGTTTAGACGGCAGCAGAGCGCTCTCGCTTCCTCGCTAACAGTCAGCGATCCAACGTCGCTTGACAGGCCCATGTGGCGCAAGGGGGCCCTTTGATTCATTAAGAGCCCGGCATTTCTGACGCTGCCCCAAAGCCTTGGCGGGATCAAGGGCAGACCAAGGAGGCAGCAGCGGCTGTTCCCTCTCCGGCTGTTGAAGGACCAGGGCCAGCAAGACTCAATGGGAAGATGGGTTTCCTTCAACAGCTCCAGCACGGAGCCCTGGGATCCCGCACCAAGACAGAGAGGATGCTGAGTGCAGTGGATCTCTCTCACGGATGCCACGGCAGCCATGAAGGCTTCTTGCACCCAATGCTCTGGGCCCCACAGTTGGAGGATGCTGAGTGAATCTGGGATGTGTCCAGGGGGTGGGGGTGGGGACAGCCAAAATGGTGAGTGAGAAGTCTAGGGAGGGAGGTGGGTGCTGACTATGTGACTATGTTAGCCTGCTAAAAAAAGAGGTGGGGAGAAGGTATGCCAGTTCCAAGTACCCAAAGAGCCAGGGCACAGAAGAGGGTGCATTGTGTGCTTTTTGGGTCAGGCCCAGAGCAGTGCATTCAAGGGGCAAGAGAGGAGTAGATGGTGAGCAAAGGCCAGGAGCCACTTCTGGGCAGTAAGAGCTGCTCAACAACAGAGCAGAGGTGACCTTGAAAGTGTGTGTGTGTGTGTGTGTGTGTGTGTGTGTGTGTGTGTGTGTGTGTGTGTGTGTGTGAGAGAGAGAGAGAGAGAGAGAGAGAGAGAGACAGAGAGAGAGAGAGAGAGACAGAGAGAGGCCAGGCGGCCAGCTGCTTTGGCTGTGGGCTCCTGCATCGGAAGGGGTGCGAGACACAAGATGGCTCACAGGTTCCTTTCCAACTCTGCAGTTCTGTGATTCTAAAAGGTCAGAGCATCTGGAAGGTGCATTGCAAGCGGTGAGGATTTTAGGAGTATTTGCTGGAACTTGAAAGCTGGGAAATGCGTAACTGTGTGTGTGTGTGTGTGTGTGTGTGTGTGTGCGCGCGGTGTGTGTGTGTGTTGCTGCTTATTAAAGCATTGCTGCTTGCAGTCCTGATCTTGTGCCAGTTGTGCAACCTGACATGCGGCCAGATATGCAGGTGAAATTGTTTTATAACTGGCCCCACACACAGCTGCAAGGTATGTGATGGCACTTAATAGAGATGGGCACGACCCAAAAAAATGGTGTTTCATTTGTCGTTTGGTCGTTTAGGGGTCCGTTTTGGTTCGTTTTTGTTTTCGTGATGTTTTTTGCAAAAAATTCGTTTTCGTTTCGTTAGGTAACGAAATGTTAGGTAACGAAACGAAAAAAAGAAAACAAAAATGAAAAATTGCTGTTTCGTTAGCATTCTTTTTAGTTCAATGCATCTGCTGCAACGAAAACGAAAAACACGGCAAATTTTGTCGTTTCGTTTTCGTTTTCGTTTTGTTTTTAAAATTTTTCATTTCATTTTCGTTGCGTAATGAAACGAAAAAACAAAAATGAAAACAAAAAATCGCTCATTTCGTGCCCATCTCTAGCCCTTAACATGGTTGTCAGTCCCTGAGAAGATTCTGGCCAATGCTAACTTTAGCTCTCAAGAGACCCCCACCCACCCACTCCCCTGGCCAATGCTAAGGCATGGTGGGCAACGAGTAAAAGACACCCCCAACACACACACATACACACACATCTTTGTTTCTAGGTCCAGAGTCTCACAGACACACAGGTTGACACTTTTGACTCTTGAGTCAACTTCTATGCCCCCTCCTCTTGCTGCTGGAAGACCTTCAACATCTAAACCTTACGAAGGATGTCACCAGATGCTTCTCGCGCTAAAAGGGATACCAGTGGGAAAGTCAAGGTGTGACATCAGCCACTCGTCTGGAGGCCGTCCAGGATGCAAATTTGTAGAGAACGACAGGCTAATCAGAGGGACAAGCAGAAGTGGCCCTGTAGGGTAGGGGCTGCCTCCTGACCGAGAAGAAGTCAACCTTGCTATTGGTATCGACAGCAATTACTGAGCCCAAGCCAGCCTTCCCCGGGGAAAATCAGAACAAAATTAAAACTTCGCAGACGAGCCAGCCGGGCTGTCCTTAACGCTTGCATTCCAGGGCCCAGGCAATGATCTCGCTGTGTTCTGTCCCCCGTCCACATTGGGCTGAGACACTCCCAGCACTGCCAGGAATAAGAAGAACCGCTCAAGTTATTTTGAGCCGAAAGGTTACCGCCTGGCGCTGAATGTCAGGTTGTCTGGGTGGGAGCTTACAGCCTGTTTATACGAAGGGACACAGCGAGTTCGGCCCGGGAGGAATATTGATTAAACCCACGGCTTGGAAGGGGGGAGGAAGCACAAGGCGGATGGAAGGCGAAGAGCAGGGGCTGATTCCACGAGCAAGCCAGAGAAGATGTTTCAGCCCAAGCAAGCCATCTTGCCATCTCTTCCCTCAACAGATGGGGACGGGCACCCTTGAAATCAGCTGCTTCTGTTACTTATGGAGGCGATGTGTGCAAACAGCTGGGCGTGGGGTGACTAGGAAACTCCCCTGTTGGAAATGCCCTGGCCTGGACCACTCAACCCAAGTCCTAAGCTTCTCCCGAGCAGGGTGGCCACCAGTCAGTCCCTCTTTGAGGGAGGTTGGCCCTCCATGAGAAAAGCTGCCCAGCCCATGCCTGAGTGGAAGATTAAAAAGAAAATTGTAAGGAAGGAGATCAGAGACCTTGATGTTTCCCATATCGTTCACAACAAGAGACTCGTGAAGGACACAGCTGCCAGCAGCAGCAGCAGGAGCTCAGAGAACATCTCTCTCTCTCTCTCTCTCTCTCTCTCCTGCGCATGTCCTGCCTCGCCTTGGCGCATCAGCTTCCGGACAGGTGGATCACCTGATGCAGGAGGGACAGACCAGCGTGGAAGCAGAGTGCAATGTCACAGCAGCCCACGTGGATCACGGGTCTTCCGGTACCTACACAGTCAACAGGGAAGCATCAGAAGGCAACAGGCACTGCAGTAGTAGTTGTGAGCCCCATTTATGCCAGGGTGGGGGTGGGGGTGGGGGAGAGGCACAGGTTGAGAAGGACAGAGCTAAATCACAGGCAGCATTTCAAAGCTCCTGGAGGAGTGCTAATTGGAAGCAGGTGGACACCAGGGAGAGGAGGGCTGTAAACTGTAAATTCTCTCTGTGTTGCCACCAGCAGAGGCAATGTGGATGTTTGCCTCTTTCTGTCTGCTTTGTGTTGTCTGCTGAGATTCCTGGGGTCTTTGATAAACCAACTGTGGATGACTTTGCCTCTCCCTGCTCCCTGTGGTGAAAGGGACAAATCTTTTCAGATTAACTCAGTCCAGACCCACCGATAGGACTGACCCTTGCTTTGTGCACAGGAACTAGCTTAAGATGGCCCAGTTCCTGCAATTGCTGCTTAGTCCACAGCATCACTTTTAAAAATGCAACATCTTCCTCCTTAAATGTCAAAAACCATGCCTAATTCAGCATAAATGCTAGCATAAATCAACCAGCATCTCATTTTATATTTTATTTACCTTTGCAGATAAGTGTATGCTTTCGCCTTCCTTGTTGCCAACGTGTAAGTAGACACATGACTCTGAAGTTTAGGAGTAGCTCACAGGAGCTTCATTTTCCTCTGCCTTTCCCAGCCAGCCCTAGCTGCGAGTGTTAGCAAACATTCCTTGGAGGCCTCTCATCTGCCCAGCAAGACCTCAGAATGAATGAATGAGCAAGCCAGCCAGCCAGCATGGTAGTACAGCAGGAGAGATTGAGGAGTTACTCAGGTGAGATCCCACATGCTGGTTTCCCATGATCCCTTCAGGAAAAAATCCAGACAACCTGAATTTAGGAGATCACGTCAAAAGGGTTTGGGCAGCCTCCTCCTCTCTCCAAAGAAAATGGGCTGAGAGACACTTTCACAAAATGTTCAGCATCCCATTTTCACCCCCAATTGATAAATAGGAACCTCCATAGGAATCTTCTGGGGAAACTTTTGGGACACCCCCCCCATCTCCCTAACCAGTATCATTCCCTTATAGTGCATAATGCCCACAGGTGCCACTAGGTGGCAAAGGTGCTTCTGAAAGAAACCCAAGCAACAGGAAGTTCCACTTTCTTCACTAGGGCGAAATTCGTGGCCTAAAAGCAGTTCGAGGGGATATGGCTCCTATGGGGTGTGAACCCACAGTTCACAGTATTTCCACCTGATTGATGCCCTTCCTTGCCCGGAAGGTCAAGGGACAGGACAGCTGGCTCCCCTTGTCCCTTCTTTGATCTTCCCAAAGAGGAGGAAGGAAGTTGCGTGCAAGCACTTGTTCACTAGCTCCAGCCACAGGGAAGCCACCTGGGAGCAGAGCGGAGGTTGAACCGCGTAGAACGAAGGACCAGAAAAAAACAAAAACCCACCCACACAAGAACCAACCTCCAAACAGCTGAGAAACTAATCGGTTTGAAGCTACCAGGCACTGAAGACACCCCTTCACCGCTTTTGATTATTCTGTGCATCCTAACAACAACAACAACACTCCTTTCTCACCTGCGAGCTTCAGGGGTCCAACCAGATTAGAGGCTGAGTTTAGGAACAATGAATATCACACAAAAAATGGCAAAACTTCCATAAAGATTGGTGTGTGTGTGTGTGTGTGTGTGTGTGTGTGTGTGTGTGTGAGAGAGAGAGAGAGAGAGAGAGAGAGAGAGAGAGAGAGAGAGAGAGAGAGAGAGAGAGAGAGAGAGAGAGAGAGAGAGAGTGAGAGAGAGAGTATGTGTGTGAGTGAGTGAGTAAGTGTGTGTGTGAGAGAGTATAATTGTGAGTGTGTCTAAGATGCTGAAGGCACTGGCTTCTTTCACCCTCTGACCATGCTAAAAATAAAATTACAAAAGTAAAAAGTAAAAAAAGAAACACAACAAACAAAATACGAAACATATTTTTTTAAAAAAACATTTCGTATTAAACGAAACAAAACGGGTGCGGAGTAATGAATAACGAAACAAAACACCATTTTGGCGTTTCATGCCCATCTCTAGTTTCCTATTTCCCACAACTTTAAAAAAAAAACACCATCTCACTCACTCTATACCCCAGAGCACAGAGAGAAACTCCTGGTTCCCTGAGCTACTTGCCCTCTAAAGATGCTGGCCACAGAGCCTGGCGAAACATCAGGAAGAAAAACTTACAGAACACGGCCAAACAGCCTGAAAAACCCACAACATCTGTCAGATCCCAGCCATGAAAGCCTTCGAGAATATATTGGAGGCCCGTTTGCTTGAAATAATAAATTAGGGGTTCTTTTATTTTATTTTTAAAGCTTGGAGGAACTGATTGATGGGGAGAAAGCTGCCATTGGGGAAGGTTGGAGGTGCTTCTAAAAATGCTCCACCGGAACGATCAAGAGGCTATTAACGTTTTATACAGAACACTAAATAATTAAAGTCTATTCACTGTCATGGTTTTTGTTTTTAAATGACAGCTTCGTTCAAACCAAGAGCTTAGGCAGGCAGAAATAGATTCTTCTCTCCTCTGGGAGAAAGGCCAGCAGGGTGCCAAATGAGAAAATACAAAACTAACTGGACCCAGGTCTCCGGTGATGGGCACTGGCGGACTTCAGAGCGACACAGACAGAAATAGGGTCCTGTGTGTGTTTCTGCCAAATACACCCCTGAGCACAGGATCGCCTGTGCACCCAAGGCATGTCAGAGGGGAGGGTCAATCAGGTCTGTGAAACCGATTCAGACAAATCCTGAATGTCAGCCCCCTTTGGGCCAATTCAGATCAGCTCTGAATTGGATGAGTTTGGCCTGAGTGGAGCTCAGGTGGTTGAGATAGCTCTGGACCAATTCAGTAATTTGGACAATAAAAGAAAGCCAGACGGTGCGTCTCAATCAGCACTACCATCACCATCATCTCAGAACTGTAGAGGGGTGCTGTGATTTGGCAAGCCTTATGAGGAAGGAGGTGGTTTTGGTGCTTTCTTCTGGAGCATCTGCCCTTGTCCAAACTCACAGGCAAATTCGTAGAGGGAGTTAGGAGCGCGCGGTGGCAATATCCAAGCACAAAATGACAGGGAAATCCCTCCGCCTCTGAAATCCGCAGCAAACTTTGATCCGGATCAACCCCCGCCGGAGTGGTCACATGGTTGATGTCGCTGATTGGATGTTCCCACGGTCGCGTTTTGAAAATCCGCAACCGTTCTGATTAGAGATGGGCACTAAACAAGCATTTTTTCATTACCGTTCTCCGTTATTCATTCCGTTACGTAACGGTACGAATAATGACCATTGCGATGGGGCAGGCTCGAACCGAACAGAACCAAGAAAATTTTCTTCGCTTCTGTTAGTTTCCGTTATTGCCGTCGCGCCGCTCGTGCAATGAATAATGGAGCAGTGGAGGGTGGCAAGAGGGGGCTGGGCCTGGTGGAGCCTCTTTGCCCCCTCCCCGCTGGAGCTGACGACGCAAGACTTTGCCGATCTCGCAAGAAGAGGCAGGATCTGAGACCTTGTGGGCTGGGCTCTGGGATTTCGGCCACATGGCGAAGCGGCAACGGTGCAGCCGGCTCGGAAGCCGGAGTGGAGGGCATCGTTGGAGCACGGGGGGAGTGCAGCTGCACCCCCCCACACACACACAGGTTTCCCGGGTCTAGGCCTGGGGGGGGTGCAGGGCGGCGGTCTGCTGGGGCGATGGCTATCGGGTGGAGTGGTTCCCAGGGAGAAGGGCCCCAGTTAGGGCGACGCTGCGCGGGGCTCCGGGGGTAGCGACCCAATGGGGGTGGCGGACAGCACGGCGGATCGGTCCTTGGGGAGGGGGCCCAAGGGAGGGCAGCACTTGGTGGTGCTCCGGGGGTGGCAGCCTGTTGGGAGTGGTGACCGGAGCAGTGCC
Source organism: Phrynocephalus guinanensis (assembly GCA_037367245.1). NCBI lineage: Eukaryota > Metazoa > Chordata > Lepidosauria > Squamata > Agamidae > Phrynocephalus > Phrynocephalus guinanensis. The sequence continues at coordinate 140,844,658 of CM074735.1, forward strand.
CGGCTCCAGGAGGACTCCCCGTGGCCAGGGGATTGCTCTCCTGCTGGCAGGCTTGCCACCAGCTCCGGCAGCGACCGGCCCCAGGAGGGCTCCCTGTGGCTGTGGGACGGCTCTCCCAGGAGGCTTGCCCCGGCCCCGGGAGGGCTCCCCGTGGCTACAGGAACACTCTCCCGGCCTGCATGCCACCGGCTCCGGTGGCGCCCAGCCCTGGGAAGGCTCCCTGCGACGCAGCTTGCCGCACCCAAAAAACGAAGAAACGGAAACGAAGTGGGCCCCAGGGCCCGAATAACGACCACGAAATGCCATTTTGGCGTTTCGTGCCCATCTCTAGTTCTGATCCCACAACTGAGAACCGCAGCAAAGACACCATAATGGGGGTTTTGATGTGGATTTTCCATGTTCCCACAGACTGCTTGTGGGAAAATGATTTTATGTTCTGCATCTGTGAGCAGTTTGCAGCGGATTTTAGTGGTCATGTGAAAGCAGTCTATAAGTGCATGATTGGTTTATTTGGAGACATCACTATTCATCCTTCCTTAGTGCTTAGGATACCTTGCTGGTTCTTTCAAATCTCAAAATATCTGCCCTTTCCTCTAAAAAAAAAAAGGTTACCATTCAAACAAGCACAAATGATATGGCACAGATTTGCATGAAAGACGGGCTTTTAAAAAGTGCTCTTTGGAACATAACAAAGGCAGAACAAATATTTAATATTTTGCCTCAATAAGCCAAAATAGCCACGAGAGGTGGGAGAATTTGCCTGAGAAATCTCAATGTGTACAAATTTGTTTTTCCTCAAATGAGCATAGGATGGAGAATGTGTACTCCTTTGTATTTAAAAGCCAGTTACACAAAGGAGGACTGGATCATGCGACCTGTGACTGGTGACAAGGCAGAAACAGTAACTGGTTTATAAATTATCTTCTCTCCGCCTCTGTCCCCCTGGGTGCCTACACTCGTTTCCATCTGCCAGAACCCTTGGTGTGTTTGCTGAGTTCAGTGGGGCTTGCTTTGGGATTAGTGGGAATAATTAGCTCATGTGCGCGCGCGCGGGGGGTATTGTTTGATTTGCATTATGGAGGGTTTGTTTGCACCTCCACTGAATCTCTGAGAAAAGAGCATGTTGTCTGTACTTTGCTGATAGGGAGCAACTCATGGTTCGCTTCTTCCTTCCTTCCTTCCTTCCTTCCTTCCTTCCTTCCTTCCTTCCTTCCTTCCTTCCTTCCTTCCTTCCTTCCTTCCTTCCTTCCTTCAGTTGAGATCTGTCTAGTTAACAGGCCTCCAAGAATCTTAAAATTCATTTCTCAGGATCATCAGTTAGTCAACAGGGAGGCCGCAGGGAGTTGAATTTTCACCCGCAAGCAAAGGAAATGGGTTCACCCTTTTTATGGTTTTGTACCATTCGTGTATTAAGGTTGAGTTTTTATGACCACTTGTTTTCTGAAGGAGAACCCCATAGAAACCACCCTTGAGATGCGGTGAAAAATTAAAACCTTTTCCATGTGAGGATTCTTCAGGCAGACTGGTGCCACTGGGCCTCCGTCCAGTAGACCCGACCTACGATGGCTGGTGGGGAAAACGCGAATCCATGGCCCCTTGGGTCCCTCCGCTGAGCATCGGCTCTGGTGCTGTGCCTCCCTCTTTGAGAAAGGGCAGCTTGCCAAAATGAAGGAAGGGAAGTATACATCTTGCCTGCGCAATTGCTTTGTGATCCAGTGGATGGGCCAAAACTGCTGATGGGCCAGCATCATCTCCCCGCTGTGGCACCTGGGCAGGGACATCACCACAAGGGGTCTGATCTGCAGCTTCGTGGCACGGAAGGCCACACGAAGGTCCAGGGTCAGCAACAGGGGCAGAAAACCCGCCAGCCAACCTTTGCCTCTGTTAAGAATCTGCCCCAGATGCCTTTCCCCCTTACCAACCAGCCCAAGGTCACCTTCAAAGCATCTGGACGGCACTGAGAATCAAAGAAGCCATTCACATCATTGAGAGAAATGATGGGAAGGTAAGATTTCTGGGAGTCAGTGAGCCAGGGGGGATGAAAACATGCAGGGGAGGCAGCCGTGTCGCGAGGTTTGTCTGTTCATCTCTGTTTAGGCAACTGTGCAAACAGGCAAATGTGATCTCAATGAATGACGTACCCAATCAGTTGTGTAGAAGGCAGAGGGCCAATCAACTCCACATGTTGTAACTGAGGGCGTTTATACACGACCCCTAAACTCCGGGGCAAATGGCTCCCAGCTCCGGAGCTTAAAAATGTTTACCCATCAGCTCCGGAATTAACAGGAAATTAAGTGCGACCACGCCCACTTTAGCGCGTCCCAGCGCAGCTTTCAGGTACCTGCTTTTTGGAGGTGAAAATTATTTGATCCGGTGTAACGATAGTGAGTGCGGGGCTCTCCTTGCTTCTGTTTGTTGTTTTTTGGCTCCCGCCCCTTTAAGAGCAACTTTTACCAAGACGAGAGGCAGAACGAGGTGAGCGGCATGCTTTTCTTTCTCTTTTTCTCCCTCCCCTCACGCAGGCAGGAGCAAGGAAGTGCGGAGGGGGTGGGAATGCAGGAAGAGCCACGAACCCCTAAGATCTCTGGTCCGAATTTAAGTGGCCAGCGGATCTTAGGGGTTGTGTGAAAAGGCCCTGAGCCACAGGGCAAACTGGGTAATGCCTGCCCCACTCTTTTGAGACCTGGAATGCGCATTGCTATGCCCAACAGGGCTGGTGTACGTGGGTGCTCAGATTCCTGGCTTGAAGGCCAAGGGAAGACCCTTTGGGAATGGAAGGAAAGAACCACCAGGCACGGAACTCCTGCGGCAGGGCTAGGGTGAAAAGAAGGGGTGCTCTGTCTTCCTCACGACCCCCATGGATCAGCCTCATTAATGCCTCCAGGACCTACACACCTTATATAATTACATGAGATGGTTTCTGTCCAATGGTTAAGTTTTATGAGTACGACCCCCCAGGTGGGCATCCGTCTCTGTCACAGGCATAATTTACCATCCAAGGATGAAACAGAAAAGAGTCCACAGAGCCAGCTGGAGCTGAATCAACAGAAATGGGACTGCCTTCCTGGATTTGGTGTGAAACCCGCTCAGACCAAGAGGAAAAGAGTTGGGGAGAAACGGGCAGCTCAGGAATGAGACAGATAGAGCGGTATGAGTTCCCTGCTCCCCTGCTGAAGCTGATAGCACAGTGGTGGCAAACCTTTTAGAGAATGAGTGCCTAAACGGCGATTCAAAACCCACTCATTTTTTGCAGAGTGCCAATGCAGCAATTTAACCTGAATATACAGGTGGCTGTGAAGGGGTGATGTCGGATGCCCACAGAAAGGGCTCCGAGGACCACCTTTGGCACCTGTGCCATAGGTTCACCAACACTGTGATAGCATGTCCTCCCCACCACCACCACCACCACCACACACACACACCCTCAGACACACAGTTCCTTCAAACCTCTGGGCTTCAGACTTCAACTTTCAAAGGACACCCGTGCCCCCCTTGATTAATTTACAAAATAAACGTGAACAGATCTAGAATCAACAGAGTGAAATTCAACAGGGAAAATGCAGAGTATTGCACCAAGATGGGGGGGGGATACTTGGCTCAGCAATTTAACAAGCAAGAAGGATCATCTTGGCATCATTGTGGATCACAGGCTGAATATGAGCCAAGAGAGATGGCTACCAAAGAAAGAAAGAAAGAAAGAAAGAAAGAAAGAAAGAAAGAAAGAAAGAAAGAAAGAAAGAAAGAAAGAAAGAAAGAAAGAAAGAAGAAAGAAAGAAAGAAAGAAGCAAATGCTGTTTTAGGCGGCATAAGTACAGTCTCCAGGTCCCGTGAGGTGGTGGGTCCCCTCTCTATTCAGCACTGGTTAGGCTTCCTCTGGAGTCCTGTGTCCAGTTCTGGAGACCACACTTCAAGAAGGATGCTGACAAAAGGGAGGAAAGACTGAAGGAACTTGGGCATGTATATTCCCGAGAAAAAGAAGAGATGGGATGGGGATCGTATAGCACTTTTCAAATACTTGAAAGGCTGTTCTGCAGAGGAGGGGCAGGATCTGTTCTTGATCTACTCAGAGTGCAGGACATATCCTAACAAGCTCAAACCGCAGGAAGCGAGCTTTAGACTGAATATCAAGAAAAACTGCTTAACTGTTAGAGAGGGACGACGACAGAGCCAATGACCTTGGGAGGCAGTGAGAACTCAAAGGCGGGAGGCATTCAAGATAAAATGGAACAACCGTCTGTCCGATCTGCTTTAACTTAGATTCCTGCCTTGAAGAGGGGGTTGGTCTTGGGGGCCTTAGAAGCCCCTTCCGACTCCATGATTCTCTGATTCAGCTTCCCAAGGTGACAGAACGAGGAGAGCTCATTGCATGATAAATAGATAATAGATATCAAAGATTATCAAGTGGTTATATCTATTTCCGCTTAAACACAACCCCAAAGCCTGAGGTTCTACAGCTGATGACCCTCAACCCACCCCCCACAGGAGGGTCACGAAGCTGCTTGAGGACCTCTTAATCTGCCAAGAGTTCCCAGGGAGGGGGTGACAGGACAGGAGTGATTCTCACCATCTCTCTTTGTCATAATATATAGAATTGACAAAATGTATGTATGGTATATTTAACAGAGTGAAAAGAGAATTGTAAAATGGAGTCAGTCAAAAATGCAGTGTCATGATGTTAGCCACAAGTGCATGGAATTAGAAATCACCAGCAGGTTAAGTGATGTAGCACAGGTGGAATAGTTAATGACATCATGGTGTGTCAGAATGTGATTGGTTAAAATCATGTCTGATGGGGTCTAAATGTGTATATAAGAACTGGCTTGTATAATGTTAAATGGGACTGTTTATGGTGAGAAAACAGTACCCCACGCTCTGTTGATTTGTATATGTGATATTGCTTGGTGTTATGCTGTTGTATATTTGCTGTATATATTCAATATAAGAGTTTTATTCTAAGTCATTTTTCTTTGTCTCTCCGTTTCTGGGTTCTGATAATACTTAACTACACTTTATCTACATGCAACTGCTGCTAAGCTCATTTGTTTTCTCTGCTATACACATGTGTGTGTTAACATTTTTCATAATCCCTTAATTATTTATTGATATTCTTCCTCTCTTTATCCATCCGTATCTCATTCCTTACCTGTCCCACCTTATCCAGGATTGTTTGTATCATTTTTGCCAGTCTAAAGAGGAGAGGTTCTTGCATGTGGATGTGGATGTTTGTACTCTCTCTCTCTCTCTCTCTCTCTCTCTATCTGGGACAAACTAGACAATATAAGTGGCATGTCATTGGAGGCAGAACTCCCTTAAGAGGCAAAAGACATTTGTTTATCCTAACATGAGGTCTGCCCTCATGTGCATTCCAGGACCTGTTCCCCCCCCCCCCGGTCAGTTTTCTAAGTTCTGCTGTAAGTGGCAGTTCAGCTCCATCCAGTTTTTGGACCAAAACAAAAACACACCCCTCTCCGCAACCCCCACCACTTCCAGTCATGTAGATACAGGCCAGTTTGAATTTAGAAACAAGTGATCCAAACTTTTTAGAAAATGAACTTGAATATCTCCTTTTTTAAAAAAAACAGGCAAAGGAAGCTGCAATTTCTCTCAGCAAGGAGTGAGCAAAGCTGTTCTCCAGCCAAGTGGAGAAGACAGGGCCCACTGTGCAAACAGTCCGTGTATCTGAAGAAGCAGGTTGCAATCCATGAAAGTTTGTGCTAAAGTCTTTCTATTTGCTTTGGTGGTGTTACAAGAGGTTTTTTTTTTAAAGAAACCTTTCTCCCTTGTGGAGCAGTAGGCCTTGACCATCTGTGGCTGTGGCTGTAATGGCAGTTTGGTGTATCTCCCCCTCCTTCTCGGGGAGTTCCTCTTAGTGGCACACGATGCAGGACAGAAAATACTTGGTCTGCTGTGTGGATGGGCTAGTGTGCTCCTTTGACTGGTTGCAAGGGAACTGTCAGAGGGAAGCAGGGTATTACTATCTGCAACTTTCTGCGTCTCTCCAGGGATAACTGCTTTTTTGTGTGGGTAGGTAGGCGTTCTCCATTTTGGTTAATTTCCAATACACACTGTCATTAGAAATGAACCAAAGTGGAGTCTGCAGCCTCAAATTTCCCTTCCACTTTCAATTTCCCAGTATCATTAAGTGGCTTAAGAAGACAGCAAAGTCACTTCACAATGTTGGGAAATTAAATACTTCTGTTTCTGGTCCATGGGGAGGCAAAGGAAGAAAAAAAGGGGGATTTTTTTTTAAAGTCTATGACAGCACTGATGCACTATCATACTCGGGGGCGGGGTGGGCAGGACCCTGAACATTTGCAAAATGCATCCTGGATAGAGAGGGCACGAATCCAAAAAATTGCATTTCGTTTGTCGTTTGTCATTTGGAGGGTCCGTTTCGGTTTGTTTCCGTTTTTCGTGAATTTTTGAAAAAAATCGTTTTCGTTTTCATTCGTTTGTTACTGTTTTGTTACTATTTATTTCAATTTTGTGTGTTTTTTTAAAGGATTTTAAGCAATTCACTCTTATTGCAGTAACGGAAACGAAACGCACGACAAAATTTCCGGTGTTTCTGTTCGTTTCATTACATTTCAGAGACAAAATTCGTTTGTCGTTTCGTTACATAACGAAACAAAAAAACCAAAAATGGAAACGAAAAATTGTTCGTTCCGTGCTCATCTCTAATCCTGGAAGTAGGAGAAAAGAAGACTGGGCAGGGAGGGGGATTTGTTGTTGGTGGTGGTGATGAAATAGGGTCTCTTGAGGGGAATCTGACTTGTGGATGCAAGGGACGTACCCTGACCTCGATTTGATTTTATGTGACACAGCTCAGCCTCCTCCAGTGCTCCCATTGAGCCTGTGTGGACAAACGTCACTTCTAATGGTAGGTACAACCGGGGTTTCCAGGAAATCTGCTCCCCAATTGGGCCACTGTCCATCCTGGATTCTTGGTGTCTGGAAACTGTAGACCAAAACAGAGAGTACATTTTTCCAGCACAGACATATTCCAGCACTGAGGTTTTGGATTGCTATGGAACTTTGCTTTAATCTTTGTTTCGAGAACCAGATGGCTTCAGACAACGTAACTGCAAACCAGGAGCTGAAATCATTTGGAACAAGATGAGATTCAAGAGAGAGATGGAGGAGGCCTGTCTTGACAGCAGTGCAAAAAAACTAAATCTGAAGATCATGGACAATACGAACCAGCAATGGGATGCAGGCACAACTATTATTATTATTATTATTATTATTATTATTATTATTATTATTATTATTATTATTATTATTATTATTATTATTATTATTATTATAATACCACCCATCTAGCAACACGGCCACTCTGGACAGTTAACACGGTTACATCATAACAAATGAAACAATACACTGTGAAAAATAATATACAAATAAAACCAAAACAACTGAAAGGGCAATAAAATCATTAATACATTTACATTTACAGAAACATAGAGCACTGGTGGAGTGAACAGATTGAGACAGCAAATGTAAAACAAATAATTAATGGTCAGGGAAAGCAGCTCTAAATGTCTTTAATTGTTACAGTAGGAGTCATCAGGACCCTAAGCCACAGAGCAGAGAGCATTAAGCCTGTGATATCCAAAGTGGGCCTTCAACAAAGCAGTGGGCCATCAGTCTGAGACCCAGACATGGCTGGAGTGTCAGAGAAGCTTAAAAGGATTTTTGGCAAACACCACATCCCTGTTTATTTCAAACCCACAAACACACTAAGGCAGAGACTTGTCCACCCAAAGGATCCGGTACCCACCCATAAAAGGAGCAATATTACGTATTGGGGGCCATTAAACAGAAGGATGGCCCAACATAACAGCTCAGGTCCAGAATCAGCAGTACACCTCCATTTGAAGGAGGGAAGGGCATGTACACATATTAGACAAAGAAGAGAGGTGGTTTGAAAGAGGAGTAAGGGAGGCCATTCAGCATTGAAAATCTGGTCCCTCAACGACTCGGGGAAGTACAGGCAGCTACTTATCAAGTCTGTCATCAGTAGGGCTTGAACGGATCTCAGACGTGTCAGTCTTAGGATGCGCCACATCTGCTTCATGGGAACAAATGGGCACCCACTCTGTTCCATGTTACGCTTCACACATTGGGAGTAGCCTGTGTGTTTCTGAGCATCCTCATCAGAAGGTGTTTGACCTCTTGAGAGTTAGAGCTGGGATTTGGGTCACTGGAGGAAAACAAAGCCCATCTGTAATTGACATTTTCTGCCGAACAATGTTAGGGCCTTTTCACACGACCCCTAAGATCTGCTGGCCACTTAAATTCGGACCAGAGATCTTAGGGGTTTGTCGCTGTTCCTGCGTTCCCACCCCCTCCGCACTCCTGGCTGCTGGCTGCATGATGGGAGGGAGAAAAAAAGGAATAAAAGAATGCCGCTCACCTCCGTTCTGCCCTCCCGGCACTGCATTCAGATCTCTTAAAGGGGCGGGGGGCAAAAAAAAAAGAACAAACAGAAGCAAGGAGAGCCGGGCAGTCACTACTATTATATCCGCATCAGGAATTTTCACCTCCAGAGAGCAGGTACCTGAAAAGTGCACTGGGACGCGCTTAGGTGGGCGTGGTCGCACTTAATTATCTGTAAACTCCGGAGCTGGTGGGGAAACAATTTTAAGCTCCGGAGCTGGGAGCCATTTGCGGCGGAGTTTAGGGGTCGTGTACAAAGGGCCTTACTTGCAAGTCCTGTAAATAATATGTCCATGGGAACATACAAGCTGAGTGTGACTTCACCATTTCTTGGGAATCACCACCCAGCTTGCAAGTGGATTATTATTATTTATTTTTTATTGCTCCTGTTATTTATTCTTTTGCTCTTTATTCCTTTTTCTTTTTCCTCAAATAAATTTCCCTTTACATTAGCACCAATTACTGTCTCCTTTGGGTCTTTCTCCTTTTTAAAACAGTTCCTTACCAGGAGATCAATAGAACCAGAATAGCATCATTTTTTCTTTTCTCTTATTTATTTATTTATTTATTTATTTATTTATTTATTTATTTATTTATGCAATTTATATGCCACCTACTACCCAAAGGTCTCTGGGTGGCTTACAATAGAAATGAACAATTACAACAAAGCATTAAAATGTCAGTTAAAACAATAAAAACATTTAAATGCAAAACACTAGAATTGCCATCAGGGCCCACAATCTATGTTATGTCAATTAAAAAACTTCTGGAACAGGAAGGTTTTTACCTGGCGCCGAAATGTCATCAATATTGGCGCCAGGCGGGTCTCACTTGGGAGGGCATTCCATAGCCTGGGGGCAGCTGCCGAGAAGGCCCTATACCTGCAAGCCATCCCTCTCGCCTCCTTGAGGGATGGCTCTTTCAGGAGGGCCCCCTGGCTTGATCTTAATTGCCAGGTAGGTTCATATGGAAGGAGGCAGTCCTTCAGGTATCTAGGTCCTAAGCCATTTAGAGTTTTATATGTCAAAACAAGCACTTTGAATTGGGCTCAGGCAGCAACTGGTAACTAGAGATGGGCACGACTTAGCGGTATTCCCGTTTCCGTTTCCGTTACTCGTATCCGTTACTCTACGGAAACGGTAACGGGAATTACTCCGCCAGAATTCGAGCTCGAACCGACGAACGAACAATTTGGTCTGATTTGTCGTGCTCGTTACTTGCATCGCGGCGATCGTGCAATGCCAAGCGGCACAGAAAAAAAGTTTTTAAAAGTTAAAAAAAACCCGATTCCCGGCCCTAAAAGTAGGCGAAAACTGTCTGAAGGCACCTACCAGGCCAGAAGGGTGTTTTATTTGGGGGGGGGTTTTCCCCGCCCCCCCTTGGCTATTGCTACTGCTGCGATGCTGGTACCAGGCTGGGAGGGCGCATCCATTTGCCATGCAGTGCGGGGGATCCAAAATGGCGACCGCAATATTTTTTTTGAAATCGTTGCCCAAAACCCCACCAAAGCACCACAGAAACATGCGAAAATTAGCTATTTTAAATGCTTGAATTTTTACAGTAGCAGCAGTGGGTTTTTCTTGCAAAAAAAAAGTCTCTGTTGATTTTATTTTATTTTATTTTATTTTATTTTTTTTACACCTGCACATTCGCAATGATGGGCTCTCCCACGGGAGTGGACCATGCAAATTTTCCACCAATCGCATGGCCACTTGGCCAGGTTGACCACAGAGACTTCTGGGATGTGCCAATCGGGCATAAACAGCCCACTAATCGTAGCCCAAACCCAAACCCTAAGCCTAAGCCTAACCCATACGCCAGTACACTGTCCTTCTAAGTGGGTCAGAGAGGCACCCAGAGGTGCACCCCAATACTCACCCTAACCTCACCCGTAACTAGCCTAACCCTAGCCCTTGAGCTAACCCGTCTTAACCCTAAACCAGATCTACTTGCATTGCACTACATGCAAGTACGTGAGACACAGCGGGTGCAAAGAGTCTGCCAGTCCGTCACTTGTGGCTCTGGCTGACTCCTGCAGCTCCCTCCAGGAGCCCGCTACCCCCCAAACCAGTACTAATGACAACGAAAAAATGAAAAAACGAACTGACTAATTTTTGCGAAATTTCACAAAAAACGGAAACGAGACGAAACGGACTGCCTCCGACACATGACAACTCGAAAACGTCATTTTCCCTAGTCGTGCCCATCTCTACTGGTAACCAATGTAGTTCATATAGAATCAGTGTGATATAGTCTCTGGAAGCCCTTCCATCCACCAGCTGCGCCACATGATTCTGAATCAGTTCCAATCCCCACACCATCTTCAAAGGCTGCCCCACATAAAGCGCATTACAATAATCAGTAGAGATGGGCACGAATCAAAAAAATGGTGTTTCGGTCTTTCGTTTGTCGTTGAGAGGTCCGTTTCGTTTTGTTTCTGTTTTTCGCGAATTTTTGGAAAATTTTGTTTTCGCTTTTTGTTTTTTTGTTTTTCATTTCTACCCGCTTTTTGCATGATTTTAAAAGCATTTCCGTGCGGGGGCATCCCCCACCGCCACAGACCAGAGGGAAAACACTAAAAAAAATGGATGTTGGCAGAGACACAGTATAGACTAGGTACGCAGGGAGGCTGCAAAGGCAGCGGCGGGCGTTGCCCAGGGTGCAAGGCAGCTGCAGAGTGACTGCACTGCGGGGCAGGGGAGGGTACTCACCGAGGGGTACTCACACACACACACACACAGGGAGGCTGCAGGACTGAAGCTAGAGTCGCAGAGACAGCAATCCCACCCTAACTCCCACCGGAGACTGCAAGGAGGACAGAGACTGCCAGAGCTTTTTATGCCCTCTGTGGCTGCCAGACCTGCCCAGTCTGCAACCTGGGCATGCTATTGGTTGAAGTTGTCTAAGAATTTACATGATCCCATCACATGACTTGCCTCCATTTTGTGGCTGGAGTGGCGACATCCATTTAGTCATCCTTAAAGGGAAAAGAAAAATGCATTGCGATGGGAGAAGACAAAAACAAACGTTTTAAGGACCCCAACCCTTGGTAGGTAATAATTTCAAATAATTATCACATTATCACTGCATTTTTATCGATGTCCAGGGCGTTTTAATACCCAAGAAATCAATATTAGGCATCTGGGAGCCATTTTGGGTCGATGCCCCCTAACTCCCATTAAAGGAAAAAAATACAGTGATCTGAGAAAAGACATAAATGCACGTTTTAAGGACCCCACCCCCTCTGGTAGGTATTATCACTTGTATAAATAATTATTGCTGCATTTTTATGGATGTCTAGGGCGTTTTTTAACATTTAAAACAGCTCATTTCATTGCGCGTCGTCATTAACGAAAACGAAACATAATGAACACAGTTTTCGTGGTTCTGTTCGTTTCGTTCCATTTTCATCAAAATTTACGTTTGCCGTTTCATTACGTAACGAAACGAATAACGAATAACGGAAACAAAAAATGTTCATTTCGTGCCCATCTCTAGTAATCAGTATTTTACTGTCATGCCAAATATGAACTGGGCTCTATAATTCTGGTGGGGCAGAGTAATGTAGAACCAAGGGGGTTGACAGCCGATGTGGGGATTTCCTTGCAGAAGAAAAGTAAGAAGGGTCTCCTCCTTTCAATGTGGCAGGACCTCTTTTGCGGGAGGCGGTGAGGCAAAGGCTGGATTCAGAAGGCCTGAATGGAGCAAAGGGTTGAACTGAATCTCTAGGGTCCTTTCCAATGACTGCCCCGAAAGTGTAAATGAATGAATGAATGAATGAATGAATGAATGAATGAATGAATGAATGAATGAAACAATGAAACAATGAAACAATGAATCAATGAATCTGGGGTATTGCTGAAGAATCAAGCATCTCGGACGGTGGCAGGGCAAGGGATCTGTCTGGGTTGTCATGGAATCCACAAAAGAGGGATTCTTGAAAGTTGAGAATAAATAAAGAAAGGGAGCTGGCATCACAATACACTGTGCTCTTGGGTTGTCCCCACCCAGCACAGGGGACCAGCTGTGATGAGTAGAATCGGAGCTCTTTGCTGGCAATTATATGATGGCCAAATATTGATCCTTTCCCCCTTCTTCATCTTTAAATGACAGGAATCTATTAAGGGCAGAGGCAATCCATCAAATGGGCAGGCTTCAGAGCCTGACGTGAGATATTGAGGGGTGGCGGGGGAGGAGAAGGAATGGGATTGATCTGGATCACGTCGGCTGGCGCGGCTGCACTGTTGCTCCCGGTCTGTCCTTTACTTCCTCCGAAAACACCCCTGTGTGCCCCCCCCCCCCCCGTTTTGGGCTGCTGCTGCCGGACCCCTTCTTTGTGCTACAGAACATCTCAGGGTGACCGAGTCAGACCCGTTCACCTCTTCCTCCTCCTCTCCATCCCCTCAGTTTATCCAAGCCTATAGTGTCCAAAACTACTCTCTCCTCTGGGCTGTTGGGAATCAGGGATCCTCTGTTGCCGCCCAGGGGATGCTGGAGGATGTAGTCCCCAGACGTAACTTCTCTAAGCTCTGTGTCTGGATCCGGGGCTAGCTCCTAGGGTTCCCCTTGGTACTCGGAATAAAAACTTCCAGAACACGGCAAAACAGCCCAAAAGAACCACAACAACCATCAGATCCCGGCCGTGAAAGCCTCCGAAAATACTCCATAATTTTTTTCTAGCTTACAAAGAGAAAAATATACCGAGTGCATTTCTGACCTGATTGTTTTCTCAAGTTGCTAAACTCAACCCTGTAAGTCCATACGAAGGGCCCAGGATCCATAGCTGGCATGCCATAACTTTCAGCTGGTGTTAAACAAGAGCAGAAGGCAGCTTCCCAGAGTTGTGTGTTTTTTAAAATCCCAAAAATGTGCATCCCTCTCTCTCTCTCTCTCTCTCTCTCTCTCTCTCTCTCTCTCTCTCTCTCTCTCTCTCTCTCTCTCTCTCTTGTTGCATTTAAGAAGAAGAAGTAAAAATTCTGGAAAATTCTAACTCAAGTGAAGTTCTTTGCCTATCTCTCTTTAAAGCTGGTGAGTGAACTGCGCACAAAGAAGTCACTAAACTTTTCAGAAAGCAATTACTCCATAGCCCGGCTCCGGCGATGTTAGAGCAAAGTTCAAAGCTTAAGAGTTTTGTACACTGAACATCTCTGCTTTCAAAAGCCCTCAAAAAAAAAAAAAAGCTTTGTTCTTTTGGCAGAGTCTCCTAGAGCCTTATCGAAGTGAGCAGAGTGGAATCCTTTACGGTTATCTCCAGCCTGACGGGTTGTTTCTCCCAGATAATAGTCAGTCTGAAGGGATGTTTTTACCCCTGAATTCTAGATATGTAACACTGCCAGGTTTTGAACGCGAGTAACTTACTCCAGGAAGACCTGTGACTCCTGGCTTTTAAGCTCATCCCTGACAGGTGCAGCTTTCAGGGCTCCAGCTGGCCTAACTCTTCCTCCATCCCTTTTAATGGAGCCGGTTTAAAAGGCTTGGAGATAAGGAAAGGTTCTAGATGGAGGAGGAACTTGAAAAGCCAACAGGCTGTGAGTGGGCCTTATCTTATCTCCTTGGCTCCCTGGGAGCCTAACAAAAGCAGGCAAGGCAGAACCAATCCAGTCTCTTTCTCCTCCACTTTGTCTCTAGCTCTCAGGATGAATTCCTTGGGAGCCTGGGGAAGGAACGGACCCTTAATGTTATTATACGTCAGGAGGAAGACCCACTCAGGGCATGAGTAATGTGACCCACTCATGAGACCCACTCTTCTCCCTCTCACAAAATACCAGAACTAGGGGACATACACTCAAATTGAGGGCTGGGAGAGTGAGAACAGACAAAAGAAAATACTTCTTTACCCAGCGTGTGGTTAGTCTGTGGAACTTCCTGCCACAGGAGGTGGTGATGGCATCTGGCCTGGATGCCTTCCAAAGGGGGTTGGACAGATTCCTGGAGGAAAAGTCCATCGCAGGTGACGAACCATGATGGAGATGTCTCATCTCCAGGCTTAAAACCAGGGTACTTCAAGGGCCAGAAGCAGGGGAGTGGCATCAGGAGACAGAGATCTAGTCTGCGTCCTGGCATCTGGTCTGTGAGATGGCTGGACTCATGGGCCTGGAACTTATAAGTCCACTCCTGCAGAGCTAAGAGAGCCAGAACTGAGGGCTCCCAGTGGTCGTGGGAGGTTTTGTCACTTACATCCCTGCAGAGGAAAACCTGCTCAGTGCTCGTGGTGGTTTTGTCTTACAAGAGAAAGAAAGAGCACCTCTAAGGTGGCTTTTAGAAGAGCTTCCACACGGTATCTTGAAAGGTGAGATAGTTTGCTTTGATCACTTGAACTGGCATTTTCCTTTTAACTGACTGCTGGTGGACAGCTCCATGAAAGGTGTCTCCCCAATGTGTGGCAGCGGTGAAGAAGGCCAATTCCATGCTAGGGATTATCAAAAAGGGGATTGAAAATAAAACAGCCAACATTTATAATGCCATTATACAAAACAATAGTAAGGCCCCATCTGGAGTATTGTGTACAATTCTGGTCACCGCATCTCAAGAAAGACATAGTGGAACTGGAAAAGGTGCAGAAGAGAGTGACTAAAATGATTACTGGGCTGGGGCACCTCCCTTATGAAGAAAGGCTAAAACATTTGGGCCTCTTTAGTCTGGAAAAAAGGCGATTGAGGGGGGATATGATTGAGACATACAAAATAATGCAGGGTATGAGTAAAGTGGATAGAGGGAAGCTCTTCTCCCTCTCCCAAAATACCAGAACTAGGGGACATACACTCAAATTGAGGGCTGGGAGAGTAAGAACAGACAAAAGAAAATATTTTTTCATCCAGCGCGTTGTTAGTCTATGGAACTCCCTGCCACAGGAAGTGGTGATGGCATCTGGCCTGGATGCCTTCAAAAGGGGATTGGACAGATTCCTGAAGGAAAAGTCCATCACAGGTTACAAACCATGATGGAGAAACCGGGGTACTTCAAGGGTCAGATGCAGGGGAGTGGTATCAGGAGACAGAGATCTAGTCTCGTGTGCTCCCAAACGCATCTGGTGGGGCCGCTGTGAGATACAGGAAGCTGGACTAGATGGGCCTTTGGCCTGATCCAGCTTGGCTCTTCTTATGTTCTTATGTTCTTAAAATTCTTTAAATTGAATGTGCTTTTCATATATATAGATAGATAGTGATGCTGTTGATGAACAGTCCCAAAGATTTCTGCTGTTTGGTGGGCTGGTCCCGGTATCACCCGACCAGAAATTTGCTGCCAGAAATAGCATCCTTAGGAAACGGTCTGGGTCAGGTTTGGGTACACACCCACCAACAATAAGGACAACCTCTTTGTTCCTGTGCTGCTACTCCACAGCAGAATGTGCTAGTGCTCTATGGTACAAATCAGCAGATGCCAAACAAGTGGATGTAGCTGTTCATAAACCATGCAGGATTATGATTGGATTCCTGAAGCCTTCCCCGTTGGAAATGTCAATTATGGGACTGGCATCTCCTGCCAGGAAACACCTCAAGGGGTGCAAGCAAATAAATATCAAAAAGCAATAAAAAGCTAATGCAGCACCAACCTCATGCACTTCATGGACACCAACCTCCCAACGGCAGGGTTTCAACCGAACTGAGAGCAATGTCACCAGGAGGCCAGAATCCATGATGAGCCTGGGCTCCTAGCAGGGCCACCCAAGGAAGCAAGGCCACAGCGGAGGCACCAGGAGAAGAGGGCTCCACCCTTTCAACGGGGAACAGCCACATCAGCAGAGGTGAATGGATAGTTTCAGGGGTGGTGAGGTTGGCAGTGACTGGGAGACAGTAGAAGGTGACGCTGGAGGAGAAGAAAGCCACAGTGCACCACTACCTGTGGTCCAGGAGGCTTTGCTTAGCTTCCAAGACTGATCCAGCAAAGTTCCCTACTGCGCTTGATT